>MUAA02000124.1:600000-1037681 GCA_014180765.2 Marchantia paleacea
TCTGTTGCTCCATGATCAATAAGGATTCTCACCTTGTGTCCTTCCATCATCCCATCTTTGACAATCAATTGTGTATCCTGCTCCCTCCAATCGTTATCTTCTCCCAACCCTGCCTTTTTTTTATTTAGTGGAACCAGTAAGGCCGTGAGGCAAGTTTATTGGTGATCTTCGATTTTCTACAAGATTTCGTCTTCATTGTCGCATTCCCCTCCTTCCATATTGTTGAAAGGCCTTCGCAACATAGATCTTCCTCTGGATGGTCCTTATCGAGTTCTACAAAACTTGACAATGTGACCTATCCTCCCACATGTATAGCATTGACGATTATCACGAACCCCCATTCCTCCTCGATTAACCGTTCATTATTTGCATGAAGATCCGGAAAATTTGAAATAAATGATCGACAATTATCACCTCCATACCTAGGCGGTGGTCCTCGTGGTGGTGCATATCCTTCCCTACGTCGAAGGTTTCCTAGCTCCATTGGTGTTGGGCCAAGTGGATCTCGAACATTGCTTAATGGTTCACCGTGTGTGATTCCATAAACACCCGAAATCTGTTGAGCAATTGCGATTGCTTCATTCATTGTGGATTACTCATCATTAACTCCTTTTGCACCCTCTCCTTTAGGCCTCGTTTGAAGACATCTAAGGCTTGTGCTCCACTCATATCCATTTTGGATACTTGAAGATCATGAAATTGTTCAATGTATTCATGTATGGCTCCTTTCTGTTTTAAATTACACAACTTCATTCTTGAGGTTTGAAGGGAATCCACCGCTTGAAAGTTCTAAAGAAGCCCCTCTTGCATCCCACTCCATGAAATAGAAGCACCTCGTTTTGACAGCATTTGTTTCCAGATAGTGTACCATGTAAGCCTTATCCATGAGATAAGACCGCATGAACATTCCTACAGTAAAATCAGAAACATGAAAATGTGATAGATGTATATTCATCCTCATGATCCATCCTTTCAAAACTCCCATGGCTCTACTGCCCTTGTAGGCTTCCACCTTATTGTAACACTGAAGGCAATGACTCCGGAATGACTTCCAAGATAAGAGATGTCTTCTCAAGACCTCTCCTTGATTTATATACTGTAGGACTAGAGGAGTCCAAAATCCAAACTATACCACATGGCTAACATTCGTAGGTTGCATGTTTTGTTATCTTATCCTACCCAATTCCTAACAGACGTCTAGCACACAATCTGATCCACCAATGCATGGTAGCCACCTCGTCATTTACCCTTTTGCTTTTTGGATAGTGCACATCACTATCTTGTCTTTTTGTGATCTAGTGACCACTCTACGCTTTGGCTAAACTAACTATGACTAACCAAGATTTGTTACAAACCTCCCCCCATTTAAGTCGCAACGTCCTTGTTGCAAGAAGACTCAAAAGTCTCTACAAGTATCTTGGCATTTGTAAGATTTGCCAATGGTTCCCAAGTAGCTTCATAAAGTGGATAACCTTTCCATTGGACTAGATATTCCACTTTGGGGTTCCGTTGACCTCTTGTCCATTTCTTGAGGATTCTCTCAACCTCATATTCCTCTACATCATCAATCATGGCTGGTAAAGGAGGAGGTTGATGTGGGTTGCCAAAGGAAAGAGATCATGGGGTATACTTCCTCAAGAGAGACACATGAAAAACGGGATGTATTTTCATGTGTGTTGGCAACTCTAACTTGTAGGCAACTTCTCCAATCCATTGGACAATCAAGAAAGGTCCAATAAATCGTGGACTTAACTTTCGAACCCCTATTAATGACAAATTGGTAGTAGACAACCAAACCTGATTGCCTTTTTGAAACTCCACATGTCGTCGATGAGCATCAGCATATTGTTTTTGCCGATTTTGGGCAATGGCTAATTTTTGCTTTGCCTGATGCACTCCTTGTTGGACTCGTGCCACAAACTAATTCACTGCTTCAACTTGGGTTGATGGTTCCTGCATGTGACCTACACTCACCAAGCTAGATGGTGTGATAGGGTGTTCTCCATACATCAAGAAGAATGGGCTGACTTTTGTGGATGCATTGATTGAGTTATTATAAGCAAACTCAATCAAGGGTAAAAGTGCATCCCAACCTTCTTGCTCTTCCAAAGTGAAAGCTCTAAGCATGTCCTCAATAGTTCTATTTGCTCTTTCAGTTTGCCCATCCTGTTTGAGGATGATAAGTCGTGGACATGGCTAATTTTGTTTTGAATAGCCCAAATAGGGTTTTCCAAAACATGCTAGTAAATTGAGTGCCCCTATACGTGATGAGCGTAGCTAAACCATGTTGAGCAAAAACCGCATCCATATAAATTCGAGCAAGTTCAAAGTGCGATGCTTGTTTTTTGTTGTGGGCCTAATATGGATCATCTTGCTCAATTTATCCACAAAAATGACTACCGAATCATAACCTGTAGACGTCATTGGTAACTCACATACAATGTCCATACTGACGTGCTCCCATCTTCTAGTAGGTGTTGGTAGAGGCTGTAGTAGACCTGCTGGTTTCTAATTGCTAGCCTTGTTTTATTGACAAGCCACACGACTTCGAACATAGCTGGTGATGTCCTCTCTTTGTTTTGGACAAAAGTTTACCCTTTGGATGCCTTCAATGGTCTTCTCCACTCCTACATGGCCCGCAATAGCTGAATCATGTGCCTCCTCCAACACTGTTGTACGGAGAGCAACATCTGAGGGTATCTAAATCTTTTTCTTATAGAACGCTCGACCCTGTTGAAGGGCTTGTGCAATCTCCTCATCCTCCTTGGTAGCGTGATTCAGGGTCTCCCACCATTCAGAGTGAATCTTCACCACCGTGATGTGATTAATGCACGGCATTCATGTCAATGCATCGGCAAGCTGCTTCTTCCCCTCCACATACACGATCTTCATGTTGAGCTTATTTGTCGCCATTCAAACCCCAACGAATTTGCCACTTTGAGAGATCCTTTTGAGTTTCTAAATAAACCAAAAGCTTGTGGTCTGTCTCAACCACAAACTCCTTATCTCCGAGATAGTGCTTGAATGTTTAGTAGCCAAGACAATGGCTAACTCCTCCCTCTCTGTGGTATGATAATTTTGCTCCGCCGGCAAAAGTTTTCGTGAGAAGAAAGCAATTGGGTGCCATCCATCTTTCCATTCCTATTGTAACACTCCTCCAACTGCCACACCTGATGCATCCGTAGCAAGTTTTGTTGGTCTACCTGGTTCATACCATTTAAGGATTGATGCATGTAAGAGCGCATCCTTCAAAGCCTAAAATGCAATCTCTTGGTTTGCTTTGTGACCTCCTCCGACTCTCACTCGAGGTTTACCTCCGATGGCTTTTGGAAGCTCATCATGAATCTAGAAGAACTTAGTCCCACCCTATGGGGACCTATTGCTCACTCTTACACAAACTCTCAATGTCCAAGCTCCATTATGCACATTATCATCATGAGTAAGATATCACTCAAAAGGAAAGGGATACTTTGGTAATCAAAGTCTTCATTGAATCAAGGCTCCACTCCGAACATGACGTCTCCAAGAACCAAGCTCCCCAAAACTAAGATCACCACACTGTCTTCTCCCAAAACTAACTTCCATTGAAAAACTACTTGAGAGGTGCTTCTCAACCTCTCTATTTATACTACTTAGAATCTTACTCTAGTAACTACAAGTAATCACCATGTAACTTCCTCTTACCAAGTTTAAACGAGGTAGAGATCACAAACCCCAATGAAAAGGGTACATAGCAACATGCAATTGGTCCACTTGGATCTTCTAGAAGCCCAACTACTCCCTAATTGACTTCTAGTGTGCCAAGTCAATCTCGCCCCTAGATTTAAGGGTCTTCACCAAGTCCAACCAATGAAAACTAGTCCAAGTCAAGGAAAATCAAGATACCCATGTGATGGAATCTATTCCTTGATTCCTACTAAACAACAAAATAGTTGTTCTCATCTACCACACCAAAAGTTACTCTATATTTTCCTCCAACTTAACCATAACTAGCTAAACATAATCATGACTAAGATAAACTTAGGCACAATTTAGATATACTTACATTTTATCCTATATGTACAACCACAGGTCTCTTGATACCCCATTGCCATTTCTGCCCTTGGCCTAAGAGACTTGTTAAAGCTTGAGCAATACGAGCAAAAGCCTCCACAAACCTTCTATAGAAGCCGGTTAAACCCAAGAAAATACGTAGTTGAGTCTGATTCTCTAGGGCAGTCCAATTTTGAATGGCTTCCACTTTGTCACTCATGACTTGGATGTCATCAGCACTAACTCTATGGCCTAGGTAATCTACTTCGCTTTTGCCAAACTCACATTTTGACATCTTAGCATACAGCTTATTTTCTCTCAACACTTGGAGTACTTCTCGTAGATGTTTCTGATGATCTTGTAAGGACTTGCTATATATCAAGATATCATCTAAAAACACAATCACTGATTTATCTAGATATTTACGAAAAATATCATTCATCAGTCCCATGAATGTGACAGGGGCATTGGTTAAACCAAATGGCATAACTAGATACTCAAAATGACCATATCTAGTTCTAAAAGCTGTCTTTTGTATGTCTTCATCCGCCACTATGATCTGATTGTATCCGCTTCTAAGGTCAAGTTTGGTGAAATACTTAATTCCATGAAGTTGATCAAACAAGTCATTCATTCGCGGTAATGGATACTTGTTTTTCACCGTTTGTTGATTTAGAGCACAATAGTTCATGCACATCTGCATGGAGCCATCCTTCTTCTTCACGAACAATACTGGAGCTCCATATGGTGACACACTAGGTTGGATAAACCCCTTCTCCAACAACTCTTCCAATTGTGCCTTGCATTCCTCCAGCTCGTTTGGTGCAAGTCGATAGGGACTTTTACAAGGAGGAGAACTTCCTGGTAAGATCTCTATCTTGTGATCCAATCTCCTTCTTGGTGGTAAACCTGGAGGCAAATCATCTGGAAAAACATCTTGAAACTCGTTCAAGATGCAAGTTAACTCCTCATGTATAAAAGATTGCTCTTTTGGAGCGCTTACATCTCTTATTAGGCCCAAAAAATATACATCTTTGTGACTGATAGCGGTTCTTCCTATCACATAGAGAGGTAAATTTTTATGTCCTCATCTAAGTCTATCTCCAAAGATCCTCCAACTGATGGTTTTTACTATCTTCCTTCGCCAATCTACCTCAGGATTATATTTTTCCATCCAAGGCATACCCAAAATAGCATCATAGCGAGCTAATCGAATAACTCTCCACTCTAACGATTCCTTGTATTGCCCAATCTTCAACTCCACTTTCTTAGGAATGCTCTCAATGCTCTCTGTTTGCCCGTTTGGCAACTCTACCTTTTCACTCTCATCTTTCTCTAAAGCTAATCCCAACTTTATAGCTATAGATCGAGATAGGAAATTTTCTGTAGCTCCTGGGTCAATCAATACTCTCACTTTTACTCCTTCTATCTCGCCATCCGTCACAATCAAACATGTTTCCTTCTTTCTCAAACCATTTACCTCATGTTTGTGCTTCCTTCCCTCGCCCTTCCTCCTTTTCATCGAACCGGCAAGGCCGCAAGCCAAGGTTACTGATGCTCATCGTTTCCCGGATTTCCATATGTCACTTCGTCTCCACCTTCAAGATTGTTGAGAGCTCGTCGATAGGGAGGTCTAGCTCCTTTTGCCAGAACTCGGGTACGGCAATTCATGGCAATGTGACCAAATCTTCCACAATTATAGCATTGCCTCATTTCTCGTCTTCCCTCCACTCCGCCTCCTCCTCTTGAATTTCCTTCTTGATGAGGATTCGAGTTACGACGATCTCCTCCTTGTGCGTTCACTCCCCTTGGAATGAAATATTCTCTTCTCCTTATGTTGCCCAACTCCATAGGCATGGGTCCATAGTATTGATTCGTGGGAACTGATACCTCTCCACCGTTATGGTAGACGTTGGACATTCGTTGTGCACAAGCAATAGCCTCGTTCAGGTTGCTTGGATTGTCCCGAATCACCTCCTGTTGAATCTTTTTCTTCAACCCTCTCTTGAATAAATCAAGGGCTTGGCTCCACTCATATCTCGTATCTGAATTCAAGATCTCAAAATTCCTCAATGTACTCCTCCACACTTCCCCTTACATTTCAAGTTTCCACAACCTCATCCGTGCCGTGATGATAGGATCAACTGCTTGAAAATTTTGAAGAAGACCTCGTTTCATTGCACTCCAAGTAACCTGTTGGCCTTACTCATTGAGCTCCATCATCCAACCCTAAAACCAAGTAAATGCTTTCTCCAACAACAAAGTACAAACAAAAAGACCTGCAATGTGATCATTGATATTGAGCAAAGCAAGATGATACTCCATTCTCTCAATCCAACCTTCCAAAACTCCCATGGTTCGACTACCTCGGTAAGGTTCTATCTTACAAGCTTTTGTCATCTTCAGAATCATGGATGTCTGAAGATCTAGCTCTCTTGCTCGTTGTGCTGCTTGGGCTTCAAGAACGCGGGCTCTCATTGTTTCTTCACTCTCCACCATGGATGGTGATGTCTCCATCTCCATTTGAGTTTCTCTCATTCTCTCATTTTCCATTCCTCTCGTTTTGACTGCTGTCAATTCTTGAGCTAACTCTTGTACTTGAATCTGGCTTTGTTCAAATGCGTTTCTCAAATCTCTCAACTCCTGAATCATTTCTCTCAAAGTGTCCTCCATGATTCATCTCCGTCCACTCTCTCTCAGTTTAGGGTTAAGATGAACACTCTCCAATTTCTCAAGATTGGCAACACAAAAGGAATAGGTGATGCTATCACCTCATGGTAATACTCCTCTCCAAAGTTTCTAATAACTAGGCTTCGAAACATAGCTTTTAGGATGATACACACAATAGATTTCACACCGTGTGTTGAATCTCACAGGTGGTGGTCTATTGAGGTCCATCTCTAAACTAAAATGTAAATCGTGAGATCCCAAGTAACATCGAGGTGACTATAGGTAAGATAACAAAGGGATCTCGAGATCTCATCACTTGGTCCATGAAGTTGGCACCAAAATGATAAACCAAATACTGAGTCAACCTTGCTCTCTCAATGTATAACAGTTTGACATGAAAAGGATTAAGAAATGGAAATCTTGGTACTATTCTATCTCCCCCATCCATAACTTGCACCCACAATAACCCCCTTCCACTACTTGCAGCTCAATGGCCACTGCCAGCCTCTAACAAGCACTCTCTCCTCAAATAATTATACCAACCTAGACTATTCTTCCAAGAGGGGTGATCCACACTCATAGGAATAATAAGTCTGTTCTGATACCATTGTAACACTGAAGGCAATGACTCCAGAATGACTTCCAAGATAAGAGATGTCTTCTCAAGACCTCTCCTTGATTTATATACTGTAGGACTAGAGGAGTCCAAAATCCAAACTATACCACATGGCTAACATTCGTAGGTTGCATGTTTTGTTATCGTATCCTACCCAATTCCTAACAGACGTCTAACACACAATCTGATCCACCAATGCATGGTAGCCACCTCGTCATTTACCCTTTTGCTTTTTTGGATAGTGCACATCACTATCTTGTCTTTTTGTGATCTAGTGACCACTCTACGCTTTGGCTAAACTAACTATGACTAACCAAGATTGGTTACACTTATATGATTTTCCCATACGAAGTAAGATATTGACTTGCTCTTCCATCTTTTGAAGTCATCTCCTATTTGCCTCTTTGTTGACAATAGAAGTCGCTTGCGGTTGGGGTTGAGTCTCTTGTATTGGAGTTTCCACTTCCATCTCACCAACTCTTTCTGTCTCTACCTTCTCACTCTCTAATGCAAAGATGTTGTCCTCCATGGCTTGTTGCTTTGTATGTCCATCTACAATAGCTTTTTTTAACTCTTTCATTTCTATCACGATTGAGTTCAGAACTTCACTCATCGAAACTGATGTTTCCATGCTTCTCAACCACTCAAACTAATACAACGTAAGTATAATAACAATCTAATCTCTCAAAATAGGAAACACAAAAGGCCGAGGTGATTCTATTACAGCTCTGTATTACTTTTCACCATAATTCCTAACAATAAATTCCCTCCACACTCTCTTCTGTCGGTAAATCGTTCTAATTTCTATATACGTGTTGAATGGAACCGGTGCGGATGATTCACGATTCAAATCCATCCAACATTCAGTATAGAATGTAAATGGTACAATCCCATGTTTCTCCATAATTGACAGTCAGAAGTATCATTGGTACTGGTGATGTCATCACTCGAGCCATAAAATCTGCACCCCAATTCACCACAAGATAGACTCTGAATACAACCTTCTCCATGAATCGAATATGGATGTTGAATAGATTGAGAAATGAAGAGTTTGGTACATGATTTCTCTCAGGCACATCCATACCTGTAGCCCATAATTTTCCCTTTCCCCCTTACTCTACATGCAGATCAAGGACTTCTGCTAATCTCTATACAACTCTCAAGAACTTAAAATTATCATCATCGTCTTGCTATTCCAAGAGGGGTAATCCACACTCAAGGAAAGAGCAAGTTCACTTTGATACCATTGTAACACTAGAGAAGTGAGGAGAGACCACTCGAATAGCTCAAGAAATTCTGAAGTTGAGAGATACCTCAATGGTTTCTCTTTCTCCATATGTAGTCCTCAAAAAAGTACGATCTAGATAAGATTACACAACCACCATCTATTCAATTCCTCGTGGATCAATAACGTGGCGGTCATCACTATGAGCATACGGATTTCTGACATGAACTCCAACTAAAACACTAATTTACACCCAAGAAACACAACCTAAAGAGCACACGGATTGCTGACGTGACACCTTTAGATATTCCACATATAGTCAACTCAAGCAAACTCTCAAATTCCAAACTTCATGATGAGAACTCTCACAAAGGGTCAAATATCACTCAAAAAGAAGAGATAATTTGATGATCAAGGGCTTCATTGAATCAAGGCTCCAACCCCAAACATGACTTCTCATCTACTACATCAGGAGATACTTTATATTTTTCTCGAACCTAAGCATAACTAACTAAACATAATCATGACTAAGATAAACTTAATCACATTTTAAATATATTCACATTTTATCCTTTATGTACAATCATGGGCCTTACATGACATAAGTGCTCGAAGTTTAAGTTTTTGGGTTGAAAATAGGAGTGGCAGGTTATAGAATTATCATATAATATTTGTTTGATCTAAAATTTTATAGGGTTATAGAAGATGTAAAGTTTTTTGCACATCAGAAGAGATGTTAAACACAAGGTAGACATTGTCAAAATTTTGAAATTTTGATATTTGGGGGTTTGAAATTGGAGTCAAAGATTTTCAAAATCCCATAGAAGTTTCAAACGGTGTCCGTTTATACCAAAAAAATTTGATTTGATGAACATAAGGTCTCCAAAATTGAGTTTTAGTGTTTTAAAATATCGTCATGAGGCTATGTTAGTCTGGATTGGGTTGGTTTGATCCCGTTGATGGATGTTTTTGGACACGGCGGTGGCCTTGGGGTACAACCATTACGAAGATACCCCCCGAATTCTAAGGCTGGCAGACCAGTCCCGTAAGAAACCGGTAGGGCTACTTTGTGGAGTTCAGACCCGAATAGGGGGTGTACCTTTCTCGCTCACCTACATAATCCTCAAACCCCAGGAGGACAGTGGGTACAAAGTGTTAATAGGGCGGCCGTGGCTGTACCGCGTCAAAGTGCTAACCAACTGGCAATGAAAGACGTTGTCTTTCTTTGATCCCGGAGCTACCGCAGCACGGCAAGTGACGATTACCTGGAAACACTCCAAGTACCAGGGGGAGACCTCATCGGACTCAGGCGAGACTGACCCGAGTGACGAAGAGACCGAGTCCGGATATTCGTCCGAAGATAGAGTTAATTACCTGGAGTGTTATGAGATAGAGGAAGCACTCCTCACCGACGACGAATAGCAATTACAGATCAGTGTGGGAAGGAGTGAAGCCAGCCACACTGACTGCGTAGTTGGAGCAGATGCTTGGGAAGAAGTAATGGTAAGACCTGGCCACCAGCTCAAAGTTAAACGAGGCTTGCCGGCCAGAGATCTGCAGCACCTGTTGAGTCTCCTTAGTAGGTATGAAGATGTCTTCGCCTGGAAGATAGAAGATATGAAGGGCATACCCCAGAAGTGGGGAGAGCATCGAATAGACCTCATAGAAGGAGCAGTTCCTGTAAGGCAGAGGCAGTACCGTTTAAATCCCAAATACTCTTTGTTGGTTAAAGATGAAATTGATAGTACCTGCAAGCAGGTATTATTTATCCCGTGTTGAGTAGTGAATGGGTTGCACCAATTGTGATTGTTCCCAAGAAAAACACAGGCAAGATTAGAGTCTATCAAGACTTTAGGAAGCTCAATGCAGCCACTAAGAAAGATCATCACCCCTTGCCTTTCGCGGATGCAATATTGGATCATGTTGCGGGGCACGAATGTTATAGTTTCTAAGATGGGTTTTCTGGGTACAATCTGTTAATATCCCAAGCTCATCGAGTTGATATAGGTCGATCCGTGCCTGATGACTACAGGCCGTAGATCTAGGATTGTTACGTACCTATGGTACAGATCTGTTTAGTGCTAACCCGAAATTAGGGTTTCCCTGTACTCACCCTATATATACAGGGGAAGGCAAAGCCTTCCTCATCTCATTCCTGTACACTCTCTCTCTCTTGTCTGTTTGGTGTGCTCTCCTCTTCTTGGAGTGATTCCTGAAGAGTCGTTTTCTCAACATGGTATCAGAGCTTGATGGGAGCATTAGTTTTGTAGATTAGACATAGAGGAGTGTTGGAGATCAGTGAGGAGGCTGTCCCGCTGAAGCGAGTAGATTGATGGGGAACCATTTCGTGTTTTCTCAGAATCTTCAATCGCGTTTTTGGAGGTCAAGATGATTGTTTTCGACCTATTTCTGATCGCCAAACTCCCTATGGGAGTCGTCTTGCGCAAATGGTTGAATTTGGTAGCCATGAAGTTTTCGTGCGATTTGGAGTTGTTGGTGGTAGTTATCGCCTTTTCCAAAATCTTTGAGGAGCTGGTTGGGGGCCTAAACGAGGTTTTTTGGAGGTTTGAGGGTTTCTACCGAAGCAAAGGCTCTGCCTAGAAACTGAACTTTGCTCGCCTCTGTCAAAGCTCCTACCACGAAAAATTTCGACTCAATCTGAGCTTTCTTCGTCATTTTTAAGAAATCGCTTGCAGTAGTATGAGAATCGTGAACACATTTCCCTCTTCATCTGCGGGTCAAGACAGATGCATTTCGCCAGTTTCTGGAGCTTTGCATGTTTCTTGATCGAGGTGCATAGGAGCTAATTTTTCCGCCATAGTGGCGGAGGTGTTCTTTTTGGGTCTGTGCAGGTACTTGCCGTGTTGGGGTCGTGATTTCCGCTCGTGACCACAACCATGGCAGAATCTGTGAGCATGATCACTAGAGAGAAACTTGACAAGAACAATTTCCAAACGTGGAAATTTCGAATGAAGACCTTCCTTCAAGGCCAGGGGCTATGGGAGCTTGTGACCAGGGGACGAGAAAGCACCAATCGTGGTTCTTTGGTGATCTTCGCAGTGGCGGACATTGCGTGAGTGGAGAAAGCGGTCGTATCAAGCTATCCACTACATTGCGCTCACTATCTCAGCGTCAATGATCGGTCACATTCAAGATTGTGATACTCCTAAGGAAGCTTGGGGACGCGTTGTCCTGAATGTTCCATTCGGGAACAGAAGCTTCGAAAAACTGCGATTCTTTGCGACAATTCAATCTGATCAAGAAAGGCTCGATGTGTGCTAGTGACTACGTCAATCACATTAAGCAACTAGCGGATCGATTAGCATCCGTCAATGTTCAACTTGATCCGATTGTGATTATCGGTGCGACATTGCGAGGGAGTGCGCCGAGTACAAACAATTCATCACTTCGATTTCCACAAGAGAACCTCTTCCAAAGTTTGACCTGGGTCCCAATGATGTTGGGAGAAGAAGTGCGGAGTGCAGGCAAGACTAGTGCTTCGTCTAGCCCGCAAGAAGGTGTGTTTTTTGCAGGTTTTGGAGGTCGAGGTAGAGGTCGTGGCAGAGGAGCCGGATATGGTGGTGGTAGAGGTCGTGTGCAGAACAAGGCGCCCAACCAGGTCAGTGCGCCAATCGTCGCGGAAAGGCGGGTTAACACCTGCAACTACTGTCACAAGAATGGCCATTATGCCATAAATTGTTACAAGCGTCAGAACGATCTGCGCGCTTCATGCCAACAGGGCCATGTAGCTGCTGAAGAACAGCTACTCATTGTGACACACCAGAGTTATGATGCCTTTGCACCTAATACAGATTGGGTGATCGATTCCGGAGCTACCAGCCACATGACGCCGCATCAAGAATGGTTTGCGTCGCCGACACTATGGAACTCCTCGGTTCATGGTGACTGGAGATGATACCAAGCACGAGATCAAGCATAAGGGTAAAATTCCGCTTGATATCCAAGGATCTAATTTTTCTGGAATTGGAAACGTTTTACATGTTCCTACTCTGACTCGAAATCATATCAGTGGGGCGGATGGTAGAACAAAATTTCCAAGTGCGTTTCAACAAAGATGGATGCTTTGTTGAAGACTCCTGTAAAACTTGTCGTAGCTCGAGGTAGCGAGGAGTGGTAGGCTGTTCAAGCTAGATGCTACAGTTAATGTCGATGCTTGACCAACTCATGTCATTACAGAAAGTGGCTTTGTAGTATCTGACATAGATATTTGGCACAAGCGAATTGGGCACATGAACTTTCGGCGAAGACTCTTCCGAGTTCGGATCTAGTCACGGGTTTGCCCAACTTCTTACGCTCGACCCAACTGCCGGTGTGTCCCGCTTGTCAAGATTAGAGGAATCTCGGGATGAAGCAGAAGAACTGACTAAGCTCATTCAGCTTCGCCGGAAGGAGAAGTATGATAGTCGGTTGAGACCGTAGAAGGTGGTGGCAGGAGACAAAGTCTTTGCTATATGACGGCCGTTATATGAAATTTCCGGGAAGCTCCATCTCCGTTGGATGGGACCTTACGAGGTCAAGGAAGTCTTTGATAATGGGTCAAGACAATTTGTTGGATTTGGACGGTGTTTTGTTTGCCACAGCGTGAATGGGTGGCGAATCAAGAAGTACTACGAATAGTGATGTTCGCGGGGCGCTCACAACTAGGGCGCACGTATGTAGGGACATGTTTAGAGGTTTCAGACTGTTTTTTTGTTTTTGGAACATAAATAAACGATATTCGGGGGAAGTGTGTATCGCCGAATACGAATAGGAGAAATAAGCGCGAAGATGGCCAAAACGAATAAGTTGTTAAGGAGGTCTGAAGCGTCGAACGGATTAGAACAGTTAGTAACAACATCGACGGGCGTAACGAGCTGCGGAGTAGCAAGAACGAGTGTCGAGTCAAGTAGCCAAAATGAAGAGGAAGTCGGTCACTCGATCGGGAGCTCATGAGACGATTCAATTGCCTGTGAAGAAGATGCCGACCGGAGTATATCGACCCTTGGTGCCGAAACCAGAATGGTTGACCGAAGAATTAGCACGATTGAAGACCTTGGGAGGAGAATTCTTGGCATGGCGCTTGGACTATGTGTGCCCAGAGTTGTGTGAAGAAGTTCGAGCCAAGAAGACACCAAATCCGATAAATTTGGAGAGGACATCAGACTCGTGGGATGCGTTGCTTTGGGCTGAAGCCCTGGGAAGAGATTACTCGAAGGAGAAGGACGGAGTCGACTGGGAAGGTTCGGCAGTGCACACTGCATTCACCTTCGATGAGCAAAAAGGGTTTGATTCCAGAGAGAGGAAGGGGACAAACGGCTTCAAGATCGATCTTATTCGGGACGACTTTCGAAGGAAGATAATGTATACATTGAATCAACTCTTCTCACCACAACGAACTACTTATGTAAGTATGCATAAGGTGAGAATAGTGGAGGGATTCGTCGGCGGAGCAATCAAGGTCAATTGGGGAGAAATCTTCGCTCGGAATGTGCAAGCGATGGGGCAGAGGCTGCGAACGGGATAAAAGGGAGTAATCTATATCTCTTCGTTTCTGGTACACATGTATTCGCGCATGGGGTGGTTAACGCCACAAGAGAGGAGAAGATATCAAGTGGCGTGGTCGGCACTTTGGGTGGGCAAGCGGCGAGCAATGGCAAAGCGATGGTTCGGCGAGAAGTGTGGGACCCCACCAAGGCGGCGGTGTGCGATCGCCGATGAGACCGAATCGGCGGTGATGACCGGAGGCAAGGGCTAAGGGTGGTGAGATGAGGAAGAAGCCATATTCGGAAGGGAGGACTCAGGGGGACCACGAGAGAAAAAAAAGTCCCAGTGTGGAGATAATTGCGGAGCCCAGCAGTAAGCGGAGGAAGCTGAAGGAAACCGCGCAATCAGGAAGTCCAATACCGAAGCCATCGCGGCCTAAGGTGAAAGCGACTAAGTAAGCAATAGAAGAGCCACTTTCTTCGGTGCTACAATTGGAGCAGAAGCTGGAGAATGTGGTAGTGCCAGTTCTGATGGAGCTGAACGAGATGGGAGAAGCGATTATATTCGTGGGTGGAACCCGCAAGAAGACGGTTACATGGAGCTGATTCAGTTGTTGAACCGCACTGCTCGTGGGAAGAAGGATCGGGCGGACACTATAAAGCGAGTTGACAGAGCCTGTGGAGGCGTCTGGAGAAGCGATAAGGCGGAGGTGAAAAGAAGCCGAAGAAAGCAAGCCTACGGAGAAATCTGTAGAATTCGGAGCGCGGAAGTGAAATTTGTGGAGAGAGAGAACGAGAAGCTTCACCAGCAATTGAAGAGGGCGAAGCAACAGTTACATGAAGTTGATGTTGAGAGACCGGCTAGACTAGAAGATTTGGCGAGTAGGTGCTCGCAATACCTTTTTGCTCGGTGTGACGATGTGGAGGCTAAAAGGTTGGAACGTTTGACAGTGGCGATGAACACCCCTTGCGACTCGAAGGATCGCAGGAAAGAGATGTACAAAGCCATGGGACGCGAATGTCAGGAAGTGATGCGAGTCCATCGGAAGGAGATCATAGAGGACATCAGGGAATTGCAAATGAGCGTCGATGTCTTTGCATTGAAGGAAGAGACGTCATCGAAGGAACTTGAGATGCCCCGTAATTGTAGTCGGACGCGATCCGTGTAGGCGACGATTAGGAATAGGTGCGAGTAGATTGTATAAATAGGAGTAGTGTTAGAGTAGGATTATCGCTTTCTTTACAAGTGTTCATTGAGAACCGTAATTGTAGTCATGGTAGAACGAAGTGCTCGAGAAGCTGTTGAATGTTGCATTCGATTGGCCTTGACTGGTGCGCAATACTTGTGAAGATACACGTGTATTCGTCCATGAGCCCTAGTCGGATTCACTTCGCAGTAAAACTTCATCGAGGACATCGCCTCGTCGATAGCTTGGAAAGGAGTGATCAACTCCCATCAGTAAATCTGGAGTGTAATTTCAATTACATGCGTAATTCTGTGCAATGTAATGGATGAGTAATGGTTTGTTAATTTGACTTAGTGGTCTTGGACTACTCTGTCGCAGTACTCTTCGGACTATGCATGTCCAGAGTCTTCAAAAGAAGCATAAACTTGACCATATTCGCGGCCGACAGAAAGATAACACCTCATTCCCTTTGGGGAACGAACTGTGCATTGCAAACAAACAAAACCTTTTGTAACTAACATGCGTTACATCTAGCATTTGGAGGGTCCACCGATGGATGATTATCATGAGTTCCGGAGTGAACACATTGAGGAGATTAAGTTTTGGAGACAATATTGGTCGCCAAACTACATCTCTATTACTTTGGGTACAATGTTTGATGGTGCGAGTTCATCCTCTATATCTGGCACTAATGATACGATTGGAGCTAGTCGAGTTGGGAAGAGTTCAGAGTACCAACATTTATCCCTATTCTGGAGTTATTTGCACAGTTGAGGAGACACTAATATAGATGAGGATTTACAAGCTACGAGGCTTGCAAGAGTTCCAACAAAAGACTGGAAAGAATCTTTGAGGGGGATATACTCGAATGCGTCGGTTGATTAGTATTGAGTTAGAGTTGAAAGTATTAGAGTTGAAATGTAGAGTGAGAGGTGTCAACTTATTATATGGACATCACCTACGTTGGTCATTGTGTTTTGTCTTGTTGAGCGTATTAAGCTCAACACGCATGAATAGAGAGTGATGACTCATGGATTCATCAAGGATTCACCAACTTCATCAATTCCTTCACGTTACCAATCTTTAACACAAATCCGACGTGGTTATGGTAGACATGTGGGATAGTCTCGACCATCTAGACTTAGTGGTGAAGGCGTTAGATTGAGACCATTGTCATCATTTTCATGTCAACAATCAATTTCTAAGTTAGTGTGTTGGACATGTGATTGACCACATCACAAGAAGGATAACCGTAAAGGTCAAAGGGTGGATCTTGTTGGATCAAAATCATATGAGCATTGTCACAAACATGATCACATGATTGATCGATGTTTTGATCTCCATCTAAAATTACGATCATCAAGAATTGTCATGGCATTCCTTGGAAGAAGATGAAGAATTCAAGATGGCAGAGGTGGGGATAGAGGACTAGTCTTAGTCAAGTGTTAGCTCATGAGGCTAATCATGAGTTGAACATGGCATCTAGACTGGAGTAGTTGGAGCAGCATATAGCAAGTATGGCTATAACCCAACAAATGTCAAATTCTGGAACTGATGATGAATTTTATGATGGAGATGTTGTAGAATACATGTACGTAGCATCACAACCATGTGCAATTGGTGTGACTCGTAGCGCAACACAAACTATTGAGTGTAGAGGAGCGTATGTGAAATTGGATCCACAAAGAGATGAGGCTGACCTGTGACTTTCGGGTTGACTCTCACTCAAGTTTACCTCCAATGGCTTTTTGGAAGCTTATCATATATCTAGAATGACATCTTCCAACCTAATGATCAAAACTCTAATGCAACCTTTTACACAAATTCTCAAACTCAAGACTCCGTAATCTTATGACAATTACCATAAAGACTCAAATATCACTCAAAATCAAAAGATACTTTATGGATGATCAAAGGCTTTCTCAAAACTAGACTCCATTCTAAACAAGGCTTCACTCTCCAAACAATGCTTCCCCAAAATCAGCTTCTCCCAAAACTAACTTTCAAAAACAACTTGAGAGGTAAATCCAGAGTTACCTAGAGTCTTTTAAGGGTTGCACACTATAGTTTGTCATTCTTGACTAGACAATAGCATTTGTCATTTGATAAGTGACAATTTGTAATCATATATGCATCTCGGTTATAAGCATAATTCACGATCACATACCATGATACTAAACTCTTACCACATTGCATGATGATTCTCATTGGAGGAGGTAGATCTCCATACATTCTTGCTCCCACAAGGTGGAGGTTTATGGTTGATTGGATGATTTCTAACATGTTCACATGCAAATGTGACCTTCTAACATGCAAGTGTTAGAAGGTGGCAACTAGAGCTCATATCTGTTCTTCATGGATAACTGTTCTGTTCAAGGACAACTCTAAAGTATCTACACAAATCAATAACCATATACACTTCGATTTTCAATGTCTCGGGAGGACAGATTCTGTTGCTAAAATGTTCGTGGATAGTGTACATGTTAATCTCTTTAAGTCTAGTGGGATACAGTTCCTATTGCAAATATGGTGGTTAAAGACAATACTGAATCATCACATGATACGCTACCCTAGAGGAATTGGAAGTCGAGGACTATATGCAATCATTCCACCAGCATAAGAAATGCATGGAGCGCCGGGCCAAGACATAGATAATTTCGTTACACAATGTGCTGTATTTTAATCCGGCTGAACCTCATTTGATTCAATTGATCCAAATAGCCGCGACATGTTGCTCCTTGATGGGAGTCTTTGGGCCCAGGGTCCTTCATCATTTCCCCTAGCCCACACACAGGAAGAAAACGATATTCGCAGACAAGCCTTTGAATAAGTCACTTGACGAAGACGGCAAGCTATTTCGAGTATACTATAAGCATCGACGTGTAGTGTAATCTCAATGGTGTTCAGAGAGCCACCACACGTTGGAGATGATCAAATTCGACAATAAACGACAAACATGAGTAAGGTTTTATACTCCTCATCTCTCGAAAAGTAACACAACCCTACTCCGCATATTTTCCTTGGGCAAGTCAATCATTACAAAAAAACGTTGTTCCAAATTCCTGCTTACTGGAAAAAATCCCAACATCCCACCATTCAAATCATGTGTGGTACTGGCTAGAGTTTGCAATGTTCTTCATTTGCTTCCGGATGGGATAAAGAAGTAGGGTTGCTTTGCCCAGTGCTCTGCAACTTCGCTCTCAGAAAGACTAAGAAACTACCTCGACATTCCCCTGTCTACGTTGAACGTCCACGGCCACATTCTCACCTTCCCTCCAATTGAGTTGTTCTAATTTGGCCACGACGATGTAGTTTAAGTCCAAGGACCACAAAGGATATGAGCCACTGTGACATTCTGTATACGTTGACAAGGGGCTTGCTACCTACTCAAGATTTTGCAGGTCATGGAAAGTACCAAATTGGTCACACCATCACGCCTCCAGCCACATCGGAACCAAGCCTTCCTACGCTGCAAATGGGAATCTAAAGTGTGCTCTGTGGGAGAAGGTCAGTCTTTATATCGGCTTGAGTCAACTTTCTTCTCCTGTATTTGGTCTTGATTGGACCCTTCGGCCCGACAACCAAGGCATTCCACTCTACTTCAGGAAAGTCCCCAACTAACTCGAACTCGAAGTTCCTCAGCATGACACTGTATATGGTTCTGATCTGCATATAAGCGAAAGTTTCGCCCAAGCATCCATGTCTACCGCCGCCAAAGGGAATGTACGAAAACGCACCAGCTTTCTTATCTTCCTCTCTCCCTGGCACGTACCTGTCGGGATCGAAGTTATCGGGGTTCGGGTATACAAGAGGAAGCCGCCCGGCAACCGAAGGTGACACCGCGGTCACATGTCCCTTAGGTACCGTGTAGGTCTTCCCCTTGCATTCAACGTCGAAGTCTTTGTGAGCGTAGCGCAGCAACATTACAAGTGGGGGATGCATGCGAAGAGTTTCTTTCATAACGCGGGCGAGGTAATCCATATCACAGATGACATCGTGGTTCAATTCTTCACCGTGTTTCTTGATCATCTCCAATTGCTCTTGCTGTGCCTGGGCCAAAACGCTCGGTTTGCTGCAGATAGTACGAGTCCGGGAAAGGAAAGCTGTTAGAAATCCCATACATTCAGTGGGTGTTGAAACAAAACCGCCATACAAACCAAAAGCGCACAACTTGTTCCTGGACAAGACTCAGTAAAAATGAACAACTGCGGCTGACAGTAACAAACGCCTGTCAAATTCGAAGATGATTTAACATGGGTTCTTTAAGGTGCAATAAAATAAGGCGAGGGAGTCAAAGTTGAAGTCCGGAAAATGAACTTATAAGGTGCAATAAAATTAGGCGAGGGAGTCAAAGTTGAAGTCCAGAAAGGGAACTTACTTCATCAGGTAGGCTCCCATCCAAGATGAAGTGATAGAACTCGTGTGTTGTCCTCCAAAAAGAGCTGCGATCAACAACCCGGTGCATTCACTGTGTGTGGTGGGTCGTCCATCGGCCTTGTACTTGGAATCGATGAAGGACTGAAGCATATCGTTCTCTTGAACTCCCGATTTTTTCCTCTTGTCAATGACTTCACCAAAGATTTCTTCGAGTCTCTTGCGTGCTTTGTCCCTCTTGCGATGGACGGCAATAGGGAGATACGGAAACAGAACGCTGATGGGCACCATACCCTGGTCCAAATCGTAGATCAACTCGCTGACTTCACCAAACAGGTGCCTCCGCACCTCTATTCCCAGAAGGCAACGACTCGCCGTGAGTATGATAAGGTGCTCCAATTCTGCTTTAAGATCGACTTCACCTTCGTCCCCCCACTTGGCCGTAAATTCCTGCACGTCCATAAATCAAAATTTAAGAGGAGCAGAGGGAAGATTACAACGAAAGAAACGTGACAGAAAGCACAGTATGCAAGATATATTCCACAATCCAAAGATGATGACCTTCGCCATCTCCCGCTCATAGACTGGACATGATCTTGGTGGATATTGAGCATTCAATAGGATTCACAGTGCCCTATAATCACAGTCCAAGAATCGACGCAAGACACGCGTACTTTGATTCGAAGGCAGCTTCACAATGATAATGCCCGCAACTGTATAGCCCCATCAACCCTATTCGTTAACTGCTGCTACTACATAATGGTACATCAACCTTCAGCAATACATCCAGATCCAGTCCAGAAGGTAACTGGCTCCACTCCATTTTGATGCATCAGCTTAACCAGTAAACGGAGAGGCTTCAGTTTTTCTGGAAAATGACATCGCTCAGGCCTAAGCAGCCGTTGTAAGCGTGCTCATATAAAATAATCTAAAATAAAGGCACTTTCAAGGTGGAACAGATGAAGATGAAAACTGAAGAAAATCAGCCCCCCTCGACATAATGCTAACAACTACAAAACCCTGGAAGTGGCGGAAGGAAAGAGTTCTTGCCGCTGTAAAAAGAAACTCTCGAGAAGGATGAAAATGTTAGGAATGAAAAAAGAAAAATAAACGTGAGCGAGATTCATGAAATTGTTCAAATTTATGTTTTCAAAAAGTCGAAACGGCAGAAGACAATGCACCTGAGCTTCCTCCACCATAGCATCCACGTATCCTTTGAGGCGACTAACTTTCAAGGCCTCCATGAAAAAACGGTACTGCTCAACACGGATGGGGTAATCCACGGCAAAGACGACATCGGGGCCAAAAGTTGGCACATTGAACTTGTAGACTTCCTTCTGACTCATCTCTGATTCTGGCGCCTTGAAAAAATTCTCACTTACCTCAGGACCAATCAGAAATGTAATGTTTCTCGTCAAAACTTTGCATGTAAAAACTGGTCCCAACCTGTCATATTCTTCCCTCGCCATCTGCACGGGCCCATTCAAAAACTTCAACAAGCCTCCGATAACCGGAATGGTCCGCACCACGGGAGGCAGGTTCTTGGATTTGGGTCTCATCAACAACCCCAAAAATATCAGCGCTCCGGCAAGGAGAACACCGTAAAGTGTCGCCTGATTCGTTGAAAACACATCGGGAAACTCCATTCTGCACTCCTGAGCTACCCCACGGACGAAAGCACCACAACGTCCACGTCTCGATCTACCTCCGCATTTCCAACCAACAGTCTGCGCTTTCCAACTCCGCTCCAAACCGATCTCCTCTCTTTCTATCTCAATCAGAACACAAAACCCTGTACTCCGCGACCATAAACCAGTTGACAATCCGAACGCATCACCGCCAGATCGCTGTCTACTGATTACAACACGCTCCTTCACATGTAAACGAGCACCCGGACCGCGCTCCCTCGACCGCTATCGCATCAGCTCCCGCCCTCGGGAGTGACTGGGCTGAGTAGACGACCAGCCCCGCCTTATCACGCTCCGCCAGAGCGCCGCCTCTGGGCACGACCCAGCCAACTGCGGCAGGCAGGCGAGCAATGCCGATGATGCGATCGATACTGGATCCTCCAGCCCGCCCGCCCTCGGCACGCACACTCACTCCCTCCCGCACTGCCCCGCAATCGATCAACCATCAGACACCGTTGGCATTTACCAACACCATTCCTTTGCAGGCTCAGACCGGCGCAGCCTGCCCTTCCCTCCCTCGCTCCGTCTCTCTCTCCGCGCGAGCGCTGCCTGCCTGCCTGCCTGCCTGCTTGCCATGCCAGGCAACCGCGCCATCAGATGAGGAGTTCTTTCCGTCCTCTGGGCCCGCCCCTCCTCCCTCCAGGCCACTGCCATCCCGAGCCACAGGCACTGTAAATCCATGGGACCACGGGTAATAATTTTTCGCCTGTCGTCGTGGGTCGTTGGGCTGAACTTCACGTCTCCGGACTCTGTACTTTGCGGCTGGGCCGAGCTACCGTCGTTCCCCAACAAACGTCTGAATGGCGCACATCAGCCGGTCAACAGGTCTGGATTTTCTGGAAAGAGGGGTAATGTTCGTTGACGACGCTTTGACGCCTGTTTTACTCACTGATGCAGGAGGCGATCAGTGAGTAAAACAGTCCCGGTTCGTCCTTTAGAACTTCCTCTGTCACTAAATGTTCAGAAACTTTTCTCTGGTCTCTTTACACGAATGACTGGCTAGCAAAAGGGTACCAAGTAATATACAAAGAAGATGGGAAGACCCCATAAAGTACAGGGATGAAACCAAAGGGGTAAGATAGGGCTACGCCCCAATAGCATCACAGTGGGAAATATGGCTCGCTAGTACCGTTTGGTCATTGTAAACCATGATAGTATCATAATATTTTCTCTTTGCAGTGCTAGTGTAGCAAAATATTCCTTATACATATAACAGCTAGGCTACAAGAACTTACAAGGAAACCGGTTACAAGCGACCACCAACACTGGTTAAGCCGGTACCGGGACTGAGGGACAGTTTTGTATTTTTTGGGGCTGAGAATGTTTTAAAGCCCTCATATGATTGAAGAGGCTTGTTTCCAGCGTAGACCGATAATCACCGATTGCAAGATGCGCGTTCAAGAAGAGCCTCTTGCCAGAAGCTTGCAATTCTTTGAAATGAAGAGTGAATCACATACAAATATCTTGCATTTAAAAATATATTTACCTCAAATATAATCTTGGTATTTCATTGATAAAATCACAATTTTTTAGAAGGTGTACAAGTAGAATTCAACCTTTGAAACTTCCACATTTTTTAATGGATTAAACCATGACATTTCGGCTCCCGGCGGGTCGGGCCCATAGAAGGAGGCCTGGAGGGCTGGTTACACAATCATAAAATATTTACAGGTATGAATTTAGATTGATTACTCTGAACTACAGTGCGGGAATCGACAAAACTACACAGTACATTCGTATTTTGACAAAACATGAAGTTTTGTCAAAATAATACACAATATTGTAGTATCACCATGACTTATAAAAAGTTGTCTTGAGTTTTTTCAAAATCAAGTTCCGGTGTCTCCAATCAAAGTACTTGGTAGCTAATTGTTTGTTTGGTTGGTAAACTCACTAAAGCACATGAGATGTTGCAATGACACGTCATCTATATGTTGGAAAAAAAACAAAGCATTCAATCGGAATTGTTATCATGGTATAATATATGGAGTTCATTTAAAGAAGAATGCAAGCTTTTAAAATTGAAAATCAATTGTTCTCGATGTCACGAAAATGTATCGAACCATCAATGCTGCCATGGGTCGGGTGAGTAGATACATGGAAATAGAAACATGCTTTCTAATATTTTGATAAGTATAGCATTATAAGTGTAAGCACGAATAAATAAATGCCTGTATTTTCATTGAGAGTCTTTTCAATTTACACTTGAATGTGCCAGAGATCGTACGGTGGAAAAGCATAGTGCTTATTATAATGTTTGCTTACTTGTGAGACTTTGATTTAATTTTTTTCTCCTTTAAGCTAGGATATCAGTTTTGAATTGATGATCCTTATAACTATGAATATATTTTAGAGTCGAAGATGCGAGAGCCGTGAATTTCTACAATTATTCTATTCCTTCCTATTGGGATATTTCTGTATTATAGTTGTGTTATGTTCGCTTTTCGTTAGCGATTTCCTTCAGAATAAGAACTTGGGGGACAAAGTATAATAACAAAAGGGATGGGAAGACCCCATCAAATCGTACAAGGATGGAACCAAACCGGTAACATGGGGCTAGGCCCCAATAGTATCACACCGGGAAATATGTCCTACATCACCTATTTCCCAGTGTGATACTATTGGGGCCTAGCCCCATGTTACTGGTTTGGTTCCATCCTTGTACGATTTGATGGGGTCTTCCCATCCCTTTTGTTATTATACTTTCTCGGTACTGAGTCCTCATAAGATATCCGAACTATCTAGGTCAAACGGTCTACAAATAACATGAGCATCTGAAAAAGTATCACCTAACGTGATTGCTCTCCTATGGATTGCTTTCCTTCAGAATAAGCGGTAACGAAATTTCAATTCGTTTAAATCATTATAAAGAACCGACCATTAATTTTTTTAAATAAGTAGAAAATGATAATACGATACTACTCTATCAACAAGAATCCACCAACAATCTCTAATATTCTCCACCGACAAGCCCACAATTGATAAATGTTCGGACTTCTTGTAGTTTCATCGTCATGTTAGAGGCTAATTCTTCATGCGGAATACCTTCTTCAAAAAATTGTCAATTGGTAAAATTATTATCTCTAATATGTGAGAGTTTTAAGATATATCAAACTGGATTGCAAAACTTCTGTTTTGGAGCACACTCAAAGTGTTTTGTAATAATGCCACTTGAGTCTTTTTGACCGCCACACCATATATATAGTTTGCACTTTTCTTACTTAAATTTGGCAGTTGTGAGATGAAAATAACTTCATTTGGTACTTCATAAAATTCTCTATGTTTTGATATATGATTTGAGCTTATCTAACTTCTACCTAATATGTATAAAACAATCAAAGTTTCCCATGGAAGAAGTCAAAAATAAAGTTTATTAAAAATATGGGAGCCCTCCCCTCCGCTTATAATTGGACTTGTATTTTTAAATTATGATACGTTGACTCATCATTCCAAAGCCAGTTGAATAATATTTTTTATTTAATATTTTTTAAAAAGATGGAGTTGTGTGCTTCATAAATTGCAATATTCACTGATGAAATTGAAGAGTGAAAATAAATCCATCTCTAACAGTAATTTACACTTTATTTAATGCAACAATCTATTCAGAAAATCACCTAAAGATAACTCTGCTCATTGCTGCTATGAACTTTAGATAACTTTAATCTGTTTATCACTATTAGAAATTGAAATATTTGACTCTCCATCTCTTATTTCATGTATATCAGTTCTATATACATCATTTAGATTTTCTAAATTAATTAAGGATAGAGAAACATATCCAAAGATAATAATACTCTTCATTTATGTGTAAATTTTTGTATGTATCACGTTAAGTCAGATGATATATCAAATTTTGTTAGTAATGAATTATAATGTCAAATTGAACGCATAACATATATTTTTGCTAAATTCAGATTGGTTAAGTTTATAACATTAATCTTGTGAAACCCCAATCTGCTATGTAGTGACCTAATTGCTCCCGAATTTATGTTTTTAGATTTGGTGTTTGGTTAACTCTTCTCCTAATTTTTCAATAGGAGAAGCAATTGATCAAATGGTAGAAATAAGTCTGATTATGATTACTTAAGCGTGTGCAATTTTTGCATACAAAAATATTGCATTTATGATATCTTGAGGTGTCTTGTATACTATTCAATCCTCAAACCAAGCATTCTACTTCTTTTTCTGCAAGTACATCAAATATTTTTTTCATATGAAATGATGGATTGGTCATCAGAAAACATGTCAAAGAAGTTTAAACATGGTAAAAATATATATATCTTTAAGTTTAAGCGATACATTATATTAAAATAAATGTTACATTCGATACATTAATGTATTAATTATATTGATATAACATATTTAGATATGTACATTAATTATAGAATCCTCTGCCCTATAATCCAGTTAATTTATGCAACTTGTACGTCCTATGTTGATTGAAGTGGATGAGTCTACCATCAGTTACACGCAAAACATCAGTTACCTTTTGTTATTTTACTGTGTCTCATTTGTTACACGCGAACTAAACAAGTAGTTTCATCTGGTTACTTGCTACGATTCAGTTACTGTTGACACAGCGATCCACCCCTGACAGTAAAGATGAAAACAAGTATGGACTGGAGTAAAGAAAAAGGAACTCTGCTTACTGGCAGCAGCTGGCTGGCACGTGGACAGAAGGACAATCGCAACTGGTCGTGCGAGGCTCGTGACAGCTCTTCCGTAACTGGCAGCATTCTATTTCACGAACTCAAGGATGCTCCTTCACGACGGGTCGATCTACCGTTTTAACGGTAAGGATCTTGCAGCCGGGAATGCCGGCCTGGGCGAAGACGGAAGTGATGTGATGGAAGATCGGCCAAAGTAAAATAACAAAAAGGAATAAGAGACACGGTAAAATAACAAAAAGTATGGGAATAACTAAACCCGTAACATGGGGCTAGCCCCCAATAACTCACGCTCCTAAAGAGTTTATCAAATATATACTCCACACCTAACATATCATAACTTATCTTAGTTATGATATATGAAACAAACAACATGAACATATAAATAAGCATCACATAACATGATTGTTATCCTATGGATTGCACTAGCTAGTGCTCTCGTAATTATGAGGGACGCGTTCTAACACTGAACTAATAGCCCAACGCGTTCTAACACTGAACTAATAGCCCAATGCCAAGGGCAAAAAAAACCAATCCCATTTTCATATTTACCTCATGACATAGAGCAATGAAAACATGATGACTAAAATAAACTATATAATAAGCTAAAGAGAGTGATACCCACAACCACCTAGTTTGGTACGCTCTTGCGCACTCCTTCACTAACATGTCGAAATTAGTGTCCATGGCTCAATATAACTCCAAAGCTAGAGGAAGAAAGAGGTGGCCTCTATGCATACCACTTGGAGACCTTGGTTACTGTCGCTCCACTCATCGCCCATCTTATGTGATGGATGATCACCCCCTCTGAAACTGTGTCACTAGTAGAATCGGTAACCACCATGTCTGCCATAGTAACCTGGTCTTTCTATACCAAGTATAGTTCTGCTCTAACCTTAGTCGATTGCAATGCATACCAATGCTCACTCCTCCATGTGAGGTATCCATACTCTCGTGCTATAGCAAACACCACATCCCTAATGGCATCATGGATAGCTATCCTCTATCCGATGAATGGACAACAAGTCATATGAGCAACTCTTGCAACTAAAGTGATACCATATTCACATGTGAGTAATAAAGATGTAGATGGATGGACCGAGCCAAGATAGAGCCTCATCGATGTGGGAAAATTAGCTTGTGCGAATCAAAAAACCCTTATGTATGGTCAAGCCAAGATTCAAAAGCATGCACCCTTGCCCGAGCAAGAGCATAGATAAACACTAGTAGTATGACGGAATGAGTAAATCCACTAAAAGTGAATATAGAGTATGCTAAAACTGTCGGTCCAAGGTAGATTATAGAACTCGAGTCCAATCAATGATCAAAGAGAAAAAAGATGGGATATTGCATATATCTCAAGAATGGACCTATATGCAATCACAAATCGAGAAGATAAATAAGGTGCCAAGAGAGCCCAACTAGCAAAAATGCTATAGATGCAATCTCCTATAATAAAACTACCTCCACACAAAACCTGCAAAGATATTTGTCTCCGCGCCAAATCTCATATCACACACTCCAAGGTCCCTTTTCCGATGATGTCACAAAAGATGCCCATGATCTGATGAGAGTATATCAAATGTCACATGCAGATTCAATAGTAGAGGAAGAATATCTACATGCAAAACATACTCGGCAAGTGCAACGTCTAAGTAGCGTGAGACAAAATCCTCAAACCCTACTAGCATTCCTAGAATGCGTAAGCCGTCTGTCAATGTCATATTTCCCTTTAGAGCTTGAGATGAGGAGGAATGTCCAAAGAAGATCAAGCCCTACACTTTGACATCTTGACTCTCAAGGCTACAAGATGAAGCTATGTAGTCAAGTAATCAAAGTCATGCATAATGTGATCTACATGGCCCACAATGTGTGTATCATCTGCAAAGGAGAGGAACATACAACTTGACATGGCCAAAGTAAAAGACAAAAGAGCTATATAATGATCCATGGAAAATAGGGATCCTCTCAAAGGATCTCTTTGTCGAGTACCAATGGTGGACTGTAAAATAATGACTCCCTCATGCGAAAAGTCATGCTGATGAAAGAGAGAAGAATATGAACCGTAAAAAGACCATATGAAAAGAATGAGGGCTGATAAAGGTCCATCATATTCTATAAGCTATCTAAAAATAAATGCATGTAAGACACTATTAAAAGTATTCTCAACATCCACCTCCAAGTCAATCCAATCTGGATGGATATCTATAAGTGTTCTAATATCCAACGATAGTGCCTCACATAGTTCTGATGTGGCAACTCCAAACTGGTGTGGAGAAAGATGTTACTGAAAGTGTGAATGATATTTTAGAATCATGGTACAATTGACTAAAGGCAATAAGACCTCCCCAATAGCAATCGGTATAATGCCCCAAGTGTCATTCTCTATCGCGAGAAGCTGACTTGCCCCCAATATATGACTAATTGACAATAGAATCTCCCCTCTCATATTTTATGCAACCACTTGGAAAAACTCCATGAAATCACTAGAGGGATCATCCGTCTTAAAGTAATCTCGAAGATGATCATATATCATCCGTGATAAGTCCCCTGAAGATAAGCGTGGGGTTGTGCATAGAGAATGTGCAAATAGTGATCTATCAAAACATAATGGCTCCTCTGGCTGATACTCCAAGACCTCTAATGATATCTCCTCGCCCATGGATGAATTTAAAAGGCATAAAGAAGAAATAGTCTCCTCAGTAGGATTAGCCATATATAAAAGATGAAGGGTCCGCATGGCCCTGCTATATTCCCATGCTTGTGTAACCAATCTTGGTTAGCTATAGTTAGTTTAGCCAAAGCGTAGGTTGGTCACTAGATCACAAAAAGACAAGATAGTGGTGTGCACTATCCAAAAAGCAAAAGGTAAATGACGAGATATCTACCATGCATTGGTGGATCGAATTGTGTGTTGATCCTATCATCACGGCACGGATGAGGTTGTGGAAACTTGAATAGAAGGGAAGTATGGAGGAGTACATTGAGAAATTTCGAGATCTTCGAAATCAAATACGAGATATGAATGGAGCTGAAGCCCTTGATTTATTCAAGAGAGGGTTGAAGAAAAATATTCAACATGAGGTGATTCGAGACAATCCAAGCAATTTGAACGAGGCTATTGCTTGTGCACAACGAATGTCCAACGTCTATCACAACAGTGGAGAGGTATTCGTTCCCACAAATCAATATTATGGACCAATGCCTATGGAGTTGGGCAACATAAGGAGGAGAGAAGATTTCATTCCAAGGGGAATGAACGCACAAGGAGAAGATCATCGTAACTCGAATCCTCATCGAGAAGCAAATTCAAGAGGAGGAGACGGAGTGGATGGAAGACGAGAAATGAGGCAATACTATAATTGTGGAAGATTTGGTCATATTTCCATGAATTTCCGAATCCAAGTTCTAGCAAGAGGAGCTAGACCTCCCTATCGACGAGCTCTCAACAATCTTGAAGGTGGAGACAAAGTGACCGATGGCAACCCGGGAAATGATGAGCACCAATAACCTTGCCTCGCGGCTTTACTGATTCGATGAAAAGGAGAAAAGGCGAGGGAAGGAAGCAAAAACATGAGGTAAATGGTTTGAGAAAGAAGGAAACATGTTTGATTGTGACAGATGGTGAGATAGAAGGAGTAAAAGTGAGAGTATTGATTGATCCAATAGCTACAGAAAATTTCCTATCTCGATCTATTGCTATAAAGTTGGGATTAGCTTTAAGGAAAGATGAGAGTGAAAAGGTAGTAAAAACTATCAGTTGGAAGATCTTTGGAGATAGACTTAGATCGGAACAAAAAAACTTACCTCTATACGTGACAAGAAGAACCGCTATGAGTCTCAAAGATGTATATTTTTTGGGCCTAATAAGAGATGTAAGCGCTCCAAAAGAGCAATCTTTTATACATGAGGAGTTAACTTGTATCTTGAATGAGTTTCAAGATGTTTTTCTAAATGATCTGCCTCTAGGTTTACCACCAAGAAGGAGAGTGGATCACAAGATAGAAATCTTACCAATAAGTTCTCCTCCTTGTAAAAATCTTTATCGACTTGCACCAAACGAGCTGGAGGAATGCAAGGCACAATTGGAAGAGTTGTTGGAGAAAGGGTTTATCCAACCTAGTGTGTCACCATATGGAGCTCTAGTGTTGTTCGTGAAGAAGAATGACGGATCCATGCGGATGTGTATGGACTATCGTGCTCTAAATCAACAAACGGTGAAAAACAAGTATCCATTACCATGAATGGATGACTTGTTTGATCAACTTCATGGAGCTAAGTATTTCACCAAACTTGATCTTAGAAGCGGATACAATCAGAGCAGAGTGGCGGATGAAGATATACAAAAGATAGCTTTTATAACTAGATATGGCCATTTTGAGTATCTAATTATGCCATTTGGTTTAACCAATGCCCCTGCCACATTCATGGGACTGATGAATGATATTTTTTGTAAATATCTAGATAAATCAGTGATTGTATTTTTAGATGATATCTTGATTTATAGCAAGTCCTTACAAGATCATCAGAAACATCTACGAGAAGTACTCCAAGTGTTGAGAGAAAATAAGTTGTATGCTAAGATGTCAAAATGTGAGTTTGGCAAAAGCAAAGTAGATTACTTAGGCCATAGAGTTAGTGCAGATGGCATCCAAGTCATGAGTGATAAAGTGAAAGCCATTCAAAATTAGAGTACTCTAGAGAATCAAACTCAACTATGTAGTTTCTTGGGTTTAACCGGCTTCAATAAAAGGTTTGTGGAAGCTTTTGCTCGTATTGCTCAAGCTTTAACAAATCTCTTAGGCCAAGGGCAAAAATGGAAATGGGGTACAGGTCAAGAGATTGCATTTTAGGCTTTGAAGGATGCTCTCTTACATGCACCAATCCTTAAATGGTATGAACTAGGTAGACCAACGAAACTTGCTACGGATGCATCAGGTGTGGTAGTTGGAGGAGTGTTACAACATGAATGGAAAGATGGATGACACTCAATTGCCTTCTTCTCACGGAAGCTTTTGCCGGCAGAGAAAAATTATCATACCACAGAGAGAGAGGAGTTAGTCATTGTGTTGGCTACTAAATATTGGAAGCACTATCTCGGAGATAAGGAGTTTGTGGTTGAGACAGACCACAAGCCATTGGTTTATTTAGAAACTCAAAAGGATCTCTCAAAACGGCATATTTGTTGGGCCGAATGGCGACAACGTTTCAACATGAAGATTGTGTATGTGGAGGGGAAGAAATAGCTTGCCGATGCATTAACGCGAATGGCGTGTATTAATCACATCACGGAGGTGAAGATTCATTCTAAATGGTGGACAAACCTGAATCGAGCTACCAAGGAGGATGAGGAGATTGCACAAGCCTTTCAACAGGGTAGAGCACATTTAGAATGGGGATTGGCGTTCTATAAGGGAAAGATTTGGACACCCTCAGATGTTGCTCTCCGTAGAACAGTGTTAGAGGAGGCACATGATTCAGCTATTGATGGCTATGTAGGAGTGGAGAAGACCATTGAAGGCGTCCAGAGGGTATACTTTTGGCCAAGACTAAGAGAAGACATCACCAGCTTTGTTCGAAGTTGTGTGGCATGTCAACAAAATAAGGCTAACAATCAGAAACCAGTTGATCTACTACAACCTCTACCAACACCAACTAGAAGATGGGAACATGTCAGTATGGACATTGTATGTGAGTTACCAATGACATCTACGGGTTATGATTTGATAGTCATTTTTGTGGATAAATTGAGTAAGATGATCCATATTATGTCCACAAAAAAGACAGTTACTACACCTGAACTTGCTCGAATTTACATGGATGCAATTTTTGCTCAACATGGTTTAGCTACAGTTCTCATCACTGATAGGGGCACTCAATTTACTAGCATGTTTTGGAAAATCCTATTTGGACTATTCAAAACAAAACTAGCCATGTCCACAACTTATCATCCTCAAACAGATGGGCAAACTGAAAGAACAAATAGAACTATTGAAGATATGCTTAGAGCTTTCACTTTGGAGGAGCAAGAAGGTTGGGATGCGCTTTTACCCTTGATTGAGTTTGCTTATAATAACTCAATCAATGCATCCACAAAAGTCAGCCCTTTCCTCATGATGTATGGAGAACACCCCATCACACCATCTAGCTTGGTGAGTGTAGGTCACATGCTGGAACCATCAACCCAAGTTGAAGCGGTGAACGAGTTTGTGGCACGAGTCCAACGAGGAGTGCATCAGGCAAAGCAAAAATTAGCCATTGCCCAAAATCAGCAAAAATAATATGCCGATGCTCATCGACGACAAGTGGAGTTTCAAAAAGGTAATCAGGTGTGGTTGTCTACTACCAATTTGTCATCAATAGGGGTTCAAAAGTTAAGTCCATGGTTTATTGGACCTTTCTTGATTGTCCAACGGATTGGAGAAGTTGCCTACAAGTTAGAGTTGCCAACACACATGAAAATACATCATGTTTTTGATGTGTCTCTCTTGAGAAAATATACTCCACGATCTCCTTCCTTTGGCAACCGACATCAACCTCCTCCTTTACCAGCCATGATTGATGGTGTGGAGGAATATTGTAACCATCTTTAGTTAGTGAGAACTAAAGTAGAGGTTACGCAAGGAGGAGATAGATAGTCTTGAGTTGACTATTAGTGGAGTATCTAAAGGTGTCACGTCAACAATCCGTGTGCTCATAAGGATGACTGCCACATCATCAATCCAGGAGGAATTGAGTGGATGGTAGTTGTGTAACCTTATCTAGTTTGTACCTTTTTGAGTACTATATATGGAGAAAGAGAAACCATTGATGGATCTCTCAACTTCAGAATTTCTTGAGTTATTCGAGTGATCTCTCCTCATTTCCCTAGTGTTACAATGGTATCAGAGTGAACTTGCTCTTTCCTTGAGTGTGGATTAACCCTCTTGGAATAGCAAGATCATGATGATAACTTTAAGTTCTTGAGAGTTTTATAGAGACTGGCAGAGGTCATTGATCTGCATGTAGAGTAAGGGGGAAAAGGAAAACTGTGGGATGCAGGTATGGATATGCCTGAGAGAAATCCTGTACCAAACTTTCCATTTCCCAATCTATTCAACATCCATATTCGATTCATGGAGAAGGATGTTTTCATAGTGTACCTTGTGGTGAATTGGGGTGCGATTTTATGGCTCGAGTGATGGCATCACTAGTACCAATGATACTTCCGATTGTCAGTTATGGAGAAATGCGGGATTGTATCATTTACATTCTATATTGAATGTTGGATGGATTTGAATCGTGAACCACCCGCACCGATTTCGTTCAACACGTATGTAGAAATTAGAACAATTTACCGACAGAAGAGAGTATGGAGGGACTTTATTGTTAGGAATTATAGTGAAGAGTACTATAGAACTGTAATAAGATCACCTCGGCCTTTTGTGATCCCTATTTTGAAAGATTGGATTGTTATTATACTTACATTGTATTAGTTTGAGTGGTGGAGAAGCATGGAAGCATCAGTTTCTATGAGTGAAGTTCTAGACTCAATCATGATAGAAATGAAAGAGTTAAGAAAAGCTATTGTAGATGGACATATGAAGCAACAAGCCATGGAGGACAAGAAATCTGCATTAGAGAGTGAGAAGGTAGAGAGAGAAAGAGATGGAAGTGGAAACTCCAATACAAGGTGGAAGCCTACAAGTGCAGTAGAGCCATGGGAGTTTTGGAGGGATGATCATGAGGATGAATATACATCTATCACATTTTCATGTTTCTGATTTTTCTGCGGGGAATGTTCATCATGGTCTTACCTCATGGATAAGGCTCTTACATGGTACACTACATGGGAATGAATGCTTTCAGAAAGAGGTGCTTCTATTTCATGGAGTGGGATGCAAGAGGGGCTTCTTCAGAACTTTCAAGCGGTGGATTCTCTTCAAACCGCAAGAATGAAGTTGTGGGATTTGAACCAGAAAGGAGGCATACCTGAATACATTGAAGAATTTTGGGATCTTCAAATATCCATTATGGATATGAGTGGAGCAGAAGCCTTAGATGTCTTCAAACAAGGTATGAAGGAGAGAGTGCGAAAGGAGGTGATGGTGAGTAATCCATCCACAGTGAATGAAGCAATCGCAATTGCTGAACGGATTTTGGGTGCTTATGGGATCACACACGGTGAACCATCAAGCAATGTTTGAGAATCACTTGATCCAACATCCATGGAGTTGGGAAACCTTCGACGTAGGGAAGGATATGCACCATCACGAGGACCACAGCCTAGGTATGGAGGTGATAATTGTCGATCATTTATTCCAAATTTGTCGGATCTTCCTGCAAATAATGAAACGGTTAATCGAGGAGGAATGGGGGTTCATGACAATCGTCAATGCTATACATGTGGGAGGATATGTCACATTGCCAAGTTTTGTAGAACTCGATCAAGACCATCCGGAGGAAGACCTATGTTGCGAAGGCCTTCTTTCAACAATATGGAAGAAGGGGAATACAACAATGAAGACGAGATCTTGCAGGGAAACAAAGATCACCAGTAAACTTGCCTTGCGGTCTTACAGGTTCCACTAAACGAAGAAAAGGCGGGGTTGGGAGAAGATAACGATTGGAAGCTCATGGAGGGAGTAAGAAACAAACACGATTGATTGTCACAGATCGGATGATGGAAGGACACAAGGTGATAGTCCTAATTGATCCTGGAGCAACATAAAATTTTCTATCACGATCTGTTGTAATGAAATTAGGATTGATTTTGATGAAGGATGTGAGTGAGGAAGTGGAGTTGCCAAATGGGCAAACTGAACCAATTGAGACATTAGCACGGAGTGTACAACTAGCCATATGCGGGTACCAGGAAGAGATTGAATGGAGAGTAATCCGATTAGCTCGATATGATGTCATTCAAGGAATGCCATGGATGGAGCAATACAATCCGGAGGTAGATTGGAGAAAGAAAGTAGTAAAAAGTAGTGGATGGAAGATTTACGGAGATAGAAGCAGATCTCAGAATAGAAGCTTACCTCTCTTTGTGATTGGTAAGACTGCCATTTATAAAGGTGATGTATCCTTCTTGGGACTTATAAGAGATGTTGATGGTTCTAAGGACAATCTTTACATTTTAGAATCATTGAGCGATATTATTACAGAGTATCACGATGTCTTTCTAGATGATCTACCTGTAGGATTGTCACCTAAGAGGCGTATAGATCACAAGATCGAGGTGATATCCAAAAGCACTCCAACATGCAAACCTCCATATCGTTTGGCTCCAAATGAGTTGGAGGAATGTAAAGCTCAAGTGGAGGAGATGTTGAGAAATGGGTTCATACAACCAAGCATTTCACCTTATGGAGCCCCTGTGCTGTTTGTGAATAAGAAGGATGGGAGTATGAGATTGTGTATTTTTCATCTTTTGTTGAATCAACAAAAGATGAAAAATAAGTATCCATTACCTCGAATGGATGATTTGTTTGACCAACTTCAAGGAGCGAAGTACTTCACCAAACTGGATTTGAGGAGCGGGTACAACCAGATTCGAATTGCTGATGAAGATGTTCATAAGACAACTTTTCGTACTAGTGGATGGAATTCTTCAATAGGAGTGGGAGGATGGTTGGCACTTGGTTACCTTTTTCTCTCGAAAGTTGGTGACAGCTGAGAAAAACTATCACACAACTGAACGAGAGGAGTTAGCCATTGTTCTGGCCACGAAATATTGGACGCATTACTTGGGAGACAAGGAGTTTGTGGTAGAAACCGACCACAAACCATTTTTGTATTTGGAAACTCAGAAAGATCTCTCCAAACGACAAATTCGATGAGCAGAATGATGTCAACAGTTCAACATGAAGATAGTGTATGTGGAGGGCAAGAAACAACTTGCAGATGCTCTCACGCGGATGCCGTGTATCAACATCACATAGGTGAAAATCCAAGTTGATTGGTGGTCTCAAATGATGGCTGCAACAAAGGAGGATGAGGAGATCATGAAAGCACTTCAGGCAAAGACAAAAAGGAAGGTTCAAGGTCTAGCATTTCAAGAGCAGCCTATATGGATCCCACAAGATCCAGATTTACGTATAATGGTATTGTCAAAAGGCCACGACACAACCATTGCGGGACACGTGGGAGATAAAAAGACTTTGGAGAGCATACAACGAGTGTATTATTGGTCAAGGATGCGGGAAGATGTGGAGCATATGTTCGAAGCTGTGTTGCATGTCAACAAAATAAGGCGGGGAATCAAAAACAAGCAAGATTATTACAACCCCTTCTCATTCCTGAACAACGATGGGAACATGTTACTATGGATCTAGTATGTGAGTTATCAAAAATCTCTTAAGGACATGATTCAGTTGTGGTCTTTGTGGATAAATTGAGTAAGATGATACACATCCGACCTACCACAATGATAGTGACGGCACCACAACTTGCTCATCTGTACTTAGATACAATTTTTGTGAATCACGGATTAAGCAAAGTCTTAATCACAAACAGAGGAACTCATTTTACTAATTTGTTTTGGAAAACATTGTTTGGTTTATTCAAAACAAAGCTAGCAATGTCTACAGCCTATTATCCTCAAACTGATGGTCAAACAGAGAGGGCCAATAGAACAATAGAGGATATGCTGCGAGCATTCACCTTGGAGGAACAACAAGAGTGGGATACTCTTCTGCCTCTAGTGGAATTTGCATATAACAATTCTGTTAATGCATCCACAAAAGTATCTCCATTTTATCTGATGTATGGTGTTCATCCTTTGACACCTTCCAATTTGTTGAGAATTCCTAAGGGGCAGGAGTTTTCAACCAAAGTTGCGGCAGTCAATGATTTTGTGGAGCACATACACAAAAGACTGCATCAAGCAAAGGAGAAGTTGGTAATTGCTCAAAATCAACAAAAGCAATATGTAGATGCTCATCGCATGGAGGTAAATTTTCAAGAAGGAGATCAAGTTTGGCTATCCACGACCAATTTGTCACTTGTAGGAATACCAAAATTTAACCCTCGATTCATCAGTCCTTTTGTGATGGTGAAGTGTGTTGGCGAGGTGTCTTACAAGTTAGAGCTCCCGTTGCATATGAAAATACATCGCGTATTTCATGTGTCACGATTAGGAAAACATGTACCACGTCCCAAGCAGTTCATAAATCCATCAATCCCTTTTCCTTTACCTACTATGGTAGCAAATCATGCAGAATTTGAGGTTGACAAGATTCTCAAAAAATGGATTCGGTGTTACAAATACCCAGAAATGGAGTATTTGGTTCAATGGAAGGGATATCCATCATATGAATCAACTTGGGAACCGGCAAAGAACTTAACCAATGCACTTTTGATCGTTCAAGAGTTTGAACGTGTGAGCAACAAGGACGTTGCATCTTAAAAGGAGGGAGATTTGTAACCATCTTTAGTTAGTGAGAATTAAAGTAGAGGTTACGCAAGGAGGAGATAGATAGACTTGAGTTGACTATTAGTGGAGTATCTAAAGGTATCACATCAGCAATCCGTGTGCTCTTTAGGTTGTGTTTCTTGTGTGTTAGTTAGTGTGTTAGTTGGAGTACACGTCAGCAATCCGTGTGCTCATAGGGATGACTGCCACGTCATCGATCCACGAGGAATTGAATGGATGGTGGTTGTGTAACCTTATCTAGTTTGTACCTTTTTGAGGACTATATATGGAGAAAGAGAAACCATTGAGGGATCTCTCAACTTCAGAATTTCTTGAGCTATTCGAGTGGTCTCTCCTCACTTCCCTAGTGTTACAAATATGAGGTTGAGAGAATTCTCAAGAAACGGACAAGAGGTCAGCGAAAAGTGGAATATCTAGTCCAATGGAAAGCTTATCCACTTTATGAAGCTTCTTGGAAACCATTGGCAAATCTTACAAATGTCGAGATACTTGTAGAGACTTTTGAGTCTTCTTGCAACGAGGACGTTGCGTCTTAAATGGGAGGAGGTTTGTAACCAATCTTGGTTAGCTATAGTTAGTTTAGCCAAAGCATAGGTTGGTCACTATATCACAAAAAGACAAGATAGTGGTGTGCACTATCCAAAAAGCAAAAAGTAAATGATGAGGTGGCTATCATGCATTGGTGGATCGGATTGTGTGCTAGATATCTTTTAGGAATTAGTTAGGATAAGATAACGAAACATGCAACCTACGAATGTTAGCCATGTGGCATAGTTTGGATTTCGGACTTTTCTAGTACTACAGTATATAAAGCAAGGAGAGGTCTTGAGAAGACATCTCTCATCTTGGAAGTCATTCCGGAGTTATTGCCTTCAGTGTTACAGCTTGCCTCAAGATCCTACACCATCGCAATCAACCCGAATCAGAATTATCATGTAGATGAATCCAACTCCTAGCTTGGGTGGTCCATACATACTACTCATGCAATTTACCCCAATCCCATGCTTAGAATCTCCAAAATCTAGCTACCACCTCCCTATGTCAAGCACGTCATGTCTAGTATAACATAAACACCATCGTGGAAGTAATGAGTCTTACACTTGTATTTGACGCCGACATGGTTTACCCTTTCCGGCTTAGGAACTGAAGTAGAAATCATAAAAGAGGCAAACCCTTGGGATACAGCTTAATACAACAGCTTCATCGCCTCTGAGTGTAAATTGTGGTATCTCAATCTGAGTTGTGAGAACTTATGACGTTGAGACTACTTATTGCGTGCAATTTTGGCAACCACATAACTTTTTCAAGCTCAGACTAAAGACATCATAATACTCTTATCAAATACTATATAATTTTGCATATTATTATATTATTTCATGTAGTATATTTCTGTAGCATGATGCATTTCACTAAATTAAATAAAAAATGTTATGATAGGTAACATTATTGCCCATTTTTGGTTAATACTTGGGTTTACAATTTGTGTGTTATACTAATCAAATAACAAGAGTAAATATGCAATGAGAAAATAATTTGTTATTTAAATGAACAAAACAAAACTCTTAACTCATTTTTTTTTTCAATTTTGTTCTTGACATATTACTTCTTATGCTTTTGTTATAATTTTTATCTTGTGAAAAAAAATTTGTAGAATAAATCTATACGGAGATAGATAATGTGATGGTATAGTCCTCTAGTTTATAGAGTTCCATATTTTTTCGAGGTAAATTGTATCATACTATCAAATGTTTGTAGTATCCATTTAATTTGTTAATGAAGATTGTGTTATGATCTCACTAAACTCAAAAGCCTTTTTGTTGGATGCAAATGCCATCAACATCATTTTTCACAAGTGAAGCTTTTCATAGATGAAATTTATTTTCTAGCTATTCACACACAACATCATATTATGGAAAATGATAATGGACTCAAGGCAAATCCATTATCATTTTCCATTCACTTGTGAATGGAAAATGATATCTTTGACAATTTGTGTGGAGGGGTAGGCTTATTATTGATAGAATAGACTACATCTATAGCATTTTTTGCTAGTTGGGCAATCGGGAGGATAACAATGTGTCCTCCCAATTTGTAATTGATCCATTCTTGAGATGTATGTGACCGACATGGATGGGGTCATTTACTTTACATATATTATTATGGCAAATGAGAGATGCTTTGTTCTCGGAGGTACGACATGAGCTCATATCCTTTTTATCTTTGTCCACCGATTGGACTAATATTCTATAGCGATTAGATTTTACCTTGGCTTGGTCCACCCATATGCATCTTCATTACTCACATGTGAGTGTTGTACTAGCTTAGATGTATCATGGCTTCATTTGACTAGTTGTCCATTTGAAGGGCAGAGGATATCTACCCATGATGCCATTAGGGATGTAATATTTGCTCTAGCACGAGAGGATGAATACCTCACATGGAAGGAAGGAGTGTTGGTATGCCTTGTAATTGATTGAGTTAGGGCAAACCTATACTTGATTCGTAAAGAATAAGTTACTGTTGTAGATGTTGTGATTGTAGATACAACATATGGCACTATTTTGAAAGTGGAGAAGCATTAGCCAAGATCTCCAAGTTCATGGATATGCAGAGAAATTATCTCTTTGTTCATCCAGCTTTGGAGTTATATGGAGCTACGCATGTCGACTTTGACATGCGCAAGAGCCTATCATACTATACGAGAGGGGTATCATTCCCTTTGGCATATTGTATAGTCTATTAGATAACATGTATCCATTGCTCTATAGAGAGCATTAGCTAGTGCAATTTAGAGTAGAGCAATCACATTAGGTGATGCTTCTTTGGATGCTGATGTAGTATGTAGAATGTTTGACCTAGATAGTTCGGATATCTTAAATGTTGTATGACATATTTCCCATTGTCATGCTATTGGGCCTAGCCCCATCTTACACTCTTTGGATTCATCCCTATACAACTTGATGGGGTATTCTCATCTTTTTTGCTATATAACTTGGTGTACTGCAAAATATAATAAACCTCAAACACTTATTGATATTGATTGACAAAACATTAATCTCACGTTCAAGCATTAAATGCTTCTTCATAATTAAAGACCTAGGTATTTGTAAATCTTAGCATTAACATAATAGTATTTCTTATGTGATAGTCTTTAGACTTGTGAATCATATCACTACATGCCTCATTACAAACTAAGATACTTGTATCTACATATCTCATCACTAAGATTAAGTCATTTTAAAAAAACAAATCTTCATACTTTATAAACCTTCATACTATATAATTTTAAAACTTGCATATAAGATCAATATTTTGCAAGCTTAAAAAATGTTTTTTAATTAAAATATAAAATAAGAATGAATATTTTTTATAAAAATTATAATATTTAAAATTGAATTAAAATTATAATAAATTTTTAAATAAATAATAACATGTTTTTTTTATTTTCAAGAGTTTAATATAACTAAAAAAAATTTCAAATTAAAAATAAGTAAATTTATTTTGATATAAATTGCAATAATTGAAAATAGAAAATAAGTAATTTTGTAATAAAAAATTATAAAAATAAATCTGAAATAAGTTTTTTTAAAAAAATATTATTTTTATATTTAAAAAATATATTTAACAGAATTTTAATAACAAAAAATTTGAAAAAACAATCCAAAGAGTTTAAAACGTAGCCATATGCCCCAAATAATATTGAATAAAAAATGCAACGTGAAAATTATAAATTAAATCATATTATAAAAATATTCTTAAAAAAAACTCATATAAAAAAAATGAAAATTTTTCACTTTAAGAATAAACATGGAAAAAAAATTCAAATTAATACACCTCAAAAAATATAATATAATGAGGAGCATTTCGTAAATAAGTTATTTTATAATAATTGTTAAATTTTTTGGCTTAAATTAAATTTTATAACATCAATAACAACATATTTTTAAAAAAATATATTTTTTTAATTTCAAAATTAATTAACTTAAAAATTTAAAAGAATGAAAATAAATTTCAATTGGTAATATATTTATGGATTTATATCATCAATAAATACATAAAATAACAAAATAAATTAAAATAAATTATTTCACTTCAATAAGTTTTTATTTTAAACAAAATGAAATGATTTTATATTTTAATTGAAATTTAAATTAAATTAATTTTAATTTTTCAACTTTATTTATTTAAAAATAATTTTTAATATATATTATGAGTTGTTATAATTATATGATTAATTTATTTTTGAAATTTTGAAATATTAAAGAATTAAAATTAATACAAAATAATTAAAATAATTACATTATTTAAATTTATGTTGTTATAAAAAATGTAAAAAATATAAGTTTTTTTATATATATAACTAACATTGTGTGAAATTTTTTCTGTATCCTAAAAATATAATTACTTTTAATTTGTTATTTTATAATATTTTGATTATATAATTTAATTCTTTTAGTGAATAAAAATATGCATGATATTACATCACAATAGAATTTTTTTTAAATATCTATTATGGTGGATCACAAACACATATGTTTTGTGAATTTTTTCAATTTACTTTTATATAAAAAAATTTTGAAGAAATTAAAATAGTTCAAACTTAAAACAAATATTAATCATTATTTTACAATTGGGGTAATTTATGTTATTCAAATCAAATTATCATTTATGATACATGTAAAGATTGATATACAACATATAAGAATAAAATTATACGTATAATATACATTTCAAAATTATTGTAATTTGTAAGGTGTAATATTTATAGCATTGCAATTAAGATTAATTAAACTCCCATAATACATGAGTTTAAAAATATTATGTTTATTCAATCTCACTTCAAAATCCCAATTTCAAAATCATGTATTAATTTTAAAAAATATAATTTTAAAATCGATCATAAAAACTTATACTTATGTCTCATCATCATGATCTTTACATTACCAATGTTTTACATATTGAACAATAACTAGATCAAAGATAACATCAACATAAAATCTTCAAAACACCTTCAATACTCCAAGAACTCAATTTCACCAAAAAATCAAATTGAAATGGTTAAATTAATCTTTTTTTAAGCTCAAATATTATATATGTGCTCGATTTATTTTAAGAGATTAGCGTAGGTTCTACTATTTTATAACAATCTTGCATACAACTACATTTATATATTTGTATGTGAAGCAAGATGAGATTGCAAGACATGCTTCATCTTGCCACATGACAAGATGGAAACGATACTTAGATCTTCTACCATTGTCTATGGTTCAAAAATATTAACAAGCCTTGCATTTCATTCCTTAATGGGGGCACAAGATCTTTCTAGTCATGATATCATTCATTTGATTATTTTAGGATGGTCATGTTGAGGACATACATTGGCTGGTCATGGTCATGGATTATAGTATTCACATTCTTGTATGTTTTGGGAAATATTTTGTGTTTTACTCTCTGTCCATATAGAGTATACATATTCATCAACATATATTTTGGATATTTTTCAATTAGTGGGTGATAAATTTATATTTCTGATAACGAATTTACATTAACTGCGGTCATATATTGGATTCATGGTATTGTTAGATGCAATAAAAAAATAAAAATCAATGATCAATTCATATTCAATATAAAATCTAAATTTTATATTAATATAAATTATTAATAAATTATTAATAAAATGAATAAATATTATTATTAATATAATTTTTATCTCATATTTATTTCAAAAATTAATTTAAAATTAATTTATAATTTATAAAAAATCCAAGATTCATAATACATAAATACATATATAAATGAAAAAAAAAAATTAATTTGTAAAAAATAAAATTATTTATGATTATTAATGTTATATAATAATAAATATATAATAATATTTTTATTTTATATATTAAATTATGATATAACCTAATACATATATATTATGTATTAGGTTAAATCACAATTTTGAAAATATCTATATCTTTAATGTAAGTCAAGTAAGTTAATATTTTGAATGTAAACATTTATTTCAAATTCAACTCCCATCAAATATTAGATTATGTAGATAATGCATCTAATTCCTATGATGGAGATGTTGTAAAGTTCATGTGTATAGCAACACAACCATGTGCATTTGTTTTGACTCATAATGCAACACAAACTATTGAGTCTAGCTAGAGGATTGTCATTGGAGTTGGATTCACAAAGAAGGGAGTATGGATTGCAAGTTAGATTTCCTCAATTATTCACCATAATGTTTGAGATGACAAAGACTCTTGTTCATTCTCCTAGTTTCTCAACCAAGGACTTATTGGCATTGGGAATGTCATCTTCCCATGAATTACAATTAGAAGCCACACTTTGCAAAAGCAAAGATGATATATTCATATTTGGATCAAGACAATTACTAGTGAAACTTGACAAGTTTCAGTTGTTAGACTAATAGAGTTACCAATGAGGCTAACATACAAACGTACTAAGGTTTCACCAAGTTTTATGATATTGAATAACAAGAGTGATATGTTATGTTTGGTTGAGCCTTTAGGAAGCCTTAATTTCCAAATATTAGATTTGAATTAGAAAAATCATCAAATATTTAATATGCTTGAATTTAATTTACAAATAATGACTCAATTTGTTGTACAAAATTCAGTTTTGACATATATATTTTTTATAATTTCAATAATTTTATTTTTTGTAATGAATTTTTATTTTTTATTTTAAAAAAAAAATTCAAATATCAAATATAAATATCAATTTTATTTTTTATTTTATATGTTGATATATGAAAAAATACACACCATGTTTTTTTTTCAGTAACAAAGCAAAATATTATAAACAACTTAAAAAATACAATTTAAACTTTAGCTTCTAACTCCATCAAGATTGAGGCGGAGGACTTGAAAGTTACGACAAGTTTCGTGGTTAAAATATCACTATCCATAAAACAAATTAGGGTATCATTTTCAAGTACCAAGGAGTAGGGCGGATAAACAAACCATAGAAGTATATGTAAAGTGAGTGGTGTCTTTTAGTGAACAAAGATATCATAGCGTCCCTCTCATCCAAGGTTGAATTGAAACCAATCTTCGAGCATGAGACGGTGACTAAGTTGAGGATTTGAAATTATGGTATCCAAATTTGAACCCTAGGAATTTAGGAACCTATATTCAAGGACAATACCTTGTACCTAAGATCCATGGTTTGACCTAATACTCATTCATCTTAACTAGTGACCATGACAAAACTTTAGAGTTGAACTTTGACATGATGGGATAGACATGGATCTAAGGGACCCCAATTATCTGGTCAGTCAAGAACCTAAAGGATCTAGATCTCTAACCAAGATCCATGACTAAACTCAAGATCATCATTGATCTAAGAGTCATACACAAATCTAAACATGAACGGTTGAACTATTAGAGGAACAAACCTCAGTCATCGACTCTAGATAGTATAAAAAGTCCAATTTCTTACTCATGTTGGGATTATGAGGGAACCATTCTCAATAAAAACTAAGGATCAAAAAGTTAAATATGCTTATCATAATCTAAAGAATATTAAACCCTTAAGCTAATCTTAAAATGTGTGATCTTGAAGTTTAGCAATAATTTATGACCTACACTAGAGTGAAGTTCCATTGCGATGAAGACTCAAGAGCGGTAGGTATGTGATAATAAACAATGTCATCAATATATGATAAATGAAGATTCTTATTAAATAATACTAAATTATACATAAATGTCATAATTTCAATATTTTTTTCCTTTTAATTCAAAAAAAAGTAATCAAATTTAAACTCACATGCTAATATTGTCAAGTATAAATTATAAGTGCTTGGAATAATGCAACTAATTTTTTGTTGAACAAAATATTTAGCTATAACTTTAATATGAACAAACAAAAATACAAACATCTTAAACCCATATTTAATCAATTACATTAAAATATATCATTTGCCTTGTGTTTAATATGACCACCCTCTACAATAAATGTTTTTGACTTTTTCATCTCTATCATGATTGAGTTAAGAATTTCACTCATAGCAATTGATGTCTCTTTGCTTCTCAATCATTCAAACTAATACAATATAAGTATAATAACAATCAAATCTCTCAAAATAGGAATCAAAAAAGGTCAAGGTGATCCTTTAGCAGTTCTTGAATACTTTTTACCATTATTTCTAACAATAAAATCCCTCCACATTCTCTTTTATTTGTAAATCATTTTAATTTAAACATACATGTTGAATGAATTGGTGCGGATGGTTAATGATTCAAATTTCTTCAGCATTCGATATATAATTTAAATGGTACAATCCCATATTTTTCAAAATTCCACAATCAAAAGAATCATTACTACTCATGATGTCATTACTGGAGACATAAAACTTGCATCCCAATTGGCCACAAGGTACACTTTGAAAACATATTTCTTCATGAATCAAATATGAATGTTGAACAAGTTGGAAAATGAAAAGTTTGGTACATGATTTTTCTCTTGCGCATCCATATGTGCAGCCCATAATTTACCCTTTTAACCTGATTCTACATGCATATCAATGATCTATGTTAGTCTCTATATACAACTCTCAAGAACTTAAAGTTATCATCATAGTCTTGCTATTCCAAAAGGATAATCTACACTCAAGAAAAGAACATGTTAGCTCTAAAACTATTGTAACACTAGGGAAGTGAAGACATATCACTTAAATCACTCAAGAACTTTGAAGTTGAGAGATCATCTCAATGATTTCTCTTTCTTTATATATAGTTCTAAAATAGGTACAATATAAATAAGGTCCCACAACCACCATCCATCCAATTCCTAGTGGATTAATGATATGGCGGATATCATTATGAGCACACAAATTGTTGATGTGTTACTCCAACTAACATACTAACTAATACATTAGAAACACAACCTAATGAGCATACATATTGATGACATGACATCTTCTAATAGTTAACTCAAATCTGTCTATCTCCATCTTGCGTAACCTCTATTTTAATTCTCATTAACTAAAGATGGTTACACAATGTTATTTCCTTACAAACAAATTCTCCTCAAATTATAGTATCAACTGATATTATTCTTCCAAGAGGGATGATCCACACTCATATGAACTATAAGCCTAATCTGATACCATTAAAACATCTAAGGCAATGGCTTCGTAATGACTTTCAAAGATGAGATGTTTCCTCAAGGCCTCTCCTTGCTTTATATATTTTAGAATTAGAAAGAGTTCTAAATCCAATCTATGTCACATGACTATCATGCTTATGTCGGATACTTCTTGATCTTATCTTAAGTAATTTTGAAAAGACATCTTGCATCTTATTTAATCCATCAATGCATGAAATCATCTCATCATATATCCATACAAGCCAAAAAATATTTTCTCTTTTTGAACCATGTATATCACTATTTTGTCATTTAGTGATTTAATGACCAATCTAAAATTTGATGACTAAACTAACTATAGCTAACAAAACTTGGTTACAAGTTTGCATATCTCTCCATCAATAATGATTTTGAAATAAGCTTAATATCCATTTCATTTCAAAATTATCTAACTCCTCATGGCCACGTCTAATCAACTATGCTTTTTGATATGGAAGTGTCACAACACAAACATTGCTTCCTCCCCATATACAAAAAAGATATCTACCTTCTCATCCAACACAAAAAGGATATCACATAGCTCTCTATGGCCAACATAGTAAAAAAAGTAAATGCATCCCAACCTTGCAATGTCTCCTCATCAGTAACCCCGTGTCATCGAGCTCCAATCTTATGAACTTGACTTATACATGGGTTTCAAAAAATCCATCTGCATTATAATTCATCACTCTTGATTTATGTAAAAGCATGAAATCATACTCTTGTAAGATAAAAGCTCATCGTGCAAACTTTTTTGTAATCTTGTTTGTTTTCATCGACCACTTTAATGGTTGATGAATGAATGAAGCAGTTTTCATACAAATAACATATGAAATGTGTCATAGCCCAAACCGCTAACAAACATTCTCATTTGTAACAACTATATTTCACTCCTTTGTATTGTTGGAATGACTTGCATAAGCTACTTATAAACTCATTCCCTCCATCATCATGTTCGATAAGTATTGCTATCAAATTCAACATAATCTAATCAATATGTACTTAGAAGAGTATACCTCTCTTTGATCTCCTTAAAATTGGGGTAAATTTCAACCTTTCTTTGAATTAAATAACATTTTCTCTTGTTTATTTCCCAAACATCACTCTTGATCTAACATTCTCAATTTTGTCAAGGCTTTGGAAATTGAGTAAATCCTTATACATATTGACAATAAAAGTTTGCAAATTCAAGGAATTCTCGCACCAACTTAGGGTTACAAAATATGTAAGATTAATTCCATCTTGGTTTGTTAAATTCCCAACCCTTTTGGATATATGGTATGATCCATGTACTCCACGTGCTCTTGAAAGAATCTGCATTTTTAAGGATGCAACAAAAGGTCATGAATTATCAATTGATCAAATACCTCATATGAATATTTCTCATGTTTCATCATTATAATATTATATATATCATAGTATCATTGATAAAGTCTCAAACACAATCAAGTCTAGCAAGGATACTATACATAAAAAATGGATTCTTCAACCCAAATGGTAAGAACCTCCACTATCACAACACATCCTTGTGATACAAATTAATTGTCTAAAATCCCTTATACTCATTTTGAATTACAATGGATGATATTTAACTTGTAAATCTAATCTATTGAAAACCTTTGCATGTCCATCCTTATCAAAGATCATTTCTGATGTAGATTTAGAATATCGATAAAATTTTATAGATCGATTAATAGTCGATAGTCATCACACTCATTTCATTGATGAGATTTTATTTATCTATTAATTGATCAATAGTCATCACATATATCTACTGTAATTTTTATGTTTATTTTTTTGACAAGCATAACCATAGCATATGCATACTCTCCATATGATATCTCAACAAATCCAACCTCAAGAAGATCCTAACATTTACTTTGGATCAAATCTTTCTCTATATAAGTGTATCAATAAGAATAACAAAAGATTAATGCATCAATTGTCAAGTCAATCCGTATAGCTTGTAATTTTAAAGAGTCTAAATCTTGCATACTAAAGGCAAAAAGGTTTTTGAAATTGCTCAAAAATCTCCATACTCTACATTTTTCTCCTCTTGTCATTTTGCAACCAATCTCAATATTCTAAATCTCCTCTCATCAAGATAGAAGATGTAGTATCTAGGTGCTAAAAGTTGACATTTTGAGGAGAAAGTTTCTTTTGCTTGTTCATGTTAGGTTTCACTAATCTAGTATGAACAACTTCATCCATACTAGCTATAATCTTTTGAGCTTTGTCAAAAAGCTATGTAGTGATTATCATTGCTTGCTCCAAGAAAAAAACTCCAATCATATAAGAAGTAAAATCCACGTTTTCTTTTCAAACATCTCAATAAGACTATGTATAAGGTCTTGAGCACTTCTCATCCATATCTTTTATTTCCATCATCTAAGTAGGCAAAAAACTCAACAATGGTCTTCCAATCCCATATGTGGATAGCATGCGTCTCTGCTTGGCTCATGCAAGACTCATAATCCATGTCAAGCAAGTCATGTCTATAGCCTAACCCATCACCAAATGTTGTGATGTCTCCGACAATATATGTATTATTGTTGTACAAGTACAAAAGTCCAGAACTTGCTCACTCTCATGAACATTGGGTTTCATCACTCTTGCAAGCAAGAATCCCATACAAGTCCAAGTCCTTGCTCTCAATATTCATGGGAAGTTGGATAATTCAACAATGTGGATAATGAAACTCTTAGCTACACAACAAGCTTCACTAGTGTCATGGGTGACCTATCAATATAAACCACTACTTGGTAGTGTTTACCCATATCCAAAATACATCATATTGTGATATGTAATGATATACTCACTCTATCATATGTTCACAATATAACCTCCCTAGAAAGAAGGTTTGTCTACTATAGATATGGACAATATGCACAAAATTATATTCTCAATACATCGATTAATATTATCGATCCAATCAATGATCACACCCAATTTAGACTTGTCATCACTTGTGCTCATGGATCATCCGTTAACATAACATTCTCTAGAATATATGTTTGTGAATAGATTTATTGTGATCGTAACACATAACATCTCCTAAAATATACTTAACTAATGATAAATCCGTATATGTCTTTGACACTATTATCTAGCAATAACCAAATGAATGGTGTTATGCTAAACAAGATATTGTGACTCCAAGCCATGAAATATATGACAGTAAGACTGATTGATATCCTTGAAAAGCAAATAAAGATATATACTGGCCGGTAATATCAATAATATAAATACATATCGTCATACCAATATGTAATATGACGGCAAAATCAACAAGTCTTGCAATCTCATATTGCTTCAGGTATAAATATTGATATATTTATATGTTAGACTAGAAAACAATAACTAAACTTCTATTGATTGCACCAAACAAATTCAACATACATGTGATTTTCTTTGGATATTTTCAAACCATAGGTGTTGCATCCAAAGATGACAATATAATAAGAAGTGAGAATACTTCCTTTGTCTCCTTCATCCATCGAGCAAAAACTCACTCTAAACGTGATGTTTAAGATAATTGGTCAACTATTGTAACTCTATACATGAAGTTTCTAGTGATTCATCCAACGTCGATGACACTACTCCACTTATACTTTGAATAGTAATAATATACTATAGACATGGAGTTTAATTTGCATTCATGTTTCTCTCCAACATATCATCAAACCAATTAGAATGCATGTTGTTAACTGTTATATTTGCTCTTACATACATACATCTAACTATCTTATGAAATTTGCATTCTAGTTAATTAGTTAGTTAAATGTCTGTATGTACGAGCATATGCAACAGATAGAGTTGGTAGTGCAATTAACACAGTTTGCACTTTAGTGCAAATGGTGTTAACTAAAATCCACATCTAACTAACTAGAGTGACAATAGAATGCAATATGCTTAATTAACTAGAGGTATTAATTGCTCTATCGATTCTAACTGTTGTATTTGCTCCTACAATGGTATTTGTTTCTACATTTGACATCCAACTTACTAAGGGTGCCGCTACATAAGTTGTAACATGTGTCATGAAATAAACAACATGTTTTCTATAGCATCCCAACAAGATATTAAAAAGATTATCTTGCAAGAAATAAATTAAAGTAAAATAAAAATTCAATAAAATTTAATATTTTTATACATTTTTACTCATTGTATTATCTAAGTATATTTAATAATGATGTACATAACATATTTGTATATTTTTTGTTGTTTAAAAAAATTTAGTTGTTTAAAATTTAATAATTAAATTAGTTTGTTATCAAAATAAAAAACAGAAGTATGGTATAAAAATATATATGATGATATGAAAAAACTTATCATTGATCACAATATATTTAACTAATAAATTTTAAACATCATAAAATTAAAATTTTATTTTATTATAATATTACTTTACAATCAATTTGTAATAAATTTATACATTTTATTTATTTTGATCGTTAGATTTATAAAGTTTTAAACATTCGTTAACCTCATATGAGTATTCTATTGAGTTTAAATGAAAATTAAAAAATATATTTTAAAATAATTTAAATATACATACATAAAAAATATCATACATTAACACTCAATGCTGAAATAATATTTTTTTTAAAAAAAATCCAATATATTGCACATCAACATATATAAATATAAAGAAATTAACTTGACATTATCTTCATTATGACATTTTCATGAAATGATGATTAGACAACCATAAAAAATTCAAATATAATATGTGTCATCAAGAATCTAACAAGATAGACATGACAAGATAATGAATCAAGATTTTAATATTAATTGAAATTTTGATTTATATGATGAATCATATTGATTTTTCTAATTTATTTTACATAAATAAATTCAAAACCAATATAACTTATTCAAGTCCTCCCAACAAAAGTGCATTCAAAATAAATAGAATCATGAGTGCATGGTATAACAAAATGTTATGAAATCATATATATATATATATATATATATATATATAATACAATACAATCATATGCAAAAATTTGACAATCAAGGAAAAAATATATTTCATTTAAAAAAAAACTAAGCTGAGTTTTCATAACGTTGCAAAGATAATGATAGATCTAATCTTTCTATTAAAATTGTGTGTTTTTAAATTTTTTTTTAGCATTGATCTCTTTTTTTCCATATAAAACTATAATATTATGTGTTTGCTACATCTATAAGTATATATTTTTATAATCTTTTTTATGTTTGTTGTAGTCTAATCCATATAGCTTCACACTGAATCCAAATCATATGAGAGAATGTTAAAAAATCTTCTCAATTTCAGCTTCAAAAATATTCATCAAGCTAACAAAATAAAACTAAGAGTCGTTATCTTTTGTTCAATTTTACAACAATAAAATTTATGTCATTCTCCAATCGGAAAACAATGATTGTACAAAAATCTGAACACAAAATTTTAAAATTTAACTTGAGTAAAATTTTGTACATTAAGTTATGTCAATTCAAACATCTTATCGATTGTAGGTCCAAAATGTTTGAAAGTATTGTATTAAGGGAATTTAAGGTTTGTGCAGGTTAAAATAGAGTTCAAGGAACTTCAAAATGGATAGAGACTTGATACAAAAGGATTGAAAATATCAAGTGGCATTATCAATATTTTTTTTATTATATGGTAGAGATCTAGACTTACCTGGAACTATTTGTTGAGAGTGAGCTAAAATTTTGGACTTGGATAATAAGTCAAACAAATAATCTTCAAGCCTAAAACACATTACATAATGATGAAATACTTTGGATCAAGTCTATAAAGTAACTCTTGCTTGCAATCATAAACATCCACATCCATATACCTATCAATCTAACGTAAACAATCAGAGTATAACTGTTTTTTGCAATCATAAACATCCAAATTCAATTACCTATCAATATAATCAATAGTAAACAATCTGATATCAAATGGTTGACATACAACTAATATAGGTGAAAAAATAATCTCAGGATCTGAATCATATTATATAATGGTAAAATAATTATGATCAAGCTTATAAAATAATTATTACTTGAAATATACAAATTTTAGATCAGTGACATTATGTCAAATAATATGTATTATAATCTTTAAACCTTTGAATTTTAACCATAAAACTTTTAAACTTATCCATCATTCCTTAAGATGGTTCTTAAACTTCTTGTTCAAAACCTTTGATCTACTTTTAAAAATATTTTTTAAACTTCATGATTAAATCCAATCTCCTTATGGAGTTCCTCATACTCATTTTTGAAACTTCTCATACCTTTAATCTACTCCAAACATTAAGTCTTGATCCCTTTTGGAGTTGGTTGAAACTCAAGTAGCCTTGAATCCACTTAAGTCCCTACAACACTTTTGCACCTTCTTAGCAAGTCCAAATACCTTATGAAGTTATTTGACCTCAATTTTCAAACTCCATATACTTCAGTCCACTTTAGATGGCACTTTCAAACCTTATGTAACAAGTAGCTATCCCTTGTAGAATTTCTTAAATTCAATTTTGAAACTTTTGTAGCCTTCAATCCATGGATTATTGATTTAGCTAGCAAATCATATGTTTGCTAGCTAAATCAATAATCCATGGCCAACCATGATAGCTAGATATCCAAATCTCATAGATGACATTTCTCCAAGCCAAACTTTCTTAGTCCTCTCTTCACCTCTTTGTGCTAGACCATTAGTCTTAGGATGATCTCTAGAGGTGGTACAATGATCAATCAATGCTCGATCATACAAAGTCAAAAATTTATTTAAAATTCAGTATCCTGATCAGTAAACACTTCCGTTGGTGCACCAATCGACTAAGCACCAAAGATTAGAAAGTAGAAGTTATCCCTCACTTGACTTGTCACACAATGCCATCAACTCAATCCACTTGGAAAAAATGCTCCACTATGACCAACATATGTTGATGATGTCGTATAGTCAACGGTAGAGTTGTTGCAAAATTCAAGCTTCAACAATAACCAAATCCCATAATCAGTAGAGGATGTAACCGTGGTGTAGTAGCATTGAATGATACTCAAACACGATCACATACCATACATCTGACCAGAAACTATTGCATCTCATTTTGCATACCTCTGAACCAATAATGGCTTTGAAATAAGCTATATATCTGCTTCACTCCAAAATGACCTAACTCCTCATGAGCATGTCTGACCAACTGTATTCTATGAGATGAAAGTGGCACAACAAGAATGTTGTCATCTCCCCATACTCAAAGAAGATGTCTACCTTCCCATATGAATCGACAACCTCTTTGTTACACTCGAAACTACTCCTTGGCAATCAAAATGCCCATCAAAACACATGTACGAAGATACTCCAACACCACCGTGTCGTCATGGATATCTCGGCTTACCACCAAACTGTCTTTAGTCTCATCGTCCAAGGATAACATGTCCGTTCTTTGACCCAAGAGAGATATCACATAGCTCTGAAGTACCAACATACTCAAAAAGGCATATGCATGCCAACCCGACATCATCTATTCATCAATATCATCGTGCCATTGAGCCCATATTTCATCAACTTGACTTGTACATGGATTTTGACTTAACCCATCCACATCACGGTTCATCACTTCAGGTCTGTGTACAATCATGAAATCATACTCTTGTAAGATAAAAGTATATCGTGCAAGCTTTCTTGTAAGCTTATCTAATTCCATCAATCATTGCAATGATTGATGATTAGTGATGAGAATGAAGGAGTTTCCAAACAAATAACATCTGAAATGTGTCACCACCCAAACAACTGTCAAACATTCTTCCTCATAAGAAATATACTTTGACTTCACTCCATTGTTGGAATGATTTGCATAAGCTACTACAAACTCCTTCCCTTCATCATCATGTTGGGTAGGCACTACTTCCAAACCCAACATACTCCAATCAGTATCTACATGAAAGGGAAGACGTCCCACTGATCTCCTTTAAATAGAAGCAGACGTCAATCTTTCCTTGAGCTCAACAAAAGTTCTCTCTTGTTCATCTTGTCACGACTTATATAGCGGCATCTCTAGTTAGGTAGGTGTGCATATGCAAGAGTAGAGACAACAATTAGAGCCTGTTATGCAGTTAGTGTCGTTTAACTAGGAATGCCGTTAGGGCCGACAACATTGTTAGAGGTCTTAGGGCTCAAGGGGTAGAGTTCGAATTACGACTCCTTGGAGGGTAATTTTTGAAGTTGAGATTTTGAAAGTGTGGCTATGGTGGATAGTAGCTAATGTTGGAACCTGGAGTCATTGAAGTACAAAGTGGGTTTGTCTTCAACTTCCCATCTTGTGATTCCTTCGAGAACTCATGAAATAATCTCATTGCCGCATTAAAAAATCCCCTTACAGTTCTTCATACATTTGATTTTTGCTAAGATTTACTTCGGATTAGACTAATGACCTAAAGTTGATGTCAATTTGTTTGCTAGAGACTTGAGTATTTTTCTCACTCCTTCTCTTTTCTTCATCATCTTATTAATTAAAAATATGTTTTTTTTTATTTCCCTCTTATCACAAATTCCAAGAATTTTTTTATGCCACATTACATAAAACCGACCTCAAACACACTTATTTAATTCATTGCAGCTTAGTTCTCATGTTATTCTCCTCATTGATAAGTTCCAAAGGCTTTTAAGTCCTATTTATGCAAGCGGACTTTCCTTTCTTTTTTTATTTTTTATCCATATCAATATTCATATAAATTATTTAAAATTCATAGAAAAGGAAAAAATAATCACATTTAAGTTGCAACTATGCTACTACACTAATGAAATTTAAAGATTTTTTTTAAAAAATATTTTTTGTACACTTTAGACTAATTGTAATAAATTTGTATTAATTATTGAAATATAAAAAGATAAATAATCCTTTTTGACTAAATGCATTAATTATTTATACATGATTATGAGATTAAACAAGCTTAAATTTTTTTTACGGTCTTCGTGCATGAGTTGAAAAAATTTAAACGGCGAGATCATTATGAAAGGTCATCTCCCTTAAACTATTTGTAAGCCATAATATTTTACATTGGCTATAAATCATATGTTAAAAAATTTTTAAGCAACAAATTTTCTGTATAATAATTAAAAAATATTTATGATTGTGATATTATACATCAATATTGTCACACTAATGTATAGTAACATGAACGATGATAATATTTAAAAACTCATATCATATGATGGACATGCATGCTTTGAGGAAAAAATTTCATTGAAATCATTAGGATCTAAACAATGATGATTTACAACCATACTTACAACGTCAAATTTTTGTAAGAATATGTAAGATGTCATACAACCATTTTTTCAAGCATGTACAGTAGAAAATAATAAATCACAATTTTTTTTATTGTATTTATAAGTTGATGTTCTTAACAATGTAAGAAAAGAGATCATCCACTTAAAAATGAACAAAATTGCTTGGATGTAGTTTTTATTTTCTATATAATCAATTTCTTGTTAATATAAAAGTTTAACAAATATTAAGTCGAAATTGCACTATATTGAAGAAACAACTTTTTATTTCACTTAAACATTTTTTTCAATAACATAATATTAAAAAAAGTATATTTTTTTCACAAATTGATACAATAATTGAATTAATTTTGCTTTAAATTATTTAAATACTCTTAAATCATGTTGAAACAAATCATACATAAATTTCATAACTCTATTTCTCTTGACCATATCATCTATTTGAAAACAATTAAGTCAAATCTTATGTAAAGGTGTCTTGACAAAGCTGAAAGAACCAATGAATAAAATATTAAACAAAATTAACACCCATGGAATCACACAAAAAGAGATGAAACAATTGAATCATAATAATTCATATCCAACTACCTATTCAAGTAATCATGAGAAAAGACCAGGTATCAAGAGGTTGATAATGTTTGGGTTAAAGTGTGTTATCAAAGGGTAGAACTCTTTCGGGGGGTAATGTCCATGACATTTGAGAACCTGATTATTGCTCAACATAGAGATACTTTGCATTATGCTACCCTTCGAGGAGATGGATATCGACCTTCAAATCACAAATTTCATATTCATCATTACGTTTACTTGGAGCATACTGCATCGACCACATTGGATATTACGGCCGGTTGTAGGATTCTACGAATACATGAGGTTTTACATTCTAGAGTTTTTACCTCCTAGAGTTTTGGTATTAGAGGGTCGTGATGGTGTGATTTGGAAGGATCATGTGAATAATTGTGCATCATGTCACCTTCCAAATATTGCTGGTACTATGGATACAAGCCAAGCCGTTGTGCGTACAGCCTTGAGATGTATGTTATGTGGATCAGCTAGTGGAGTAGCTTTTATGCTAATTTGTGATTCTTGTTCGAGAGGATGACATATATCATGTTTGACATCTCCTCTCAATGCGGTGTCCAATGGACAGTGGAGATGTTCTCGATGCGATTAGCATGCAAGCTGGTTTGACCGTAATATGGTATGAATTGCAGATAGATTACTAACAATGGCACACTATAGCATCCGGTCTCTTGATCTTAGGCTCACAAAGAACATATCATGTTATGAACTAGATGCGTACATGATGTTACAAGGATCTATGGTCAGTTAGTGGGGACAAGTGTGATACACTTGTGTTGATGTATAGATACATAGATCGTCATATATGTAATGTGATGTTTGATGTGACAACAATGTATGTTGTGATGTGATATGTATGTATATGAGAGCTACCCCATGACTTATATAGTGACATCTCTAGTTAGTTAGGTGCGTACATAAAGGATCATATACAATAATTAGAGGAGATTATGCAGTTAGCATTATTCGCAATGGAACTACCTTTAGAGCAAACACCACAGTTAGGAGACCTAGGGTTCAAGGGATAGAATTTGAATTAGGTCTCTTTGGGGTGTAGTTTTTGAAGTTGAGACTTTGAGAGTGTGGCTATGGTGGAGAGTAGCTAGTGCGAAAACCTTGAGTCTTTGAAGCATAAAGTGGTTTGACTCGACCGTAATATTTCTTTTATGCTATGATTATGAGCAGAGTGTCCTTGTGGACGTTTTGAGAGTAAAAAAGATTTATTGTGGTTCACTTGTGTTGATGTATGATGATCTATGTAGTGATGTTTGATGTGACATCGATGTATGTTGTGATTCGATATGTATGTGCACGAGAAGGATTATATGCGTAATTATGCATCATGTCACCTTTCAAACACTGATGGTATTATTGATTTAAGCGTAACAACTGTGAGGGTAGGCTTGAGATGCATGTTATGTGGATCAATTGGTCAAGTGAGAAACATGTTGATATGTGATTCTTGTTCAAGAGAACGATATATGTCATATTTGATACCTCCTCTCAATGTGATGCATAATGAATGGTGGATATCTTCTCGATATGGTTAACAAACAAGCTAGTTTGATCGTTACATAATATAGATTGTGGATATGTGATTAGTGATGGGGCATTGTAGCATCGTGATCTTAGCGGCACAAACATTATATTAATGGATTAAATGAATAGTTGGTGTTAAAGTGAGTCAATCGTCAATGAGGGGACGATTGTGATACACTTGTATTTATATATGACAATCTATGTATTGTGATGTTTGATGTGTCAACGATGAATGATATGATACAAAATATATGTGCACGTCATCTATCACAATTATGTAATGACATCTCAAGTTAGTTAATTGCGCAAAGGTATGAGCAAATACAATAGTAAGAGTTGTTCACATTGAATGTGATGATACGATTGATATAATCATTAAGATATATAGGGCTCAAAGGTTTGAATTAGGTCTCCTTGGAGTACAATTTTTGAAGTTGAGTGTGGGAGAGTGTATGGCTATGGTGTTACATTAGTTAGTGCACAAACCTAGATTCTTAGAAGCCCAAATGTGGTTTGGTTTGATTGCGATCTCGCTTTTATCATATGATTATGAGCGAAGTGTACCTGTGAACTTTTTGAGAATTTTAAAAAATTATTGTGGTACACTTGTGTTGGTATATGACAATTTATCTATTGTGATCTTTGACGTGACTCTGTCATATAATGTGATGCAATATGTATATGCATTACACATCATAATTTATATAACTTATGTACATTTGATTTATATTGTATATATTATGATTAATATATTAAATTTTATATCAAGATTATTAAATTAATTAATGTATAATTTAATTATATATTTTTCTTACATTATGTTTGATGATGTGATTATAAAATAGGTATATATTTTTAAAAATTTTTGAGATTTATAATTTTGAAATTTTTTATTTGATATGAATATTTTAAATTTAATTTCTTGTTAAAGATTTTTAAGATTCAATGCATAAAATTTATTTATATTTAAAAAATTTATAAATAAATATATCAATAATTCATGTTAAATATATATATTTATTATTTCAAAATAAAATTAAGAAACTTTTAATTATTATACAATCAAATTATATATTTTATGTGATAAATAATTAAATATGAATGATGTTGATATGAAAATACAAAGGTGAAAATGATTATGAGGCTTGGTGAATGCATATCATTTTTTCATATATAACTAATGACATACAATAGATTATTTTTTGTGATTATATTGATAAATGTAATAAATAAATAAAAAATAATTAAAAAAATGCGAAATATAGTTAAATATTATTAGATGTCAATTTTTTTATTACAAAAAAATATTTGATTAAAATCAATATAAAAAAATTTAAATTACATCTTTAAAAATAAAATTTATTACTATAGTTTACAAAATTTATAATGTAACACAAATAATATATTTTAAACAATCATCATCATTGTGATGAATGAACATCAAGTATATTCCTCAAATTTTTGTGAATGTATATATTTATTATATATATATGATATAAATATATTTTTTCATACATTTTTTAATTGTATGAGGATCTTTAAAAGCATTAAAAAAGATGAATTATATTTTTATATTTTCCATCATATTTTAAATTCATGAAATAATAAAAATAAAAAAATGAAAAGAGAAAAATGAATAAATAAGTAACAATGTCAATTTTTTAATTTCAAGATCATCATGAAGTGATCATATGATTGATATTTTATGATAGTTTTTTGTCTTGAAAGTTGATGAACACCATTATTCATCATGTGACTATAATAAATAAATAAATATAAATATGATATTTTAAAGATAAATTTATATTTTAGAAAATATTTTTTTGTTAATAATGAATATAATTATTTAACAAATATGATAATTATATTGTTGAAAACTTGATTTATCTTTGAGTGAATATCAATTTGATCAAAATTCATGGCGGTTTCAACATAGATAAAGCTTTAAATAATGAAGACTTATCAAAATAGGAGTTGGTTGTTCACTACATTAATTGGATTAATTATTGTCATATCTAGTGATGATCTTTATTTTTGATTTTTGTAAATGAAATTTAACGAAGTAAAAACCAAAAAACGTTAAAATCATCAATTTATATATTGTGAGAAAATCATAAATTTACTATTATTTGAAGATTTCAAATGATAAATTTTTTAAAAAAATAAATAAATATTTGTAGATAAATGTTAACTTAAGATTAAAAATAATATCATGCTTTAGGATAGTCCATATTTTTTGCGACTGAGTGCCCATCAAAATGCCCATAGGTATGAGTAGTAGCAGCTGCAGGTCCACACGGGGTTGCTTCGTAATGAACATCACAGTATACATACAGTAGATACAGTAATAGCTGAGACCTGCTTTGCTAATTTTTGGATGGTTCTTGACATCGTTCATTTTATTCCATGGGTCGCCTTCGTTACATTAGTGTAATTGACGAGTTTGCAGTCGAGAGAGACAAAGATTACTTTGCAAGTACACCCCGTCCGTCTGTCCACACAATCTGCTTCCTGTGGCATGAGAGAGCTCGTAGCAGAAGCATGTGCCTTGTCAAAAGGCGTGCAGGAAAAGCAATCACAGGCCTCAGAAAGCACCTCGCGCAGCAGGAAGCGAAAGTGCTCCTTTCCGTTGCGGAAACAACCGATGCTGTCGCCGTAGACCTGAAACATACGTTAGATCGATCTTTTGTCAACAGAGGAACAGCACAAGCAGCCAGAAGGAAGTACAGTGGAGCGAAGTGGAAGCGAAGGTGAAGAGAGGCGGTGGGGAGGTAATAGAAAGGGCGGAAAAAGGATATAAAAATGGGGTGGAAAAAGGGACCGGTGGATCTAGGGGGCAAACCCCTAAAGCTTTGACCTGAAACATTCTAAATCCGGTGTAGGATGTTCACCGGACGTGGTCTAAGTGTAGCGGAGGAGGTTATCGCGTCAGGCCATTTTCGGCTTAATATGGCGAGGTTGGCGACGTTCGAGCCTTTTGATTGCTCTCCTCCAAAGCCCGTCGACAAACAGCAGCACTTCTACAGTCGGTCGTAGTCTCACACAAAGGTGAACAAGGATAATTCGGATGGCGTGGCGCGGGCGGCCTATCGATTTCTTCTGCTGCTGCTCGTCTTAGTGGCAAGCAACCAACGAGCCTCCAATTGCCGGGAAGAAATTGGGCTTGTTCTTTTCTCGTGGGTTCGTCGCAGTCCCTGCTTCTGTCGTCTCGTGCGGGTGGAGGTGTCGAGAAAGAGGGAGCGTGGGCGTGTCGGTGCTCACGGAGCCATGACGACTCTGCTGCATGTTGCGTGCTTCAACGATCTGAAGTGAGAATTCTGCTTGCCGGAGGGAGGAATTTTGTCCAGGGCAATCTGGGGTCCTTGAGCGCGGCTTTTGATTGTGCATTTACGGGGGTTGAGTGGGGAAATTGGAGGTCAATGGGGGTGTGGTTGATCTACTTGTAGGGTTCATGTGGTCGATTCCGCTAACTTTGGGTTGACTTTTTTCCACCAGCTTTAGAATTCAAGAGTGGATTGGTACTACCGTCCTAGGAGTTGATGAAATAGGATTTCTCATTCTGATATTGTGAGAGTCTTTGCTGAATTTTTGATGCAACTGGCAACTTTCACCAACGTTTATGGAAAGTCACGTATGGAAGGAGTGAGCTTTGTCGCACTGTCTTGTAACCTTGTTTCTCTTTTATATTGTGGTCGTTTAACTTCAATGTATCATGCAATCGCTCCTTTTACTTGATGCAATTCTTGTTCTACCCGCTGATGTTGAAGAATTTATAAAGTAAAATAAAAATAAAACTCATGGAGCTTGTGTTTTAATTGATCAATTCAGAGCATGGGCAAAGAAGCATCGAAGGTCGTTGTTGGTGGCAGCTGGTGTAGCTGGTGCTGGGATAGGGACTTACTATTTTGTTAGCTCGATGAAAGCCAGAGCAAAAGCTCGCGAAGAAAGGGACGAAAGACAATCTGCCATTCTTCGGAAAGAAGCCGAAGATCGAGCCGAGGCCCAGTATGCTCATGTTTCAAATCCTTCTGGAGCTCTGTCCGATTTTCATAGATGTATGCTGTTGCCCTGAATCTTTTGAATGTATAATTGCTGTGTTCCGGTTGGTTTGATCAATTCCAACAAACCTTGAAACTCTTGCCGTGACATCCTTCCCTTCTCTTGAGGAAAGCTTGGCTATAAATTGAGAGCAGATTATTTCTGTTGTCATCACACACCAGTGTTAAGAGCGGGTGGGCTCCTCACCTATAGTTCTGGGTCAAAGTCAATCTCTTGCCTCCTGTTCGTGTGGATGTGCTGATTTGATTAACCAGAGTACTGGTTTTTCGTTGCATGGACTTCATTGAGTTTGGGACTGGCAAGTTGAGGAACCTGGAAATATGATACTTGGCAATGGGAATATATGCTTTTTTTAATCAGTATATCTGGTTGTCCTATTGTTTCGCATGGGTGAAGAAGCTCCATCTAAAGCTGCCATGTGTAACGTGGAATGGCAGGTTGCAGAGTCATTTCGAGAGCATTCAGAGAATATCAGACTCTACTACACTTCCTTCAGTTTTACCACATTTGAAGGCGCGATTATTTGAGTTGGTGAATTTGTCAGGTTTAACAGAAAAGCTTATGACTGGGAAAGAGGATCCTCAAGCTCTTAGTTCGAAAGAGAAGCTGCAGCTTTGGCAAGAACTGAAAGTTCTGAGTATGTATGCCCTTCCTCCACATATGAAGAAAGTGACGGACTGGGCAAATCATTTGGTCAGCGTTTTGGAAAAAGCTATAAAATTGCTTAGAGCATTGTTATTTGTTTATGAAAACCAGAGCCCACCTACAAATCGGCTATTAGATGATTTTTACATTTGTACCATGTTTGTCCATTCTTCCTCTTTTTTTCCACAGCTTTACAGCTCGTTCATGGGACGGAGAAGTGTGTTTTGATATGGTTTTGCTTGCAAAGTAATTCGAGAATATGTGTTGGAAATGAACATTCGTTATACAGTTCAGGACTGACCCAAAGTTATGTCAGTGTAATAAGGCAACACGGACCTTTACGTTTGACATCAAATTGTCTCAGTTTATCTTAGAACCTTGCTAAGTTCTTGCAGGTCCTTTCTCGTATAAACATTCGGTCCATTGTGCATTTGGATATTTGCGGATACGTGACACAAACAGTCTTGAATTTCGTCTGTTATTTTGGCATGCACTTCTTTCCATTATAACATTCCACCATGGTCTTCAAACTTGCACCATTAATGTTTTAGAACTAGAACTCAAATGTTTTGAAACTCGTCGTATAGCATGGATGGTCTTTGCTTGTGATGTTTTACTTTCTGTTACCTTTCTATCGAGGTACTACGTAGACTGTGAAGGAGTTTTTCATCAGCACCATCAAGCTCGAGATTGCAATTTGATGATTGTTGTGTTCTGTATACTGCAGGCTTTACACGCACTGTATGTGCAATGTGGTCAGTTACTTTGCTTGATCTGTTTATTCGAACACAACTTAATATCTTAGGGAGGCATGTTTACATCGACACAGCTCGAGACATGTCAGTAGCCAAAGCAGGGGTATGTATTAGCTCTTATCTATCAGCCACTTTACCTTTCACGTTGGTTCTGTGTTCCATACTAAGGTGATGTGCTTTGTTACCACAGGAGCTGTATAAACCGCTGTCAATGAGCTGTCAGCACAAATTCATTGCCTTTGCTGATTATTTAGCGCACAAGGGTGTCGATGGACTTATTAGAGATGTACATACATCTGTTGAGAGCGTCATGAAAAGGTCAGAACAGGGGTACCTCTCCTTTTTTCTATAAAACTTAGGCTCTGATGTGCTATGCTCGGACCATAACAGAGGTTGGCTGAGCTGTGTGTCCTGTGATTTTCCTATCATGAAGATGTGTATGTCTCCTTTAGTCATCAAATTTATCTCTGTATGGAAAATGTAAGTTTGCTTTGTCGTGTATCGTATATGGACTCGTTTTACTCGTATCTTGTTTCGTTTCTTAGTGTTAATGCGCTGTGTTGTTAGTTATCGAGATCCTGTCCGTGTTTGAGTGTAGTGTGCATTGCGGATAACAAATCATAACAGAAGATCGTCTCTGTAACATTTGTGCTGCCTGCAGCAAGCCTCTGAAGGAAGCATACCGAATCTCCCATTTGCGGGACCTTTTTCTCCAAATACAGCGAAGTTTTCAGGAAAATCAAGAAAGCTGGGTTCAATATGTTCTTCCAGAAGATAATATATTGCCAGATGATCTGGCAGCCGCATCGTCAGCTGCTGATGCAGCTCGGTTGTCAATGTCAGAACCATCTGCCGCAGACGATGCAGAGAAGCTGGGGCAACTGATGTTTGAAACGAGGAATGTGCTTACCAGGTGAGTTCTCAGTAAGTGGAAATAGCCATCTAGTTTGTGGAAATCGAAGCAGATGTATGTCTTTACTAAATCCCTGACAACTTTGGATATCGCAGCAATGAATTTGCAGATGTGCTTGGAGCATCCCTTGATGCAGTTTTGGAGGCTGTTCTTGAGGATCTCTCAGAGATTTACAGGGGTAACTTAGATACTGGTATTCCACTGGCGAAACTCTTACCCCCTGTTGCTAGCACTGGAAGTACCCTGATGGAACATCCGGATGAGAATCGGTATATTCAGATTCTTGCACAGCTACCGCAGGTACAATCGTTCTGTGCCCTGGTATACAGCAGTAGTACTGGGGAAGATCTGGGATAGCACTTTCTTTTAGACGATACATTTTATCCCTTTTGGCCATGGCTGGTGTTGTTGATCTGTACATTACTATTTTTTTGAGAGTGGCTGTAGGGACACAAACTTTTTGGTCGAACTCTAGGTTTAACAACTTGCATCCTTATCCTGCTTGTAATGGGGTTTAGTCTTAGCACTTGGCATACCAAGGGGTATCGCTCCTCCATCTTAGGTCAGCCTTTAATTCAAGTTTGATAAGCTACCCTAGAAGTATTATACATGTCAATCAGAGACTGTCCCTTGAATCAACCAATAACAGTAGGAGAAATTTCGTACGATAACAACTTGAAGAATGAGTTTAATTCTCAAGTAGATTTCATTTTTCTAGTTTGTAACATGCTCAGTAGAAGATAAATTTCTCTCTGTGGTAGCTTAGCATACCAGATTTGGAGTTAGAACTGTCCATTGTTGATATCGGTCATTCACTTTGTGAGTAGCATTTCCACAGTTTCTCAGGTGGCACGAGGCAATCAAAATAGTAAAACACTATAGGATGCTTGTAAAATCTGTCAAATTTAATGATATAGAAGATGATCGTCTTCCTCACTTTGTCTGAAGTTGCTAGAACTCAAATGGTCTTTCCCGATTTCAGAGATGGACTGGCATGAATACCAGCATGAATACAATCAAGTCATTCTTCAAGTCCTGTTAAGGCATCATATGTGGTAGCAAGTTGTCATGGAGCTTATCATAAGTTGAATGCCAAATGATGGGGCGAAAATTTGCTCCTTATCTCCAGCATGTGATCAATCAGATGTGTACTCACTGCATAAAAATTAAATGTCTTGTGTTACTAAGTACCAAAATTTTGTATCATGATCATATTTATAGCAACAGATGAGTGTCAACCTATATTACAGATCTTGGATCCTTATTTCTCGTCCCTCGTAGTTACTCCTGGAACCTCCTGGTTTATCGTCAATAATCGGTGTAGATGTCTGCTATACAACCCTATTCCGATTGCGCGGGCTGAGAAGTTATTGATATTAGCTAGAGGTGGACTCTTATCTGCTTTTTTTAGAACTTGTCCTGAAAATGGTGTCCGTGACTAAGTAGATTTGTTGCATGACTTTAATTCTTCTAATAATGTCACTTTAGAGCATTTGGTTCTCTCCATAACTGGCTATATGGCGAGAAGAGTTAAAACTCTCGACTGTCTTATTTCATCAATTCTTCGACTACTGAGTGTCTTTGCCAGCCAGCATTATTATATAATCCGCAGCCCCTTGGGCAAAGCCCTATGCGATCATTTGAAGGTCAATTGAGTCTTTTGAATATGGTTTGTGAGACTAATTCAATGTCTTTGTTTTCCTAGTATTTTATAAGTACTTACGAGTTGGTACTACCGTTTGTGAGTGCACCTGTTGGGAGTTCCATGTATGCATGCTTGTCATTATGGACTTTATTACATCGAAGAAATCTTCAAGTGCACTCATAGGAAAGTGCTTCACGTGATGCGCCGACTTGAAACATTCTCTTAGGCCCGTCGCCACAGGGCACCTCACATCTGCCTTTCAGTCGAACTTAGACGCCCTTTCCTTATAGAAATGATACATTTTTTAAACCCAATTTGAGTTGCCATAGCCTGTAAATTGTCCGTCCTGGCATACACTTTGTTTTCAAACTTTAAGGGGTGCAGAAAAGTACTCTTTAACTCGTTCTATCGCCAGTCTTGAGTCTTTCTTCCAATAGTTCGTTTCCGGTTGTATTATCAACCTCCACTTTGCTCTAAGTTGGGGTAAAGTTTCTCAGTCGGATGAATTCCAGCAGCATTTATTCATCATCGCTTGTATTATTGTTAGGCCAAGTCCCATCGACCGACCACTAACGTGCAGGCGGAAATCTCACTGAGGGTACATGTCACCGGCTAGACGCGCAAAGGTTACCATTTGCGTGACATCTTAGTCTTCGTGTGCCTGAACACGAAGATAACGACGATGCTGCATTGCTGATGAGCTCATTTAGAGTCTCGTAGGGGAGGATGGTTCCTCCTGGGCATGTCAATCGACAGCTCAGTCGATGTAAAGGTCAGTCCGAGGGTGGACGAATGGCAGAGATCACATTAGAAGGAAGACGCAGTCCAATCCTGAGGACGGGAGACGCAGAGTCGATCGATCGTCCAAGGTATGCAGCGACTGTCGTCGAAGTTAATCATCTGTCTGAAGATGTTCAGAGAGGAGGTACGGGCCAGTAAGTTGGGGGGAGCATGGACCCAAATGTTGTCTCAGTCAATCACCTATGTAGCGCGGGTTCAGTTGCTACCGCCAGACGAGGACCCTTGCGTCATTCTCTTTGGCGGATACACAATTTCTTAGATCGACATGCTCAGATCAGTGCCGAATTGATTCTCCTTCTCGGGTTCAATTCTCACGAACTTGCCCACGAGTATTTGCGTAAGGCTTTCATTTCCTTCCTCGAATTTTTTCCAGGATATTCAGATAAATTATGCTTCACAACTAAAACACTCCACCATATCTATCCTGTGAACTTTAAAGAGGTCTCCTTCCTTTTGAGCCGGATATGCACGACAGAACATCAGATTGTGACCCTTACGTTCAATCGCGTAGACTGGTGATTCCGAGTGAAAGTCAACAAGGGAGTTGAAAGTGAGGGCTTCTTCTGTGGCTTTGAGGTGACTCTCAAACTTGTGTGTCATGGTCCTCGACAGGACAGGTCCTGCAAGGACCTGTCGAGAGAAGAACGCTCGGGCCCCCTGCAGCCTGTAGGAACTGCAGATGCAGAATGATTCATTGCCATTAGGTCGGATACTCTTCTTTAGGCGGTTGGTTCCTGCTGCTAAAGCAGTAACAGACCAGCAACAATCGGGTGAGAGGTTTTTGCGCGGTGCTACCGAACAAAAGCCTGAGTGATCCACAGCAGCGATGGTAACTGCAAGTGATTGGCCATCGCTTCCCGTTCGCGAGGAATCTTCGAAGGGTGAAAGCACGAAAGACATAAGCGGTTATCCATGACACTCGTGCGCCTAGCGAATCTCAAAAGCTGAATCAAGCACACACACCAGGTGCTTGTCCGTCCCTCGAGGAGACTGGAATGGCACACGGTCGATTACTTGCCCAGGTTTGTAATTCATGTCGGTCTGTTCCCGACGGTGAGAGTGAAAACTGACCGATTTACTGCGAGCTGGGATGCCGAGAGCGCGTGCTGCATTCGCACGAGTAGTCGGATTTATGAAGAGCATATTTGAGGCCACGCTGTCGTACGGGGATATGGAGTCATTACTCGGATGTATATCGAGCACTCCGCTATCAGCGGGATGTCATACATCATTGATAGACACTCGATTGACAGGGTGCGGAAGGAATTCATGCGACAACCGGACGTCGAGTTTGTCGATGGACAACGTCAACTTTCAACGTCGAGGCGTCCGGCTTCGAAGGAAAAAGCTTCTCACACCTTCCTCATGACTGTGTCGATGGAGTAAGAGAAAGAGAAAGAGCAATCTTCTGAGGGCGATCGATCCAGCAACACTCGACACTCCTTTCTAGAAGATCGAAGAGCGGCGAGCGAGCATGCAAAGTAGGATATTCAAAGTCTCATCCCATTCCATCTCATCTCACCTGAAGGAATCCAAACGGGAGGAGGAATGAGTGAAATTTACATTCAGAACGGGTGATGTTACCGCACCTCGACCACCCAGACGAAAATGGAGGTCCCACCATTCCTTATCTGCTGCACCACGTCACGTCGAGTCGTGCCCATGACATGCAACAAAGCTTTGTGATAATCGATCGATCCATCTCCGGAGCTCATCTTGATATTCTTTCTGCCTTTACATCCTTACATCCAAATTCGGAAAGGAAACTTTAACGAACCTCTAGGGCGAGGGCGAGGGCACATACAGCAACAACAAGTGCCAACAACGACACCAAGACTTATCTGCAAAATCCAGATCCAGCTAGGGAAACAACAAATCGAAGCTATGTTCAAAGAATCACCTCCCCCTCACTCGAGTTCAAGAATGAAAGACATGCAAAAAGTCAGCCCCGGCTCACATCCGAAGTCGCATCATGCCCTAGACCCACTCATCCCGAGTGCTCGTCCTCAACTTTTTGTTTCTTCTGCACATTAGGGATTCTAGATGTGATAACGCAACTTTTGAAAAATTAAAGATGTGATAGAACCACATCGATAACTTGTAATTGTCAACCTGAAGAAGGAACCAAGGACTTCGCTGGCTCGCTCCTTTGCTCCTCTGCTACTTTTTGGACCATCAAAGACCCACACTCGCGTGCTGTGTTTGGGTGATTGACCCAAAGTCCGAACTCCCGGACCGTCTACTTCTAGTATTTTTAAACAAAGCAGTGGTTGGTTGCACTTATGCCATTGCGATGATTTCACCTCATACGACCATAACTCGCCGCACCGGCTCACTCCTTTCCAAATTTGCCCATCCGTGTATCTTTCTCAAGGCCCCGTGCCCAAGAATCATTGAGACTTGGCCTTACGAGGGTAGACGCTATTTCATGCTTTTCTGCATGCACCTCGTGCTCTAAGGACGAGATCTCTTAGGTCGCAGTCATAAATGTAGCACAAAACCCTTGTCTAGGACTCATGGCGGACCTAGCATCTCATACATGCTTTTGATGAAATTTGCAGACGGCGTCTTAAATAGCCATGTAGCCATGTACGTGTGGACCCAACCGAGCTCCGTAGTGGTGACAGAAGGCTAGGCGAGCGACGAGGGGATGCTTCCTAATGGGAAAGGAATTTTCAGATCGGAAAATGTTGTGCAGATGATGAAGAAGAAGAGACAAGAGTGTCCGATGATCGTCATCGATACAGTGCCAGTCGAATGATCGAATTGTAAAGTAATGGCGCTTTGAAGGCCGAGCTAGCGCCAGGTTCGTCCGGTCTTCGTGACATGACGGAAGATCCTATATCGGCTATGGTGATTTCCCAGAGTCAAAAACGGTAGAACTCTGTCGGTTTTTCGTCGTTGAATCCTTGAAACGTCAAATTCTGCGGGCAACCTCGCCGAAGAACTATCGTCCACGACTTCTTCACCATCGGATTAAGAAAATCGAGCCAATGAGCGGTAACTCACGTCCACTCCACTTCACTTTATTTCACTCCGTGAATGGCCTTCGGCAGAATCGGCACACAGAGAATGGCTTTGACCATCCGAGCCATGGATTCAAGCGCTGCAACGGACTGCACATGGATCACTGCGGTGGGCCAGGATGCGAGTCCGTTGACCTCGATTCCGTACTCGGAGGACTCCCTGCCTGCCTGACTGACTAACTGACTGATCTCACTGGGGAATTTTATTCCAGTAATTTGGAAATTGCAAATGCATGCCCCGTCCCGCGCAAGAAATTCGAGCCTCGAGCCTCCCTTCGTCGTTGGCTCTCTGCCTGCTGCATGCACCTATCGCTGCTGCTGCTACCGAATTGAAGCTTATGATATTACAGAGTGTGGTGTGGAAGGCTGGCTGAAACAAATCCCTTGCCCCCACGATTCTGGACTCGCTGTATGACACAAGCTGTTCATCATCATCGCTTTGGATTTGCGTCAAGAAAAGACTCTGGGTCCGGCCGCCACAACGTTGACAACGCAGGTTACACTAAACAGCTCCATAGATCTGATTCTCATACACTGTATCTTGTACTTACAGCAGCGCTTTCCCGCACAATACAATATTAGCGATGTGAAACACGTGACTGTACTCGAGGCTCCGAACCCACAGATAGAGAGAGAGAGAGAGAGAGAGAGAGAGGCGAGGGAGGGACTCTGCAGCAGAAGCAGCAGATTCTGAATTTTCTAAGGTCCATTATTCAGCTGCAAGAAGAGTTGACCTAGAGTTTCAGCTCACTATCACCAGCTCAAGTGTCATCGTCGTCGTCTTTCCCCTTTTCTTCTTCGATGACAACGACAAATTTAAAGCACCAATAATAATAACATCAACAGCAGAAATCGCTGGGCTTTCGGGCTGCCAGTGACAAAGGATGCTCGGACAGAAAATTGACGTCATCTGAGATCGGGGTTGAGGTGAGTTGGGACTATGGACTCAGCAGGTGCTCTAGATCTGATGCGCACTGGCGTCATTTCATGCATGGCGTTTTCTCGTAGCGCGGCACAGCAGTGCAGCTGTCTGCTGTAATGCTGATGCTCGTGCTGATGGAGTGCGAGCAGATAGATAGATTGGTACGAAGGCAGATTTGGGATGCCATTGAACAGAAGCGTACGTACGTGTCGAGCAAGACTCGACACGTACGTACACATGGAAGCACAGCGGCCGGATGAAGTCTCAAAGCTCGAGAGGATGGAGCGATGGAAGGACGGAGGGATCCATCGTCGTCGTGGCCATCGGGTGTCGTAGTAGAAGCTCACTGTTGCCTCTCGAGATGCGGGATCCTGAGGGTGTGGTGGTGCATGAGACGAGAAATCTCTGTGTCTTTCCTGTGGATTTAAGCCCGGCTGCCGTTAAACTGGCTGACATGAGCCAGCCGGTGCCATAGCCACGGAATATTCAAGCGTTTTGTACGTGATCACAGCCTCATCAGCTCATCATCATCCAGCATAGCTGTTGCACTGCCTCCACAATGGACCCGGTCCGGCCACTTTGGGTTCTTATGTCACTCCTGAGAGCGAGTATCGTGCCAAATATCCAGCAACAGTGCCTCCACTCATCTGGCCCAACAGCTTCCATCACTCCCAGAATCCTGAAGGCCCAGAAAGGTCTCCCTCAAATCCTCATTAGAGATTGTGTATTCCTTCCTAGTGATCGAATTCTTGCGATGTGATTTTATGGATAAATAACAAAAATACAGCTGGTCCTTTGAACTGAGACCCGGAGTCACACATTCGATTCGATATGATCTTTCTTGAAGCTCGGGATGCCTGCCAGACTCATCCTGAACTCTGCTCTACCGTAGGTGCTCAAATGTTTGACTTGTCCCACGGAAAGAATACTTAAGGCGCTATCCTGATGTTCACATGGGCAGGTATGAAACTTTGGATCGTGGATCCAAACCCAGAATGTATCTGGTCGTGCGAAAAAAGACCTGAAGATTTCCAACTCGATGGAGCCTAAAAGTATTAATATTCCGTTGAAGGTCAGGGTGCCAAGTTTTTCAAGAGGCCGACAGTTGAAGTTACTCCAGCCCGCGTCCCTCGTCCCTCTAGACTTTGAGGCCAGCTTCCATGTGAAGGACCTAGGACTGATTTTTGTCATAGGGCCTCGAGATACTTGTTTGGTAAGTGTTTTATTTTATTATTTTGTTCGTCTCGGATGAAATTTGGGAGGGAGACAAGGAGCAGAAGCAGCAGCAAATGATCAAGTTTGTCTTCAGATACATTGATGCAGCAGCGTCACGTCAAGGATTCAGTATGTGAGTTGTGCATTGGTCAGCGCACTTTTCTAATGTTTAGACCCTAAGAAGTAACATCTGGCAACACGAGCGGGACGACAAAATCTGAAGTCTATGAAGCACGATGAACGACTCTTTTGACGTTTTTGTACTGTCGGATTGTCAAATGCCGCGTACACTCCTCCACCACGAACTTGACTAAAGTCAGATCCTGAGACTTACAATGCTGCACCTATGCCACCGAAAGTTTCTTATTCCTGATTCCATTGCAAAGGACGGATTGCAGCAGCAGCAGCAGCTAAGTAATATAGACCTGACTCTGAAACTCTTGGCCAGGAGTTTCTTTCCACATTGCTCTAGGGTTCTCAGCCCTGGACCCCACCCCTTCTCTTCCCTTCTTCTTCTTACCACTGAAACAAACGTTGCAGGCTGCGTGCTCCTCTGGAGTCTAATATGCTCACCCCCGTCCAGATACTGAAGCAAGGCCGCAGCCTCGAAGAAATGAAACGAAATTTGGGTTCCAACTTCTCACCCAGTTTTGAGGCTGCTGTACGTACCTAGCTAAGGTAGCAACTGTCCTCCCTCTCCCGAACTTGGCCTGGCTTGGCTTGGCTTGGCTTGGCTTGCCAGGGTAGGCTATGGCGGGGCCCTTTCAAGTCAGAAGTTCCGTCCTGGTTGTGTGTTGTCCATCCTCTCATTGCAAGCTTAAGAGCACTGCCAATGCCGCCGCCGTCGAGAGCTTTGTGCTCTCTAGGCCAGTGGGATGGGATCTACGCACTGCTCAAAACTCTCTTCTTCGTCCTCAGCTGCGACGGACCCGTCCAGCCCCCGAGACGATGAGAGCAAATGAACTGAAAGCTTGGCCTGGCCTGTGCTGAGTGCAGGGCAGGGCAGGGCGACCATGCACTATGGCTCAGGCGGCCAGGAGAAAAGGTGGGAACAGCATCGAGGTATTACACGTCGAGAAGTTCTTGGGCGCTCAGATGAGCCATGAGCCCTGAGTGCTGATAAAAGCTCAGCAGGGCAAGTTCTGCGACGTTACTCGCAGCATGTGCAGGAGGCAAACATATTCCAAAGTCCGATCCAGTTTCACCTCTCTTTCTATCTTTCTTTCTTTCCCCCTGCCCCCTCTCTTCTCTACACATATTTTTGTCCAGAGGTGCTCATTGTACTTACGTCACTTGTGGGCCGATTTCATGGCTCTCAGGTAAAGGGCCATGACAGTTCTGACACAACCTCATTAGCTGTAAAGCAGACTGTTGCATCCTAGGTCCCAAACGCCCACGGTCCACACTCGCATCGCCACCCGAGCTAGCATTAACTTTTTCAGGCCTATATGGGCCCCCAGGGGCCCCATATAGGCCCCAGCCCCCAGGGGCCCCGAAGAGCAGTTTGAATCGTTCTTCGTCAAGCTTGTGCTCAAAGTGCAGTGCAATGGACCACTGTCGACCATGACTCCGACCACAGTAGTAGAAGCAGCAGCAGCAGCAGCAGTCCTTGTTCCCAACACTGGCCTGGATGCCGACACCGGGTTCCAAAAAACGAGGTGTCCTGCTAGCCCCTAGAGGCCGGACATCTGGATCAGGCACGGATCAGAGACGAAAGCCCCGAGCCCTGGGATGCCGGTGATGATGAAAGTCCATATCAATGGATGCTTGGCTCGCTGTGGGGTGTGGTATACTTGACTAGTGCGAGTGAAGTTGGACAAAGGTGCAGCTGAGTCACAGAGTGTTGAATTTGCCTGGGCCACGGACTAGACCAGTGCTGCTAATTTGCCAATGCAGGCAGTGCAGTGCATGCATGCACGGAGTGGCCACATCTTCTACAGGCAGTGCAGTGTCGAGACTAAGGAATGGCATGGAAGAGAAAGAACGAACTCAGTATATTGCGGCTAGTGGGACTGTATTCTTTTGGTACACGTCGAGGATTTTATGGTGTCCACATACCCAGAACCCAGGTACCGATGCCATGTCCATGCTGACACTGGATTGTCTATTGAGCTTGACAAAATTGGCCAGGTCCCCTTTGTCACAGAGTTTTCTTACTCCGTGCAGGAGTTTTATATTTCTGGGGGATAAGTGTATCTGGCTCTTAAGCGATGGAAATGGGTCCAGAATCCGGACCTTTGTGAGCGAGAGAGTGTGGGTCTGACATGCATGGCAAGATTATGTCAGAAGCTTTCCATGCCGGCTCATTTCTTTACAGCTCAAGCTGAACCTGCTCCCAACGGATGATCGGAGCGTCTCTGATGCAGGGGATCTGTGAATCGTAATCGTACTCTAGAGCGGACGATGTCGGTGGGTTTTCGATCCTAAATCATTGCTGCAGGTGCAGTGGTTTGCGAAACGACATCTGTGAAGAATGACGATATCATGTTCCGACTCCGATGTATTTTCTCCCCTTTAATCCCCAAAGCATTGTCACTCGTTACAAAAGATCTACCTCCCATGTATCTGGAAGAGAACAACACCTCGTGTACATAATTATGACAAGCATCACCGAAGTTCCGAACAAGGTCCAGTCCCAGTGAACATCACTGACCATCACCAACAGCTGCAGGTCAAACGTCCATATGCTAAGACTGCTGTACCTTGAATTGTGTACGTATCAAGTGCAATCGTACTCAGAAGGAAGAATGTGCACTAATTAACATTCTCACCATCAGACTGTCACAACATCTTCGGCTCTCGAAGGAGGGCAAACCCGGACTTGTGCTCCGCTCCCAGTCACGGTACAGTAGATGACCTGAGCATATATCCTCCTGGTGACTTGGTCAGCTACCCACATTGTTACAGGGAATCCCAGCTTCGTACCTGGAATCAAGAGAACGATGGACACTGGACTTCCTGCGCCCTGCTGGGCTTAGAGTTGAGAAGAATCTCTCGATTTGAAATATGGTACTGCATGTTGAAATTCCACGTGTGAGGCTTTAAATTTGCTTCTCCCATTGCTAAGACTAGCCGAAGCAGCAGGTAGAGGAGCAGTGCAGTGTTCAGCATTGAGACGGGGAGGACTCTACTTTGACATAGAGCATCGTCATTAAACCTCTACTGTTTTACTTTCGCTGTGGCTTTCAATGGCCATGAGCTCCTTTGGTCTCGGGCCCACCTTAATTTCCTCCTTACCAGTCAGGCTCTCGTTCAGCCCCAGGCCCAAGACTATGATAAAGTGCCTTGTGCAGTGCTATTTTATCTTCGCCCTTGTCGACTGATCTTATGTACAAGGATGGAACCAAACCGGTAACATGGGGCTAGCCCCAATAGTATCACACTGGGAAATATGTCCTACATCACCTAAGATATATGAACTATCCAACTCGAAAGGTCTACAAACAACATGAGCATCCGAAGAATCATCACCTAACGTGATTGCTCTCCTATGGATTGCACTAGCTAGTGCTCTCTGAAGAGCAATGGAAACACGTTGTCTAAAATAGGCTATACAGTAAGCTAAAGAGAGTGATACCCCATGTCGCCTAGTATGGTAGGCTCTCCCACACTCCCTCACGAACATGTCAAAGTCGGTGTCCATAGCTCCATATAACTCCAAAGCTAGAGGAACAAAGAGGTGACCTCTCATCGCATACCTCTATACTTGGAGACCTTTATTTGTTGTCGCTCCACTCGCCGCCCATCCTGGAGGATGGGTGATCACCCCCTCTGAAACTGTGTCTCTAGTAAGATCTGTAACCACCACATCTGCCACAGTGATCTGGTCCTCCGAACCAAAGCATGCAGTCTGCTCTAACCCTAGTCGTCGCAAGGCATACCAACGCTCTCTCCATGTGAGGTATCCACCCTCTCGCGCCATAGCAAACACCACATCCATAATGGAATCATGGGTAGCTATCCTCTGCCCTCCGAATGGACAACGAGTCATATGAACACCTTTGCGATCTAAAGTGATACCACACTCACATGTGAGTAATGAAGATGTAGATGGATGGACCAAGCCAAGACGGAACCTCATCGATGTGGAGAAAGTACTGTGTAGCCGGGAAAGCCTCGATGCATGGTCGAGCCAAGATCCACGAGCCCGCCGCCTTTCTAGAACAAGAGCGTAGAGAGCTCTAGTAGTACGAGGAATGGCCGGATCCACTAAAGAGTGAATGTGTAGTCTCGTGAAACCGTCGGTCCATCAAGATAGATCAGACCCCTAAAGTCCAATAGGTAGTAAAGAGGAAAAAAGATGGATAACTCATGTCGTACCTCCCGTGGTAAAGCATATCTTGTATGTCGTAATAATACCTATAAGGAAAATGATCCCGTATCGACGTCCCTCGTATATATCTCCAAAATAGGTCTATCTGCGATCACAAATCGAGAAGATAACAAAGGTGCAATGAAATAACTTCGCCAAGAAAGCCGTAGGTGCCGTCTCCTCCATCGATAATAAGCCTACCCCTCCATACGAAATTGGAAAAGATGTCTGTCTCCTTGCCAAATCTCCAGTCACACACTCGAATGTATCTGGTCTGATGATGTCACCAAAGACGCCCATGATACTCATATCAAAGGCTGTCAAACGTGATATGAATGTAGGTGAAGGAGGAATCGTGTGAAGAAGATAAGTGGGTCGACGAGCAATACTAGATGATAGTATACCAAACGCCACCTGCGGATCTCCTAGTAGAGGAAGGTCGTCTACATGCAAAACATCCTCGGCCAATGCAACATCAAGGTAGCGTGAAACAAAATCCTCAGTCCCTACTAGCACTTAAAACTGATCTTATGAAAGATCTTGAATTACCAAAATGACTCGGGAGAGGAGTAGGGTATGGAGATTATGGGGAGAAATAGATTAGAATAGGGTTCTATATTTCATTCCATATATTCTGTGGTCACACTTTGTCAAACATGAATGGTCTATTTTTTTCTTATTTCAATTTGGGTTCCATTGGTACCTAAATTGAAGACTATAGAAAATGATATAGTAAAATAAGAGTATTTTTGTTTTTTTGGATTTTGATTGAATTTTGAGTAATTTTTCTTAAATTAGACATATAGGTTGGATTTTTTTTGTTGTAATCTTTTCTTTTTCTTGCACTGGTTCTTTTAGGACATTGTTGGAAAATTATGGAGATAGGAATAAAAAGTTATGAGTGTTTTTAGATTTTAGTGTTTTCATAGTTAACATTTTTCCATGTGAGGTGGGGTATTAGGGGGTTGTGGTTGTGCATGTGGGAGGAGATACATGATGGAGTACTCGTAGTCCTTATCATTCTCTTTGTGCTAGCTATAGCTTCACTTTTCCTCATGGGACCGCCAAAAGTGGTGCGTGATACACCATGTCCGGTGTGTCATCGTCTCTTTACCTCACAAGTGGTAAAGATCAATATGGGAAAGATGCACAAAGATTATGATTGGATCACTTGGGATGCACACATGAGGAGGACGATCACATCGACATCGTTATTTGTCACTTCGGGAAACATGCATACTACATCGATTACTTCGTTGATCATTCCGGGTATACCAATCCGGTCATGAGAGTGGTTAGCTTCCCATGCAGGTTCGATTCTAAGGCTTTTTGAGACTAGGTTTTCATATCCACGTTTATTCCATAGGCTCCCTCGTGCACTCCATGACGAGGCTAGACATGTTTTTTGCTTATCGCTCGATCGGTTGGCATGTGATCCCATGGATGAATTAGTGTGATTTTTATTTCTATTACTCTCACGATAGTGTCTATGTTATACTAGAGGGGGACGTGCTGGACATAGTGAGATGGTAGTTAGATTTCAGAGATTCCGAGCAGTGGATTGGGCTACATTGCAGGAGGAGTATGTTCGGGTTACACAAGTTAGGAGTCAGGTCCAGTCACATGATACTTCTGATTCAGCGCGATTGCGATGGTGTAGGATATCTTAGGTGCAATAGGGCATATCTGTTCAAGTAAACTATCACTTAATCATGTATATTTGATGTTTGTGTAGCATGTTAGTTGGCTTGTTGTGATTGCTGAAATATATCCTCATAGTATTGATATAATTATCAAAGACAAAACGAGTGCCATGCTATTGGGGCTAGCCAAATGTTACCGGTTTGGTTTCATCCTTGTACTACTTGATGGGGTCTTCCCATACTTATTGTCATTTCCTTCATTCATTTACTGTAGAAACTCTATTCTCAAGTCTAGAACTTTCTGTTCATTCCAAAAGAGTTGACAGTCCTTGTCCGTTGCTCAACCATGTGACCAAGTTCCTCACCGAGCAACAAGTGTGCGAGGACGAGAGGAATGCGGGAGGTGCATCTTTCGTCTGCCTATCTCATTTCATTTCTCAAGCTGGTGGTGGCCGATCCAGAATCTGGATCCCGGGTATGAAACCCACCGGACAACAGTTCATGATGTATATGTTCGAACATATACATTGTTGGGTTCGTACTCTGACATGTCTCCCGGAGATCCTAAAGCAAGACTGACAAGCCTTTCTTTATGAGGGACCAGACCAGTCAGTCGTCCTGAGTCCCGAGTCCTTACTTGCTGGAAAAAGGCTTCTTCTTCCTCTTCTTATACACCCGGATTGCGATTTGGTTCGTGCCTCTCACAAATTGTGTGTCAAGCAGTGGAAGACAGGAATGATTTCAGATTTCGTATGCTAATGGAGACTCCTGAAGGCTGTCGCTGTGTTTCGCTACCACATTCAAAGCATCGTGAACGAGCTTTGAATGTGGTAGTAGCAGCTACGCCCTGGACCTAGCTGTATCTCTATCCATCGACCACGGTTGCCAATGCTTCCCAAACCATGTGACATGGTCGTCTCCACCAAACTATGGGGGAGACGGGCTAGTGAAGATACGTCCAAATCACCTCCTCATCTGTCTAACAATCAATCATTCATTCTTCTGGTGTAGATATCCTCAAACCATCTCGCATTATTTGTCCCCTACCATTCTACTTGTGTCCATGACCGGACTGACACAAACCTGCGTACCGTATTAGGAACTATGTACACGGTTTAGCTAGACCAACCTTTCTACAAGCCCTCCCTGAAAGCAATGAGTGTCCTACAAATTCCTGTCATCTGTCTGACATGTATTTTTCTCCGCCCTTAGAAGGTCGTGAGGTCCTACCAAACCCTTCGACATTTCTTCGTTACCAAACTCTAGGAGAATCACCAGATCTTACGTCTCCTTATAATTTGTCCCACAAGGTTGTGTTTAACCTAAATCAAACTGGAAAATGTCACGTGATCAAGTGCAAATTGATGATAATCCACTCTCGGACAATTTTCATCTTTGATTCATTTTGACTAGGCTGATCGCCCATATAATAAAATAGCTCTATAAAGTTTGATTCCATTCACAGCTTGATTAATAAATATAATGTAAATATCGAATCAATAAATCAATGTACGCTTTGATGGGGTCTTCCCATCCCTTTTGTTATTATACTTTGTCCCTTATCATAAAAGGAACAAAATAATCTGACGTTTTCAATACCCAAGCTAGAATGAATCCATGACTCGATTTGGGTAGTCTGCGTGATACCTTGGGATATTTAGTATTACGTATTACGATTTGCTCCACGCGTGTTTATGAAACATCAACAGCTACTTTTGTTTACCTACAATTTCAAATGATAGAATAAAGTGTTTGTCTTTACTTGAAGCTCACTCAAAATATGTGTAGAGTATGGACATATATTATACCTTTCCATGTACTAACCTCGATCGATCGTGAGAATAGATCCTTACACAATTTGAACTTTCAGGCCGACCTTCAGACGGACCTCGTTATGCTAGAAAATAAAGTGACACGATCTGAATATTTTATTCTGAAGAACAATTTAACGTAAAGTTCCGAAGATGATCGAAATCTCCTTTGTACTGTGCGAAAAGAATGAATGAATGAATGCATATATATATATATATATATATATATACGATCATTATTTATTCATTAAAAGAAGGGTTAGGTGTTACTGCTATACCTTTAATACTAATTGATTTCAAGGTGAACATAGATCTTTAAATAGAATATAATTGATAGACAATAGAATCATGTATATGAAGATCCCCAATTTCTAAAACCGATGCCTCAGTTTTCAAAGGATGAATGTGTGGTGAGAGATGGTGTATTTAGCAAGTAGGCCTTCGAGCGCTAGGATGACTGGGGGATAGTGTCAAGTCTTGAAAGTTTTGTTTCAAGAAAACTTTCACGTCTCCAAAGAGGTGTCTAAAGCTGCTCTGAGGGCCATTCTTTTGGCCGAAAGAAGGGCCTCCAATGGCCCCTCCCCATACACCAATCAGTGTCATTCCAAGTAACCTTCCCCAAGAAGATCGGTTTCAACTTGTATTCCCCGGCTGAAGATATTGGGACAGTCTCAAACAACGAAAAGAGAAGATGAAAGAGGGCGTGGTGCTAACAGTTGACAAGAACATCCGACATGATCAATCACTGACTATACAAGCTTGAATGAATGATTTGCAGTGAAGCAGTGGGCAGAAATGGAATACATGAGAACATATTAATGAGGATGAGGAACAGTGTCTTACGGGAAGCATGACTACCTGGTCCACAAATGGAAGGGTGATCTCGCTGATGGATGTTGCGCCACACCGCCCCCTCCTCGCTTTGCATCCTTTGAAGGAGGTTGACAAGTGAGACCAAGTCTGCCATGTAGGACATAAAGACTACGATTCTATACGTGCCTTGCACGAGAGAGAGAGAGAACTTGGACTAGTATTTGACCTACGACAACTATAGAACTGTGCACTTTCGATTCATTTGTCTAGATACAATAATATCTCAAATAGTATAATTTTAATATATGCTGCAAGAGGCTTCATTTCTGTGCAGATCCTATACATGAATACTTCTCCTTTCCATATTTGAACCCTTTGGATTGATGCTTCTGGGTTAGAGTTTTTTTTTTGAGCATGTTTCGGCCTTGAGACATTGGCTCTGGTTAGGGTTTAGGGTTTTGGAATTCAGTCAGTATTGATGATGCCATTTGTGACGTTGATCAGTACTTGTAGTCACAGTATGGTTATCCGATAGTACCGACATGTTTTTCGAGACAATGTTGAAAAGAATGAGATGTACTCGATTCTGCTTTTCCCAATTGAACCTCTGATGAAGAATGGATCTAGAGCGTTACCTGAATTTAGATTAAGAGGTATTTGTCGCAGTACTTGTTGTTGATATAGTTTAAAGATGTAGGATGCATTGTGTGGGTCACATTCGTTAAAATTTCACTTTAACCACGTTGGAACAATCTGACAGTTTCCTGATAGTGCACAACGATCTAGAATTAAAAACGTGATTTCTTTTCAGTTCGTAACTGTTTGCAAGCGTCTCCTCTATGTCGTCGTCTAGTTTTTAGGCAAGACATCAAGAACATTGTGAAGCACAAGTTTCTTCTCGCATAAAAGAAGAAGTTCGTTAGAATCTGATCATATCAAGGTCCTAACATCTTTCATCGGTACTGTATTCAGAATGTATATCCAAGTAGACTGGAAACTAAAAAACATTATTTATTGGACTGCATTATATTTCCCTTTTCCATCCAGATAATTGGCGTGTATAAAATCATCCATCTAGAAACTGCATTCAATTTAGGACCGAAAGAAATTGTAAAGAGAAAAGGATCACCTGATGATAAATACAACAAGAAATGAACAATTTTTTTTTCTTGTACATAGATAATCGTGAAGCTTGTTCTACGGAGAAAACACTACATCCAATCTCGGTTGGTGAAAAAGTCTCTCAAGGACATCTGTTGATCACATCGAGCATAGCTGTATGAACATAACACTCAATTGCATTACACTCAGGGGTGCCTTCTTGGGATGCTAGTAAGCCTAGCGGTTAGGAAATTATCTCCATGCATATGATTGAATGGGATCGCCTGAAAAAATATCTGGTCGAAATAATAATAAAAATTGTGCTTACCCATAATGAACGTCCTCTGGGTGGTCCTCAAAAACAGTTATGTTTAGTAGCACTCCGTTGAAGTATGTTCCATTGAGAGACTGAATTTACTTGAGCATCCATGTGAAAAATATTCACTCCGAAGATGAATATTGTTCTAGTAACGTTTTCAAACAAGACCATCTGAAGGCCTTTATTTAACCCTCACGTTAGAGAATGATGAATGGAAGAACGAACACATTTGCATAAAGCATTTGAGTCCATCCAGAAATTTCTCCATTTTTTATTTATGGAAGCTAGCTCAACCCACTGAATCGAAATCTGTTCATTACCTCCCTTGAAGTGTGACATAGCGCAGTTATATCAATTTTAAGATATAAATTAGATTTCTCACTCTCAAAAGCAGAGGGAAGGATATTTATGACTGTAACATAACAACAAAATGTCAGCAAGTTCTGATCCTCTTTGCCTTCCCTTGCCATACACGTTACGTTGGGCATGTTTCCATGCTCATCCCTAATCCTGGCAGACTGGTTCTTCTCTTTAGAAAATCAGCATACAAAGGTCGAGAATTGTGATCCCAGCTCTTCATAATGAGGATTATAACTTGTCGTAGTCAGTAAACGTCGAAAAAATTATTTATGACGTAGGTCCTAGACATTATATTTCAAGAGAAAGTTGTTGTCCGAATAGTCATGGAAATTTCACACTATAGGTGGCTTTGAATTAGCAACTGAGTAGGGTTATGCTGTGTTCATTTTGGACCTTTGATTCTACTGCAATATTGAGGACGAGAGGTGACGTTGCCCACAGGTCTATTGCCGGCAACAGTCCGTCACACAGGCCGGCAGGAACGACTTCCATGTCTTTCACTGCCGGTGATGAGAAGGAAAGGAAAGGACGAGGAAGAACCGTCCGGTTGGATGTGGCCAGTCATTCCATTCTAGTCCTGAACTAGGATGAAAGCGTGTGCACGTCGCCGGCAGGCAGTTAGTCAGGCACCTACAAAGACAACAACAGTCAAGCAGAGCCTCGCCCTCGCCGTTAAAGTATCCGACTCTTCCTTCTTCTTGTGTCTACTTATGGGACTTCCGTAACAGGCATTAATTTATATTTATGGATGCTTTAGGAGGGAGGGAGAGAGAGAGAGAGAGAGGTCTTGAAGTAACACAAACCATTCTATGGACCGACTCTTTCTATTTGATCGAATCCAAGCTACTATCCTTGTCTTTCTCTGCATTGGGTATTAGAGTGTGTCGTCAAATGAGCATATATTCGATTGACCAATACTTGTTAAAAACGTGACACATGGATATTAGAAATGGATCTCAAAGTACTGCGTGTTGGAAAGGTTGTCTGCTTTGTTCTGCTTTGAAAAAGTAATTGCGAATAAGCAGGTTTGAACGCCGAAAGTTATAATATAAAATTCCATAATCAATTAATACTTCTTAGAATGATTAAATAATTTTTCCCAAATGCCTGATAGGAAAAAATGTAAGAGATCATTTTTAGTTCTAAAGGCAGTTTTAGAGGCATCGATTAAACCTACTGAATGTGATTTACACATATACTGCCCAGTTGAACACCCTTATAATATCCATTTTCCAAGGGCTTATTTGAAAATGAAGCTCTTCTCCAGAATTTTCTTTTGCAAATTGGGCGACTAGATGTTTTCATATGATCTAGCATGAAATGTTCTACTCCCTAAACATTAAAAGAAATCAAACTCAAAAAATAAATATGGATTTGTCCCGCCTTCTAGAAACTTACCCTCTCCACCCTGTAACATGAGGAATCTTAGTTGTTTATGAGAATCTTGCAGGTATTCACTGTTCAATACCCAGCAAAAGAACAACGTTTTGTAGACACAATCAAAACCATCTGACACTCAGGATTTTTAGACATTTTTAACTTTTGACTCCTCGTATTAAACTTTTTTCAAAATATGGAATGAGAATCTGTGTCTGTGATGGTGCAATTTCTCTGTCAGTACTTGTCAGAATGGAAATAAACAAATGGTCAATTTGATATGTAAATACAGTTCCCACATTATGACCATACGAAAGGGTATATACCAAAGTGCCCCTTCCGATCTTGACGATCTTGACGGTACAGTCAGTAGTCCATGATTAGCGGATGATAGGTAGACTGGTGGAGAAAGGGAAATTCTTTCAGTCAAGAGGTTACTTGAGAAGAGTAGATGTACTAATGGCGTGGGAGAATTACGGATGGTCAAATCTGAAAAGGTTGCTGCAGAGGGAAAAGGATGATGGCTGGTCCACTGTAGAGGAACGGAAGGGTTGGCGGCGGCTGCTGGAATAAGAGCTCCCACAGTTCGCAGTAATGTTCAGCAGTGTGCTTCCAACTGCATCCTCTGGAATTCGTAATGCAGACTCCGTTGCAGTAGATAGGCTGCAGCAGCAAGCAAGGAGGGAAGAAAGCAAGCAGACATTGAAAGAATCAAAAGGGTCCCAGAGGTTGCTTGGTTAGTAGAACTGGAAGAGAAAGCTCTGAGAAGATTGTGGAGTGGTTCCAACAGCGAGGGGAGAGAGTCTGAGAGAGAGAAAACGGGTCCTTCGAGATAAAATCTGTAGTCTGACGGTTTTTACTGGACGTGGCTGGTCTTGTACGGGAAGTATAGAGATCACTTGAGTTTATGGTATATATGAACCATAAATTGTCTTGTCGAGGGAGGGAAAGAGACGAGGCTGAAGAGTAGAGCTGAGCTCAGCCGCTTTAGATCTGGCTGCGGGGGAGAGATTGCTGCAGCAGCTGTGTCAGAAGTGCTATTGCTTTCTCACTCTGTACAGAATTCCAAGTGAGTGAGCAACACTGGCTGTCGGGTACTGGTTGGTATCATTCGTTTGGGTCTAGTCCACAAGACAACCATTCGCAACAGATTTGTGGGTGGTGTTCAGACTAAGAGAGGAATAGACTATCCCCCATTGCTCCTCTCTGCGAGTCGATCATCATCACCACCTCCTCTTGCTCTAGCACTCAAGTAGCCGTGTGTGCGTCTGGGTGTGTACATGGCCCTTGCTCTCTCGACCTTTCTTTGATTATCGCTCTATCTCATTTGTCTACAGAGGTCCGAGTCACGCGCCACTACATCCATCAGCTCAAAAGGCTTGTACATTCCCACTTTTCACACCGTCAGGCTGTTCTATCCATCTCTCCCATTGTACATATCAACAGGAAACTCGTCACGAAATCGGCTGTGGACGACACTCTCCGCCATCTCCCTCTCCCTTTCTTCTCACAGGTCCGAATCCCAGGTCTCAGAAACGTGGATCTCCAAGTACAGTAGACTGATCTTACAGAGTTCAAATCTATCGTCACCTTGATGAATTCTTCTTCTTCATAGAAAATGGGACTTTGGAGATTCATTGTAGTTGCCTTTAGTGTGTAGTGATTTTTTTCGAACTCCAGACGCTTAAGGAGGTCATATCCAAAGTGGAAAACATATTTCAGGGGTCATTTCATATCGTACACAAAATTACAGTAGCATAGATTGAAATACAACAGGGGTCCAGCATAGATGGACATGGAAGGCGTAAGCCTGCTGCTCCGGTTGGTTCTGATTCTTTCTCTGGGCGGAGCACTACTGGAGCATGCGCCGTGTCATTGCCAAGCTGCGGCGCCCACTAGAATTGCAGGAGAGCTAGTATATACAGAATCCTCAGAAAACGTGATTTTAAACAATGGAATGCTAGAGGTGAGGATTGGGAAGCCCGGCATGCGAGGGGGCAGCATACAAAGTCTGGTTTATAAGCGCGAAGGAGGACTGGGCGACTTGGAGCTGCTGGACATGGAGCAGCGCTGCGGAGGTCGAGGATACTGGGACATGCACTGGGAGTACGGATCATACATCACAGGGACGGATTACAACAGCAAGTGCAGATTCGGCGACAATGATGGCGCCTCCTGGACCACGTTCGATGGCACCGGAGGCGGAGACCAGATGCTGGGGGTCACATTCAAACAAGAAACCTCGATGTTCCAGTCCCGAAGACACAGGGTGCCCGTGAACACCCACGTGCACTACACGGTCCGCAAGGGTATGCCGGGAGTCTACTGCTCTCTGCTGGTGGATCACACGTCCAATCAACCGCTCATGCAGCTCACCGAGCTGCGCCTGGTGCTGAAACTGGACCCGGAGCAATTCGACTACAGCTACGTGGCCGACGACAGGCAGCGATTCATGCCCACGCGCATGGACATTTCCAAGCACAGGAGCGCTGCTCTTGCATTCAAGGAGGCGAGGATGCTCACCCGGCCGCAGAACAAATCGCTCATGTACGAGGTGGACCATAAGTACCAGTACTCGGTCGAGGCCAAGGACGGGATCATGCACGGCTGGATCAGCAGCAAGTCCAACATCGGCGTGTGGATCATCTCGCCCAACAAATGGGAGTATTTGGCCGGAGGCCCCAACAAGCAGGAGCTCACGGTTCAGACGGGCCCCAACCTTCTGGCCATGCTGCACTCGTGCCATTACGGCACCCCCGCCATCCCGCTCGAGGGCTCGGAGAAATGGTCCAAGGCTTACGGCCCCTTTCTTCTGTACGTGAACCACGCCCATGACATCAAGACCCTGATCGAGGACGCGAAAGCTCGAGCTGCCATGGAAACCAGCTCCTGGCCTTATAAATGGGTGCCCTTCCCCGAGTACCGCAAGCCTGAAGAACGAGGCACCGTCACCGGCCGAGTCGTCAAGCTCGGCCGCTATCAGAGAGGACCAGGTAATGGCCAAATGCGCAATCTGTATTATTATCATTCATCAGCATCTCGAGGGCAAGATTCTGCTCGTCGAACCCTCGAGCTCTAGTCTTTCTTTATCTTCGAGTAAAAGTTTGGCAAGGGCAGAACTCGATAGTTTATCTTCGCGGCGTTCTTCCGATCTTATATTTTGGATGCACGGCTGGAAGAGAGCGCGCAGTGAAAATTCTTGCAAGTTGATGGAGGTAGAGGAACGCTTTCTTTCGTGCCACAGCTGACATTTCTGGATTGGTGCGATTCCTCTTCTTCTTCTTCTTACAGCAACGTGGGTGGGATTGACGGATGCGCTCTCGCCGATCAGCAACTGGGAGGACGAGGTAAAAGGGCACCAATTTTGGAACGTGACGAATGCCGAGGGCGAGTTCACAATCCACAACGTGAACCCGGGCACTTACCTTTTGCAATCTTTGGTCAAGGGCTTTCTGGTGGATTCCTCGGTTCTTCAGACAGTGACGGTGAAGGCGGGATGGGTGTCGAGCGTGGGCGAGATCGTCCTCCGCCCCAAGCAGAAAGGGCCGACCATCTGGGAGATCGGCCAGCCCGACCACTCGGCGGCGGAGTTTCTGATCCCCGACCTCGAGCGCTACCGCGACCCGGGAGACTCGTCCCCAGCGTCCCCTGCAGGAGCTAGCAGCAGCGCTCTCAAGGACGGGTTCAGGCACTACGGAGTGTGGGACAAGTTCGTGGAGCTGTATCCCATGGCGGACCCGGTTTACGTCGTGGGCCAGAGCGATTGGGAGAAGGACTGGTTCTTCGCGCACGTCAACAGGCCGAATCGGACCACCACCCAGCGGGAAATTCGTTTCCGCCTGGACGTTGTGCTGCCCGGGGACTACACGCTGAGGCTGGCCATCGCCGGAGCTCACCAGGCCGCTCTGGAGATCCGGCTCAACAACCCCACGGGCTCGCCGCTGCACGACACGGGTGCCTTCGGGCGGGACAACGCGCTGGCCAGGGCTGGGATCCACGGGCACTACCACGAGTTCTCCATCAGCCTCTCGCACATGAACTTCCACGCGGGCCACAACTCGCTCTTCTTGCGCCAGAGGAAGAACCAGAACAAGTTCAGCTACGTGATGTACGATTATATCAGACTAGAATCGCCGCTGGTCTCTCGCAGCAGCGGTAGCTTGCTCGCGAGCTCCAGATGATGTCCATCCCCTGGATGGCCCGCGAGCCAGCTCCAGCGCATTGCCAAACGCATGCACGCATGCCGTCGAAGATTAGCTTCTGTATAGGGTCGTCGATTAGTTCTTACTCCAATTCTTAGTCGATATTCTGCCCTGGCTCTCTAGAATACAAAATTCATTTGAGGTAAGTGAATAAACTCTTTAGATCGTAGCGGGATGCGTTCAGCGCTAGCTAGCTGGCTACCAATGGCCCCATGGCCCCGTGCGTAGACAGAGGACAGTACGCTGAACAATCGGTCCCAGTAAAGGAACTGTCACACCGCAATCAGGTGTCCAATAAGTTTCCCTGACAGTCACTCACTCACTGCCAGAAGCTTCTACATCAGGAGGTGCATTACATAAGAGTTCTCGTGTAAATTACTGCTAGCTAGAATACGGCTATACTCGATACGGATGAGGCTCCACAATTAGCAAACGCTGCTGGGGTCCGAGACATAGAGAACTGTTTATACTTTGCTTCATTGTTTTGTTTACATTAATCGATACTGGGTCACCTCCGCACGGTACTCACCGTGGACTTATTGACCGCTGTACATGGGTTGATCTGGATTGCGCTCCTGGGCCTGTTCTTATTCGGCTGTCTTACTGTTTGCAACTCTTCGAATGCTTGAATGACGCCATGCATTACATGTGTCTCGCTCGAGAGACCCATGTACCCTCTTGGTCCTGACTTCCTAATGGCCCGGGAATCTGGAGGTTATCGATGTGCTTCCGCTATGGTACTTCCGAATATGTCGTCAGGACTGAAAAGTGGCTGAAGTGACGATAGTTACATCAAACCCTCGAATATGCTAAAAAATCTCGAAATGTTCTTGAGCATTTACATGAAAATATCCCAGACAGAGAGTGATCTCTCTCATTCCGTCGTCTTCGTTGTCTGCGGCTTCACTTTCACATCGGTGCCCTGATTGATGAAAGAAGCCCTCCTCTTCCCCTTTACCCCTTTCCACATGCGAAATACATGTCAGTTGTGCATGGCCAGCACTTGGTTTACACTTCACTCTTATGCTCAAATCCTATCACTTGTTTATTCGTCGACACATTCTCGACGGTCTGGACACATCGTTATGTCAGAAACTAGTGGTGGGTTGTCCACGGTAGTGCCATCGCCCCTTGCCCCATGTAGAGTGCAGGACAACCCAGTGAGGGAAGGAGTGAATCACCGAGAACAGCAACCAAGGCCTGCAGAGTACAGCGGAGGAGGTCAGCAGCAGATCGTCGCCCAGGCATCACAAGCCGGAGCATCCGGAGACAAATACAAACACCTCATCTGGCAGCAGTCGTCCGGGCTCGCTCCTGCCCACTTTCAACGTGCAGGCCAGCGGGTCTGCCACAAAGCCTATTTTCGTGTGGTGCATTGATGACCTACTACACGCATTTAGTGGGAAGGTCCTTTCCACTTGCCATACTAGAGGTCTTGTTTCCACCTGTTGCCTCAGCTGCGCCGAACCAAATCGAAAAAGTTAAGAACCCTCTGCTCTCCTTCCGACATCTACAGATGGAGTGTAGGTTCCTGTTCTTCTTACAATCCCCGCTGGACTCGCTCAGAGATTACTCTGATCGCAAGTTTACGGTAGTGCGGTAATACAATTTGTGCAAATCATGAACATCATGTCCAGATTCCAAAGCACCCAGATCACCGGACATCTTGCCTTCATCTTCACACTCATTTCTAAGGTGCAGCTTTCGATCACTTGTCCTCATGATATGTGCGGAAGATTCCTTGTCAGGTCTGAAGATACTTTCAATTATTTCTCCAAAGCTCTGGGAGTTGATAGTCTCGTTGTTCAGTGCCTCGTATCGTGAGTTCGAACTTCGCAGGTGAGTTTTGCTCGTTGCATATTGGAGGCTTGGTGTGCAAGTGTTCCCTCGTATATGCACATGTTTTCTTCACAGTTGCAAGCATTGACCAAGACCGTCCTGACGTAAGAGGATGTGGCAGCGCAATGATGAACGAAGTCCAAGGCCAGCCAAGTCGCAGTCGTTAATCATGCACTATAGGAAGACTGACCAAGGAGTCACGGGCTAACGGACCTCCTAAGGAAATGAAGGCGGGGCCAACGTCTTGACTCTGCCGAGGCAGTCTCCTGACACTGGCATGGCATCACCATGTCTAAGATTGCGCATGTAACTCATAAGGCGCGGTGTCCTAGAATTTTAGGGTTTTTGACTCCACGATGAAATCCGGAATATCGATGGAAAACCACCTGCAAATGCAGGCAATCTGACGCCCGGTGGCACGGGCGAAACCGGGGAAGTCTGGTCCACGGAGACCACATAAGTTTTAATAAGGGAAGGTCACGAGGTTTGACAGTATGTCCAACTTGGTCGTTTGGATTGTTCACTACACTATTTGAGAATTGATCTTGTTTTCCTTCTTGGTAACACCCGTGATAGAATGGGTGACGAGAGGTGACGGTTAATCAACATACAGAACCATACGCATATCCGTTGTTAGGTTTATGGCCGATGATCATTGACAAGGGAGCACTGATTTTGTTTTCTCCCAGACAAAGAGTTGGCCAAAGGTGAAGAAAGGATGGACCTTTACGTGGCTTGGCTTCAACGGGACAGAGTCGTCTGATCGAAGAATGAATTATAGAATCCATAGCCTGATGGAAGACTGCAGAAGTGTTTTGGAAGTTGTCACCTCATGCACGCATTTATTCTGGAGTGTCACTTGGACACTAGACATCTTAACGCAAACTATATTTGACTTGGCTAAAGGTTGAATCAGCCAGCAAGAGAAAATATGTGGTTTCCAAGAGCTGTATGATTTGTTCATGGCCATGCATCCATGCAAAGTGGTGTTTTTGACAAGATCTGAAGGAACTTGGTGAATGAGAAAACGTCGATTTCAAGATTTAGTCACGTTCATGATTCATCATCTAAATTACAGTGTCAACGTGGATGACTCAAAATATAATTCAATGAAGTCCATTCAGAAAGATGATTTTTGAATATGATGTGCTGCTCTATGTTGCTAAATAAAGCCAAAAGTTTCAAGCCCTCCTACACTGATGGATAATTAAAGAGCATTTGTGTACAAGGCCAAACAAGAGGTATCAATTTTGAAGCCGAAGCCGTGGAAGATGAAAAGCTCTACGATGACATGCAGGGAGGGATAGAGCGTCGAGAATACCTTAAAGTTTGTTGTTGTTGGACTCATGAGGCGATGCAGCCCTAAGGTCCAAGACGCCGAGACCTGACATAAAATGAAAGTGATACCCGATGACTCAAGAAGTTATCCAAAATCCCGTCAGGGCTTTGGGATGAGGGGATTGAGCTTGAATCATGCCTCACGAACATACTCCCTCACATTTTACAAACGCGTTCAACGCAGCCCATTTCCTATCTCCTTGAGTACGACACCTTTCCCCGACCTTGTCGACAGAAACAAACAAAAGCATAAATCATTCCATAGCCCTAGTGATATTTCCCCAAATCCATCCTCACCAGATATGATCGTCATTTCCATTTGAATTTGCTTTTCCAAAAGCATGTCTGAAGATTGCAGAAATAACCGAAGATGGAGCCAAATGGAAGAGACAACGTAGGCAAAACGCCGATCGATCGCTACGGCGATCAAGGTAGAGTACTGGTCGCGATCATCCCATGCAGCACGAGTCTTAACTATCGTCCAAGATGACAAGAGAGTAATGTACAAGAGCTGAAATAACAGAAGGAACCAAGAACTTCCATGGCTTCATAGCACACTGAATGCTAAAAGTGAACGACAGGACATTGATCGAGTTCCAGTATTTTGACATGTTTTGGTTGGACTTTTGGGTTCCGGTGAGAGCGTACGTCCAAATCGTACTGCGGCCACCTTGCCGCAACCGAGTTCATGAGGCCCCCTAAAGAAAGTGCATTTGTACACCTGACGGGACACCAATGGACAAAAAAGCGCGAGCTCAGCAAGAAACTGTTTGGCAGGCGCACTGCTTTTGTTTCCTATGAGCGCTTCGCTTGCTAGTCAACAAAAGAGAAAGTTAAAGGGACACAAAAGCACAGATTGTGTAACGTGCATATAATCTTCGCCCTCTCTCCCTAAGAAGTTGGGTTTCTGATCATGGACGGACTAGACTAAGGGTGAGAACCGGAGAGTAGGTTAGGAGGCAGGGATTATTTATTCCCATATTGGATGGTTATATTTTGTCAAACATGAAGAATTAATGGTCAATTCTCTTAGTTTTTCAATTTGGGTTTCATTGGGAACAAAATTGAATAGTATGGAGAATGTTATAGGGAAATATTAATGAGTTTTGTTATTTTTAAGGTTTTGAGTGATTGTTTTGAGATTAGACATATGCGTCAGGTTTTTTTTGTTCTAATCTATTTTTTTCTTGCACTGGTTCTATTGGGACATAGTTGAAAAATTATGGATATTGAAATAAAACGTTATGAGTGTTTTGGATTTTAGGATTTTCATAATTAGCATTTCCCCATGTGAGATAGTGTGTAAGGGGGTTGTGGTTATGTAGGTGGGAGGAAATACATGGTGGAATGTCATGTGTTCTTATCGTTCTCTTTGTGTTGACTATAGCTTCACTTTTGTCTATTTTTTTTGGCCGTGTCAGGTTGTGTGTTCCCTTCCTTAGCGGATGATACATTTATTGTTTGGCATGTAGACGACATTAGGTAGGCCTTTGATTAATTAACTATCAAGCTTCATCTTGTAGGCTTTAGACGCAAGATGTCAAAGTGTAGAGCTTGGTTTCTTTTGGGCATTCCTCCTCATCTCTAGTTTCCATAGGCATGTATGACATCAATAAATGGCTTATGCATTCTAGGAGTACCAGTAGGGCCCAAGAATTTTGTCTTACGCTACCTAAACGCTACACTTATCAAGGATGTTTTGCTTGTAGATGATTTTTCTCCACTAGGGGATCCGCATGTACCATTTAGTTTACTTTCATCTAAAATTTCTCTTTGACCCATCTACCTTCTTCGCACACGGTTCCTCCTTCAACTACATCCATATCACACTTGATAGCCTTTGGTAAAGGAACATGGGCATCTTTGATGACATCATCATACCAAGGACCTTCGAGTGTGTGACAAAGCTTTAGAACAAAAATAGACATCTTTGCCAATTTGATGTGGAGTGATTGGCTTATTATCAATGGAGGAGATTATATCTATACCCTTTTTGATTAGTTGGACATTTTCAACACCTTTGTTATCTTCTCAAATTACGATTGCAAATAGGCACATCCTTGAGATATATACGAGGGACATGGGTACAGATCATTTTCTTTATATGTATTATTATAACATATGAGAAATGCTTTAACCTTGGAGGTACGACATGAACTCCCGTCTTTTTTCTCTTTGCCCGCCGATTGAACTATAGGTCTACAATCTATCTTGATGGATCAATAGTTATACTAAGGATGTAGGCTCGTCGATCTTGGCTCGATCATGCATCAAGGCTTTTCGACTCGAACCAACTACTTTTTCTACAACTATAAGGTTTTGTCTTGGCTTGGTCCATCCATCTACATCTTCATTACTTACATGTGAGTGTGGTATCACTTTAGATGCAGCATGTGTTCATATGTCTCATTGCCTATTCGGAGTGCAAAGTATAGCTACCCATAATGTCATTAGGGATGTGATGTTTGCTATGGCGCGAGAGGGTGGATATCTCACATGGAGCGAGCATTGGTATGCCTTACAATGGATTAAGGCTAAGGCAAACCTATACTTGGTTTGGGAGGACCAAGTTACTATGTTAGATATGGTGGTTATCGATCCTCTACATGACACAGTTTTAAGAGGGGATGATCACCCATCCTCCTAGATGGGCGACGAGTTGGGCGGCAGTAGCCAAAGTCTCCAAGTATAGGAGTATGCAGAGAGGTCACCTCTTTGTTCCTCTAGCTTTGGAATTATATGGAACTATGGACACCGTCTTTGACATGTTCGTGAGGGATTGCGCGAGAGCCTACCATACTATGTGGCATGGGGTATCACTCTCTTTAATTTATTACATAGACTATTTTAGGGAACGTGTTTCCATTGCTGTAGAGAGCAATAGTTGTGCAATCTGTAGGCGAGCAATCATGTTAGATGATGATTCTTTGGATACTCTAGTGTTTGCATACTTTTTGACCTAGATAGTTGGGCTATCTTAGGTGTAATGTAACATATTTCACATTGTGATACTTTTGGGTCCTAGCCCTGTGATACTCCTTTGGTTTCATCCATGTAGTACTTGATGGGATCTTCCCATCCTTATTTGACTGGGTCCTCATTTCGAGTTGGGACCCTATGGACTTTTCATCTTCGCGTAAAACTGCACTACGGTATCCGTAATGTCTGGACCGGTTGTCGACAGAATCGCAGAGAATCTCTCGAGCTGAAGGGGGAAAAGGAGCTCGTGGCCTCGTACGCAGGAGCGGAACGCCGACGTTTGGATGTTCCGTACAGCAGCAGACCAAACTTACTACGTTCCACGAATGTGTTCACAAGGAAATCGTCTAGTGTTCCAATCGGTAGATCGACCGACCAACCGGGTACGTTGTGGTCCAGGAGGTTCCATCGTTCTCGGGGAATAAACACATCAATGAGGAAAGAAGACAAAAGTAAAGAGGGGCGAATTATTTATTACCTACTAAATGCTGGGCAAAAATCCTCAAATGTTTAAATCACATCTAGATTTACATGGAGAATATGAGAACCGGAGAGCAAAGGAGATGAAGAAAATGGATAGAAGAAGAACCTGCAGGAAATAAAACCAGAAGATGGCCAAGTCTTAAACACAGCGTCGAGTGGCTTATATAAAAACTATATTGGTGCCTGTTTTTATCACTATGTATCGTTATTTTTAACAGCAGACCAGAAGGGTCCGTTCGATTAATGATGTAAGTAACAAATATCTCCCGAGTCCCAACCTACTTGAAAATCATTTGGGTTTGATGCTTGTGGAGAAACCGTTACCACTAGATGTTACTCCTTGTTGTTAGGAGATATTAGAGGCGCAGTAAGAAAGAAATGCTCATCAAACTCTCTCTCTCTCTCTCTCTTTGCTTCTGGCGGGAGTTCTTTTCCCTTTGTTTTATTCTGATTCTGGTGGTTTTCGCCATTAGGTTTTCCTTTCCATGCGTCTGTCTTCATGCACATCAATGCTATTGTGGGCAACATTAATGAAAATCCAAAAGTCAAGCAAACCTGGAGATGCGATGTTCGGGTCTCGTATATGAGACTTTGACATTCTTTACACCTATTTCCGCTCTTTCCACCCCAATTTTTTGTTTTGAATCTTGTTCGGAAGAAACATCAAGTGTTCCTCAGTTGGTTGGACCTGTTGAAATCAGCACTAAATTTTTTATGAAATCGGTGACTGGGATTTATGGAGATTACTCAACTCCCGTCCATTATTGCATGGGTTACCGTAATACCTCCAATAAGTTAACCTCTGCTAAGTTATAACCTCCCATAAGTGATAAAAAATGGAGGAACTGACATTGTTCTATGGAGACTAAGTTATAAAGCATAAGTTATAGCCTCCACGACGGATATAATTTTGGAAAGATTTTTACTACTACTCGAGCCAGGCATCATGTGTCGATTGTTGGAAGTATTTGAACCGGAGGGTGTTATGAATTCTGCGTAGCTGACAATGCACTTGGTCCTCAGCAGGATCTGCGGGATTTAAAAATACAGATCACCACCGAAAGCTCATTTAGCTTCTCGGCACATGAGAGCTCCACTGGTTCCTCCTCTTTAGTTGGATCATATGTGGTCATTGGATTGACGTCTTGGTCAATGACAAGGTATGCAATCTCTTCATCATTGAGAAATATATGCTCAATGCCACTTTCTTCAGCAGGATTCAACAGCGACGTAATCGATATCGGATTTCGTAGAGGCAACCTATTAAGAGCATTTGTAAGCTCTTCCTCCACTGATTCCTCTTCAAGAATCGGCAGAACGTCATTTTCTACAGCCTCAAAGAGTCCAGTGTGATAGAAGCAGTTTTTGATTGTGGCTGGTGAGATCTCATTCCATGAGGCAAGGCATCACCGCATTGGCATAACCTGGTCCACCTTGTAAAAGTTGATCTCATTGTGTTCATCACGATCTAACGCATTTTGAAGATGAAAGCGACGGTAATGTTGCTTGAATGCAACGATAATGCCCTCATCCATTGGCTGTATTTTTTACGTTGTGTTTGACGGTAGTGATCAGACCTCAACGTTAGTAGTGAGACACTCGTATGTTACCCGTATATGTAAATCACGGTACACATTTTATCTTAGTAAGTCGGCTTCTCATTGGTCAAACCATTATACACGCATTGATCATATTCATCATTTCATATAAACATAAGAAATCTTCTCATTCGTTACTCAACGGAGGACTTTGAATCCCATGTTAATATGATACTTTATTAAGTTATTAGTCCAGTAATAATCAAGGAGAACCTGATTCCAATAGAAAGTAACAAACTGTTCTATATTTAGAGACAAAGATGGTACGTGAATATTACGCTATTCACGTTCAATCTACAACATTCTCCACGGATAGGTTGGAATCCGTTACAAATTGTTAAGCAGAAAGGTACAAGCGAGGGAAGTGTTACATAGTACGTGGAGACTTTAGACAACCCTCTCTTCTCGACAATGTGCACAATAGAGAGGATGACGGTTGAGAGGTTTTAGACGGCGCTGAACCAAAGTTACGAATGCTCTGCGCTACAGAAGAGAAGGGCTGCGTGCCCAAGTTCTGGATTGTACGCCCTTTCTCAATCCGCACTGGCGGTCAATCCACGGAGTACTTGCCCAGAGTGATGGAGACACTACGACGGTGCTGAAGGTTCCCCGGAGGACGTTCCTCTCTCGTCCAAGTCAAAGGAAGGAATCAAAGGAATCCCTTACACGCAGTGCAGAGGTCTTCGCATAAATTGAAGGAAACGAGTCACACGTACACGTACGTCAAAGGTACATTAAAGTTAAGTTTAAAATCAAAAGTTTCAGAGAAGAGCACGCGCGGGGTCATTTGAATGGCGGTAGAGCCCGTAGAGCTGCCCAAGGAAGGCAGGCTGGATTGGGCGGCTGGCGGCGGCCCGGCTGCTGCTGTTCTACTTTACTCCCAACCGGTCGATCGACCAGCTGAGCGGACTGGGCTGCGGGTTGCCGAGAGACCGGAAGGCGAATGCTACCGGTAGCTTTGCAAACGGGACGCGCTGCAAGTGGTTTCCTAGCAACGATTAGAATATGGCCTTCTCGTGCCTCGTCTCGGCCTCTTTTTCCATCATCTCTAAGTCGGTCGTTGCTGTCCTCCTGCGTGCTCTGCAACTGCATCGTGCTCTCGAGCCTTCGGTTCCGACCACCACCATCCCCGCCCCTCGCGCTAAGCTATTCAATCATCGGATCGGGAGATGCAGTACTTCACTAAATAAGAGAAGAAGGTGCAGTATTGGTGCTGGTGTATCCATCTGTTCAAAGTTTGACGTCTTTTACGAGTTGGTGCTGTAAAACTCTGGAGGTAAAAGACACCATCTTAGCTCCAAGTCTAGTAATGGTAATCAAACACTGTTTTGAGTCCTTTATAGCCATCCAGTTATCTGACCCCTTTAAATTTCTGAAAATTAATCGTCCTTTTCCGTGAGTCTTTTCATGCGGCGCATTTCAAACTCATTCTGTCCAGAGTAGTTGATACGAGTGCCGTTCACGAAGATTAACTCTTGAACGACCTAAGAACTCAGCCCCGTCTCGTTAATTGTTCGATCTGTAGAGAGCATTGTTGGATGATTTGAGTTGGGCTTGGCCCTTTATTTTGGAATGAACAACGAGTTGTGGTGCCCAAATAACAACAAGTCGGCATCGGTAAAAGAATAAGTATATCCTTTGGATAGAAGACTGAACTCTAGAACCCTGGTCTTTTGTGCAAATCCTGGAGTTGGTCCGATGATCCCCCTAAGACAAACGAGCATTTCTGTTATGTAAAAACCATTTTCCTAAAACCAGTGATGAGAAGATGAATCAAGAAGCAATCTAAGGATTCTTGATTCATATTTTGTTTTATCACAAGGTCCAACTGTTTGGGATTCGGGATATAGCCAGTGCTTTTTGCTTCAACATCTTGGGCCTTGGATCCGCCAAACTGTGTCTACTTTTGCACTGAAAACATGTCTCCATCCCAAAGTGATATTGGACTTGAACATACGAAGATAACAAGGGCCTATCGTCTTCAGACATGGGTTATAGGAACAAGGCTTGTTCAGTTAATTTGTGTTTTTTTTTTTTGTGATTCCTGGGAAGACCTTCTTTATTGCACTGATGTCTTGATTGTGTTGAGGCAGTCCAAACCGCCGTTAAGAAGACGCTGTCATGGTGCACTACAGTACTAGTAGTGCAGGTTTACATACATGGACAAATTCAGGATAATGATATGAACGGATATCAGATCTGGGCAAGATGCAGTGGAAAAGTACAGGAAGGAACCCAAGAAGTGTCCGGTACAGTTCAGAAAGGTGGGACTCTAGAGTGAATGACTATGCTGGATAATGGAGCTTTGGTCGACAAAGAGCAGATCTGGTGCAGCCAAACGGAATTATTGAAATGAATAATTTGAATAAAATGAAACCTTCATGTGTTAGTTTTTTAGATATTTTGAAAGTCAATTCAATTAATATAGAATATTTGTACAGATTTCAAAGATTTATTTCTCAATTATAATCATAAATATCATTTTAAAAGAAATTAACAAAGACTTAAGAAAATTTTAATTAATAAAAAATTGAATGAAAACGCTATCATTTTAAGTGATGTATCAATCATTCATAGTTTTTTTGAACAAGATAACGTGTCAGAAGATGGAAAGGTAGCGGAAGTGGAATTGGAAAAGAACGTTGTAAAAGTCCACCTGACTGACTGACTGACTGAGGAAAGAAAGGACAGAGATGAAAGTGAGTACGTAAAGCCTGTGAGGACGGGTTGGTCGGTTGCTTGCATGAGAGAAAGGGTAAACCCAATGACGAGGTGACAAGATCAGCAGAAGCATCAGCCTTTTTCCGTTTGCCAATGATCTGTCCCTGCATAAGAGTTTGGCATCTAGAGCCAGAATAGAATGGAGAATGGCATCCGAAGGCATACTGGATGGATTGAAAGATGCATACAACCTTGTAGTTCGAGATGCGATTCTGTATATTGTGGGACAAGTATCATGTCTCATCATCAGTCGCGTAAAGGTGTTGATGAATCTTCGTTGTGCTTCAAGCACACCTTTCAGTCTGGCCTTTAATTAGAATATTGTCAACAGTTATCTCTAACTACCCATTTGGACATTCTTCCCTCTCCAAAGTTACCAGGTCCCGCCACCCCACGCCATGGTTTGTGCAAGTACTTATATGTAGTGCACTTGCTCCCTGCTAGCACGATCCCGGACTCGCCTTCCAGGACTATGGCCTGGCCTCACCATCACCGAATTCTCCCTATCATCATATCGAGCCACATGCCATGTTCTGTGGAATATTGAGTTCCAAATAGCTTTGGTTTTTATGCCTCGCTACTAATTATGACTGCGGTGTTTTTTAGTGCTTGCTCTGTCTCGATCTTGGTGGTGGATGCGCGCAATTGTACTGTATGACTCCTCCTTTCTTTGCGCATAGTGAGTCCTTGTCCCCACTATGCCGCGATCTCAAACTCGACTTCTCTTGAGGTTGTGTGAGAATCCAACCAGTAATTTATTCACTTCCAGGACCATGAAGTCAAACAATGTAATACGTATGCGCACGTCTTTTCTTTCCTCACTATGGAAGTACGCTGGCCCGCACAGCATGGTCAACCAAAAGACGTTAAAGGACCCGGGCCTTTGAGGTCCAAAGCCATGAATCTGATCAGCACGTGGTGATTGCAGATTATGCAGTTTTCGCAATGTAAACTTCGTATCGAGAGATAAAGCAGAAGTCGTGATCTCCCTCAGACAGGATAGGGAATAAAATGCTGCATCATTTGTTTTGCCGCCATCCATGAGGTACATGCAGCCCGCCACATCCCTTACAAAAGGTTATAAGGAAAGCTCGGTATTCAGACAATTTTCTACCCCTGCAGCAACTCAGCACAGTATCAATGGCCATTCGGTTTTATAATGCGAAGCAGAAGCATACTCCGGTTGATTTACATGATAAGATAACAGCACAGTACTATATTTTGATTGAACTAATAGCGCTTATATGGCTGCACGTGCTTTGTGGCTCTTTCCATTCCACCAGGGCCTCGAGAAATAACGTCCAGGTAATAGCTTTGCTGGACCGGACCTTGAGGTCGCCTGCTCAGATACTCATACTTCAGGCCTATGTTTCCAGAAGGAATTGAGACAATTGCACCATGCAGCTGGCTACAGAAACAAAATGACTATATCATATTTGAACCTTAAGTGTTGGGATCCCATCCTTACGAGAAACCCCATTGTCTCTTGGCAACCAATGCTTGCGGTGCGGCGAAGCGTTTCTCTTCCCACATGATTGTGACATGAACTCGAGGATTCCATATATCTCTGTGATCGCGCTAAACACCATTGCTATCGCATATTCTATTTCTTTGTCCAGCAGCTGGCATACACATTGATCATGTTGCCATCTACCTATAACTGTGGATGTTTACTGAGGTGCACGTGGGTCTCCTTAAATTCTTGGATTCACCTTCTGAAGTCCACTCGTCTGGAGGCTGTAGGCGAGAAGTAAGGTAGCAGGAGGAAGTAGGAACAGGAGTAGATCAAGACAAGTTTCCACGTACTTGGGTCCACATTATGAAGGAACACGAACCGAGTAGATCATGATTCCAAGCCAATGCTGACGAGTTTAATTTCCACGCCCCATGATCTGCTTTCACAGCAGATGATGAGCGCGGAGCAGAGACACTGAAGGTCGATACAAAGATATTGGACCTCGGAGTTCGCAAGGTTAACCGTTACTGGTTGAGTTAGAGCTCATCTAGATCTTAGACTCGATGGGTCGTTCATCTAGATGAGCCCTACGCACATCAGCTGGCTAATTCCACCGCACGTGATTTGAGCTCAGATGAAATCTGGTCGTGTTGGGGAAGTGTAGATAGCACGATCAGATCAGAACAGAACAGAACAAAAGACTTTGTGGTGTTTGGATGGAGAGATGGCGAACCTCTTCCCTTCTCTGCACTCGAAGTGGGAAAGCCCCTCGTGCTTTATGACTTCATTCATAGATGCATGTTCAGCCCATGATAAAATATCTCTCCTCGTCACAGTAGGCATAGAGTGAGAAAGACTCCAAATAATGCGTATGTTTGTATTCCCTGACTATCTTTCACCTGCGACGCATGCCTTTGCATCCATCGACGATCATACAAAAGTATTTACAACTTTTACTAGTGCTACAGGAAGTTCTCGCCGGACTCTTTCGGGTGCTTGAAGGGATCAGATTACGTCTATAATAATTACAATTGTTGTAAGAACCAAGGAAATGCAATCTTATTGAAGTTCCGGTAATAACAAAGGTCGGGAGGACATAAGGTATACAGATCGATGTGAGGACGTATGATTGAGTGGGATTGCAATATTCGATCGGGCCCACGTGTGAACACTTCCAATGCAGAGCTTAATCCGATAAAATCATCTACAGGTAGAAGGAAACACTGTACAGCCATGGGTCTCGACTTGATGGCAGGGCCCCTTTGCACAGCTTACAGCCTTCTCCTCTTCAAAAGTTCTTCATTTGTCTTTTGTATCATCCTATGCGTAATTTTTGCCGTAAAAAGGTTGATCCTTACTCTGAAGTTTAAGACTTTGACACATCAGGTACAAGGAAGTCTAACTCAAAGGTTTTCTTAGTCACGTCGTTCATCTTCGTTGACATCTTTGACATTTGGACCGATCCGAGCTTGCAAGCTTACTCTGCGATCAATTTTGCTTACTCTGATATGATTCCGATTTTACTGAACTGGATTTCTTCAAATTTCAGTCAGACTCTGCTCCAGTGAAGGTATAAAGCTGAGTGTTCACTAGTGTAGATACATACATACTGGAGACTTGGTCTGAACAGGCAATGTGGAGATTCTAAACGTCGTGCAGCCCTACATTAACACATTACAGAAGAAGCTTTGTGATGTGCTCAAAAAGGTGGCTCCTCACCGACTCCTAGCAAATTCACACAACACGTTAGGAGTTATGATATACTCTAGCAGCTAAAAGCTGTGCCAGGTTTGCGCTTCTTCTTTCTTGATGGTCACTCCTTCAACTGACAGAGTGCTAGAGATAATTGAGTACGACATGGTATCCTGAAAAGGTGAGACTTGAGGTCGCTGTCTTGTGTTTGATATGCTTATAGGTTGCCCAGGACCTTTGAAAACATTCATGATCGTTTCATAGAGTAGTGCGCCAAAATATGGAAAAACATTCCGAGACTGACTCTTGAGCCCCATGTGTGATTTACTAATAGGCTGATGTTCCATCGGACTTTTCGCTCCATGATCACGCTTTTTCCTAACAAAGAAGAAGATAAAAAGCAGAGACATTCTATTTTTCTAAAGCTTATTTAGAGATGCCATCTCGTTCACTGGCCACTGCTGGCCCTAACTCTCAGGATTTTAACTTTCCTTTCAGAAAGTTGATGTTGCCCACGAAATTATAGAAACCACTTCAATCCTCTATAGGTCATCTCTTTCGATCCCCAGGTTCTGCATTGATTGCTCTCTTTTCTGTCTAACTCATCGTCATCTGTGAACGTCATCTGTGAACACAGTACAAGTCATACATAAAATATAATGCAACTTTGTCCGCTCACAAAGACATTGCGTGAGGTTGCTTGCTTGTTTAGGAAACCGTTCGTCACTACTTTTATGCCAGGAAGTGCCATCAGTACGTTTTGGAATTATGATGAAATTGGAGGATATGCTACGAGTACAACATTATTGTATTCTGGATAAAGAGAACAAGCTTTATGTAACATGGTTCTGCGAAAATATCGTATCTCCCAGATGCATTTTGGGGGTTCATTCTAAATGTCCTCTGTAATGTTTAAAAAAACCCTTGTAACCAAAACTATATTTTAGAAAAAAGATTTTGGCTAGCTTTAGCGCTGCTAGATGTGGCGGTGTCCATAGAGGCCAAAAAGTTTGCTCTGTGACGTATTGTATCAAATTTTTTAAACGACTCCATACTATAACTATTCTCCTAGGTCTAGTTTCATCTCCCTTATGAAAGTTGGGTGGTTCACGTCAATTGCTACTATTTTGAGTATGTAACCTTTGATTCTTAACTCATAACCTGCTAAGCTATTCGTTTTCTGCTATGTCGATATGTTAGAATTCCTACTCCTTCTGTTCATTCTTTGCATGCGTGCTTTCGTTTATCTTTGTTGATTTGAGCGGCCTTTAGTCGGCTGACCTGTTCATTCCAGCACTCCAAGCTACTGAACTTTAGAGCAGAAAGTCACGGGGTTTTGCGCAATGTGAGTAATCTGTAGCAAGAAGCTTGCTTTTGAATATGAAGATAAATGAATATCTTTGGCCTCCACTTGACTCTCTTCAGTGATTACAGTGAAAGAGCTATATCCATTGACCTAAAAAATGTCAAACTTGGAAGAAAATCTAAGATCAAGAGTTTCCCGCAAAGTGTACTCCACATACCGAGACTTCATGAAACTCTTTCATAAGTTGAATTGACTCCTCCCTTCCAACAACCCTTCTGAGTAGTCCATATGCTCCTTGATGAAACAACACGTCCTCTTTGATGGTATAAGGTTCACATCGCTTCACCAATGCATTCCTCTCCCGTGAATGCATGCCTTGGGGAAACTTTCCCTCCGAGATGAAATCCCATATCCCATTGTATTCAGCCGGTACCTTTGTTATGGTGTCCATCATCAGCAAATCCTCATCTGGAAATGTATCATCCATTGGTTGATCTCCTTCCTCATCATATGCTCGAGACATCAAATCAGCATTGGCATATTTCTTACCGGGTCCATCCTCAATGATGTAATCAAACTCCGCTAGTAACAAATTCCATATGGCTATCCTACCCTCAGCATTAGGTTTGTTGAAAATGTACTTCAAAGCTTTGTGGTCAGTAACGATAGTAAACTTCCCTCCCAACAGATAGTGTCGAAACTTCTTGAGTGAGAAGATCACAACTAAAGCCTCCCTTTCATTCACTGAATAGTTTCTCTGAGCCTGCATTTGCCCTCAAATATATATAGCTTCTTACAATGTGTGACGAATCTCTTCTAACTTAATAGTAAAATGTTTTACATTTTGCTGAGGAGAACGTTGCAGTAGATGTACCTTGAGGTTCCCCTACAAGCTTTCCTTATTCACAATTGAAAGAAACTTTTATTTTCATTACAGTTTATTATCCACCTAGTACCCTTTAAGGCAGAACTTGAAGTGTTGTTCTAAAAAGGTTTAATTGATCCACGGAGAGAAAATGCGCAACGAGCCCAAACCAGTGAATGACCAACTCTTCACAGAAGTAAAGGTATTGGGCTTACTACGTATGAGATTTTCAAAGTTTCAAAAGCTGCCCGTGCTTGAAATTTCATTCATTGTTATGATTCCCGAAAAGAAAGTGTCCGATGGCGAGTCGTTTATCATGAACGATGGAATGTCTCACCTTTCTTGACTAGGACAGATCCTAGATGAATATGATCAACTATTGTCGCTGAACTTTGAATGATGGGAAATGGAATAGTTTTTCTGCTAGATTGACTTCATATTGGTTCTAGGTCTTGAGGCCAATTTATCTTTCATTCAAACGCAACGGTCGACCCAAACGCGCTGCATTGAGTAAAGGTGACCAACTTTGCAAAGGTAACGAGTCGCAAGTAGACCTAAAACAAACCACAAAAGCTTATTGCAGAAATTCAGCTGGGAGAAGGTTTTGTCGCGTCCTCCTACTGCGAACGCGTACATCGTCGAGATCCATTTTGGTATGCCTATTCAAAAGGATAGGCAGGAGACGCTATCCTGTTTGGTGGCGTTCATGACAAAGCTAGCAGACCTGATGTGAGCTGAAACTTAACAGATAAAAGTTTAGAACAGAGCACGAGAAGGAGACTAACAGCAGTTCATCCACTGAACCTGATTTCTGTGCAGGCTATACAACCTGGTTCATTGGTAACTGTACTGGTATTACTAGCTACTATTCATCGGTTTTCATTCATTTTCATGTCACTTATCCAGATGAGAGCTACCTTTGATCTGTTGAAGGATGGAATGTTCGAGAAGAAGGTTGTCAGCATGTTCGGGACATACTCAATAAATATCAGTTGTCCTCGAGGTCTCTTTCGTTTCAGAGACTGATATTAGTGAAAGGTTAACATCTTCAGCGAAGACGGTGAAGAACAAAGAGAGGAGGGATCGACTGGATATGATTGGATTAGACTTGAGTGGACTGAGTTATAAAAAGTACCATATAGAGAAAGAAGATTGAAAATGTCCAAAAGCAGACATTGATTTCGTCAGAAGTGAGATTTTGTTTGACTCGAACTCTCGCAATTAGCGTCATGAAGATTTAACGAACAGAACTGACCACCGACCTGACAAAAACACAAAACTGACGACATATTCGTCTAGTAAAAACATAAAACATCCTTGTAATATCATTCCACTACTGGCAAGACCTTTGCATGCCGAGGGATCGACGAGTAAATAGAGAAGTTGAAGACATCAACCATTACATGTAGTCGGCACGTTGGTAGCAGAAACAAAGTCAGCTTCCTGTATTAAGGCCCGAAATGTCAACAGAAGGATCTGTACGAGCACAAAAGGTAAGCCCTGAAGGATTGTCCACAGACACAGAGAACGAAAGAATACATAAATTTATGTATGTGTAAATTAATCCCAGTTTAAAGTCAACGGGATGGGGCCCAATATCAGAGAAAGATTGGACGGAAACTTTCAACAGCAATCCAGCATTTGTCAAAGTTGTATTGTCGAGGAGAGACAGAGAAACACATATCCCTTGCAAGACGCGAGGTTCTGAATTATAACATTTATTTATTTATATATTTACATACTACATTGCTATCGAGACTTGCGTTTGAATTAGGTGATAAATGAGGATGTAAATGATTCTCCGATGACCTAAGAGAGGTCTGGTCTGTCGATTGAAGTCCCGCTTTAGGCTCCCCTGCCTATGGGGGTTGCAGCATTACATGCACTATGCCTCGCTTGAGACTTGTTCAAGAGCAATGCACGCCGGATGTGCTGGTCATAATCTGTCTTTCTCACTCGTACACACCTGATGGAACATGGCATATGCATGACTTGTAAAATGGGTCCAAGGGGTTTTGTTAGCCACCAGTTTCATACAGCGTATATGCTTTAATAATTGGAGCTATGAAGATTGTCTACCCTATACCCATGTTTGTTGTTTTGGATATGTGGAATAGAGTGACTATAAGATCCATAACATCAGGTATAGAAGACATCTATCTATGTCTCATAAGCTACTTTCTCTATAGCGATGAGGTTCTTTTTTTGTTTGGTTTATCTATCTACATTCATATGTGATTGTGATATCACTTTAGATGCAACATATTCATATGACTCGTTGTCCATTCGGAGTATAAAGTATAGCTACCCATGATATCATTATAGATATATTATTTACTATGGTGCGAGAGGATGGATACCTCACATGGAGTGAGCACCGGTATGCATTGCAGTAGACTAGGGTTAGGGTAGATACTTGGTTTCGGAGGATCAGGTTCCTTGGGCATTCATGGTGGTTACCAATCCTACTCATGACACAGAGTTTCAGAGGGGGTGATCACTCATCCTCATGATGTGCAAGTGGAGCGCAACAACCAAGGTCTTCAAGTATAAAGGTATGCAAAGAATTCACTTATTTGTGACTCTAGCTTTGGATTATTTGTGACTCTAGCTTTGGAGTTTTATGGAGCTATGGATACCGATTTCGATATGTTTATGAGAGAGTGCGCTGAGCCTGCCATACTAGATGGTATATAATATCAATTTCTTTAGATTATTATATAATCTATTTTAGACAATGTGTGTCAATTGCTACACACAAAGACCACGGACCCTGAAATCAATAGGAGAGCAATCACATGTTTCTTTGGATGCTATGTTGTGTGCATGGGGTTTGACCTAGACCTAGGCGTAATATCCCGTAACATGGGGGCTAGCCCCATGTTATCCTTGTTCATCTTGATGGGGTCCTCTTTTTTGTTATTTTACTGTGTCAATTGAGATAAAATAACAGGCTTTAAGAGAACGACGTCCTCGGTGGCGAGGGATTTCCATACTCTGGACTCTTGGAGCAACTGCTACTTACTGCTGCTCCTAAGCTCATGATGAATCGATGATATTGTTGGAACAGGACACTGGCAAATCTGACGACGGACGACACAGAGCTCGCAGTGGTCGAAGAGGAAAGTGAGTGCAGAAACTTTCAGGTTACTTTTTCATGCATGCGCGCTTTCCCACGTGCAATAGGGCATCGAGACTGGCCACACAATGTTAATACGATACAATAGTTTAGTGTACCGATCTAGGGTCATGTCAGTATTTGGTCAGAAAGTCAGAGATCGTGCACGGCTGGCACGCACTCGATAAACATATTCTATGGTAGAAATGTAGCTGATCTCGAGACACTTTCGCACCTTATCCAGGATTTGTAGCAGTTGAGCATCTGTCTCGAACTCCTCACTCGGATCTCTAGATGTACAGGTCAGTGCTCTCTCCTCTCCTCTCAGTATTCCCCCAGTGATCCCCACACAATACCGGATGATGATGGTGGTCTCATATGTTCCTCCAATTCCCGCCTTATGACCAGGATTGTCACCCTTGCTCGCTGGCTGGCAAGCACCACTGAACTTCACATAATGGATCATTTGGAATTTTGGATTATTGGCCAAAACTGCCTATAGAAAAGCAGGTGACCAGGCAGACTGGAGGAAGAAAGGATTCCCAAGAGGGAGGTGAGGATCCTCAGTGTACATAACTGCTGATCAGAATGTTCGGATGCTATTTGTCTGACCAGTCATCAGCATGGCATCCCAGAATAAGAAGTGAGGGAGAGATCAGTGAACAACCTTCCCTCAGGAAAATGGCCGCTGAAGGTGTGCAACTTGTCGCATTCGTTTGTGCATGTGCTTTTGAGGGCACAACTTGAAGTCCACAAGTGCATATGCAGCACCACCTCCGCTTCTCACGCATATTTTAGCTTCCTTTCGTTAGTGCTGACTGAAGTTGGTGCACAACATCCTAGTGTTGCCAGCCAGCCCTCTAATTAAAGACTCAGCGAAACAAGGTGTTGGGACGGGGACCCTCAGTCTCCAATTTGTCACCAGCCCTGCGAATGCTATGTCTTAAACTGTATCATGCTGAGTGGACGATCAAGTTTCCTACTCAGTGACGTACATATCTATCAGCAGAATGAGAATTGCACTGAATTGTCTTCCATCATCCTCACATCAACAATTCCCTCAGCTGATTCCAACTAGAATCTTCACCTTTTTTGTAAGTTCAACCACAGACCCCAGAGGCCCCTGGTTCGAAACCTTGTAGCGCCATCACGTGGAAAGGTCAACAAGTAATTGATGTCGAAGTAAATGCTGCGAGTTGGGTCTACGTACAATATGTAGGAAGATGAGGTGGGAAAGCTCCCACATGCAACAGGACATTAGAACAAAATCATAGAGACCATGGGAAATAGTACATATGATGGCCAAAGTCCACCTTACTGTCTACTAGGAGGATGGAAACTTTTAAGAAATTGTGGAATATAACTTTCCTCTAGATTCATGCAGCGAGATTATTCTGCTTACAGCTTGTTACAGTTGAAGATACCACTCTTTCCCCCAATGCCCGTGTCTTGAGAGTCCGTGTGCTCACGGTACTTCATTTTCTCATACAATGCTTTGACTTCAGAAGTTGGAACGTGTCCAGCACGGTCCCGCTACAAAATATCTACATGTATATACGACCAAGTATCATTCACTTGGAGACTTCGGGGCTAAAGATGAGACATCTGTACAAAGGATTCAAATGAAGCGTAGAAACGATGCTCGTCTTGTCGTGAAGACCTTGACATCCGCTAATAATACCAGCCGGCAGTTTTCAGTTATAGAGTATGTGAAATACCCCTCAATGCACTTTACTGGAATCTGGATTCCACATCTGCTGTTCAATGAATTTGCTGAGCATCTCCTTTGTCCTACTCGTGGTACTGCAATAACTGATGTCTTGGATGGACAGCCTGTCGACATTAAAAAAGGCAGAGATTCACAGACAAAGATTTTGCTCGCAACAGGCTACCGGTAAATGGTGAGTTAAGTTGAACTCAACTGGCGCAACTCTCCATGACAGCTTGCTGGTGACTTGTTACTGCAGCTATTGAGTCCACATCTCTACAACAGACTTGATATTTGCTTACCTACAAATGCATCGTCGTCTACAGCCGATTCTCCTATTTACCTTCAATGTGGACCTGCTGTTGGACTCTCTAATTGCTCCATCTGCTTGACTCTATAAGCAATCAGTTTGTCTGGTAGACTCGTAAGGCAACACGGAAACTCCGATCACAATCTCCGAACTCAATGGCCTACCTAAGTCCTACTGACGACCGTAGGGCGGTGCTCAAGTGCCAAATCTCTGTGAGGAATCAATGCCTTGAGCCTTGAGCCTTGAGGATAAAATCCAAGGGATGCTGAAAGCTCATAGAGCAGTGTGCCTGCTCCTGTGATTTGAAGGCCAGCTATGGACCTTTGTTCGAGTGCAAGAAAGAGTGTTTGTTATCAGAACCAAGCTTGCCATCCGGATTCTCCAACAACACATGTGGGTAGACCTCGAGCCTGCATCTGGTTGAGAGTGTTTGTGAGCCAGTCCAAACCCTCGTGGAGGCCTTCGCCCGTGGAAGCTGAAGTCCCAACTATATGCCACCGGTGGTTTCGAAGGCTGTGGAGATCCAGCGACACGCAAACGTCTACCGGGCTCAAGGCAGTTTTCATGTCTTGCTTGTTGGCCAGGACCAGAATGGCACTGTTTCTTAGAGACTTGTCTTTCACAATGCTCTGGAATTCCTCAGCTGCCTCGTCAATTCGTTCCCTGTCTAACGAGTCGACCACAAAGACCAAACCATCAGTACTATCGACCAAAAACCTCCAGGCGCTGCGTGCTCTCTGAGAACCATCCACGTCCCAGACTCTGAATTTGACGTTTTTGTGATGTATCTCCTCGATCACCACCATAGGAACATCGACGTTCTTCTCCCCTGCAGGATCCGGCGGGAAAAGCTCCTGAAGCTTGTAGAGAATGGTTGTCTTGCCCCCGGCATCCAGTCCCAGGAGCGCCAATCGCATCTCCTTGTACCCGAGCAGCTTTCGAAACGACTGTCCTAACCTGGACATCCATCCCTTCTCAGACTCCATCACTCGCTCTTCCTGCTGCCACCAGCGTAAGGGAAGCCAGCCCTAGTTTTGCACCAGACTGGGGCAGTTCCAACGCTTCAAACTTGTCACAAATTTCACTATGTATCCCATTTCATGCTCCACCGGCGGGCTCGCTCGCTCATGGAGACGCACACAGAAGATCTGCACTGGCTGATATCTCGCCGTATTCCAAGACTGTTGCTCCTCCCATTCACATGTCTCAGCTCCCATACATCTGACCGAAAAGACTAGTCAAAAAGACGCAAGTGCGCAAATTTGCCACCTCCTGTCTTCATCGACTCCTCACGTCGTCACAAGGAAATCGATGGATGGTCAAGTACGACCTCTCCAGTCAATGGATAGCTTTGCCGATGGACGCCTTGTTCCAGATGATCTCGCTACCGTCCCATGCTGGCAGGAAAACCAGCATGGGAAGAGCTCTTCACCAAATCCCTGATACTCATTGGGCTTAGATGGGTTGAGAATCATCCATTTCCCCTTGACGTGGATGCTCATTACAGGTCCTTGGGAGAAAAAGCAGAATTCCTTCTCCATTTTTGTCTCTTCAACAAGGTTCCACTGACTGATAACGTTGCTGTTCCAACACATTCTCTTATTAGAGGCTGATCAAGTATGATTTCGCCGTACTTATCATCCTCCATCTACGCAGCCAAACCTTGAGATACACCTTGAGATAAACCTCGTGAGTCACACACTTCATTGTTGCTTTCGTTTCTTGGAAGCCGGAGTGTGTATTTCACGAAAGCCAGTCCCTCAGGCCTTCGGAAATTCAGGCTTCCAAATTGGTCTGGAGAATTCCGACTTCGCCAAACGTGGTCCAGAAGTTTGTACAAATCGAAGCGTGCGAGAACCATCAGGAACCGATATTGTAAATAAATGAGGACCAAAACTTGGGACTCTGTACAAAGGCGGTACAAAGGCGGAATGATATACAACACATGATTGATGGTACATTGTTAGAGCCAAATTAACGCTCTCTTCAGTCTGAAACCTCGGTCTACTCACAAGTTCGTGCAAAATGATTCTGCTCAATCTCTTTCAAATGCTCGCTGAAAGTCCCAAATATTATGGGGCTTTGGAGCTCCAACACCTGTCAGAAGGCATGTAGCAGTTTGCTTTGCTTATCGGCTTCTGCCTGAAACGCGTTGCAGGAAATCAAAACTCCCTGGGACCAATGCTTTGTTCGACAGAGGTCAACTTATGCTGAATTAAGACCAACGAGGATGATCCAAACACTTTTACTATTGTACAATTTGAAAAAGGGACTGGCCTGTCTGATCTCCAGAACCTCTATTGACATCTGTTGAATTTCAGATGCTGCATACCATGCAGAAGAGCCTGCGTAGTGCCCTCCGTACGTAGTTGTTCAGGCCATCTATCCCAACTCTAAGCTTGTATACTCTACATATGATGCAGAGCCAGGACGGCCCCAGCGCTCGTACGTCTTCCCAACATCTCTTCCTAAGATGCAATAATCGAAGCTCGATGAAGAAGGTTTTTGCAGGAGATAAACAACTGTCCTCGGATGTTCCTGCAAACAGCTCCAATTAAGAGGAACAAGAGTGGCCTGTTCAGATTCAGATGAACATTCAAAGGGACGTCACTTTGTCCCCACTTTGTCAGTTGCACTGTACATGATTGCACTCAAGAGGACCCTAGGGCTTCTACTGCCGCTCTTGTGCTGATCCAAGAGTCCCAGGTAACATATCAGATTGTCAATGTCGTCCTGTTTCAATAACACTGGCCACTGAACCAGAACCACTTCCAAAGAAAATTACTGGGGCAAGGGCGAGAAGATGTTGAACAATAAGTTGGTTATCGCCAGTACTGAGCCCATCGGTGGATTGTCTCCACCATTTGTGGGAATAACGCGCTGACGCTATCGTTAATTAGCGACTGGAAGAACTGGACTGCTTCCTCGTCATCGAGGTCCAGGCGAAACTTTTCTTGAATCTGCACATGAAAGCAAGTACACAACGATGAGAACTGTAAGCACGTAACTCGGCCAGAAGCGGCTGGAAATTAGCAGTACAAAACTGTACCTTCAATATTCCTTTCTCGGGATCTGATGCTATGTCCGGTATATTGGCACCGGCCATTAGATGAAACAGATTTAAGATGAGGTTGCTTGACTTGCGGAGGATGTTGTAAGCTTCACAGCAGAAGGATTTGAACCTGCCATAGTGCTCACTGGAAGAAAGTAGCGAGCACGCTTATCCATTAGTAATAGATGACAACTCTATAACGTTAAATCAATTTCCGGCTCCATCGAAATTGGCATTGAGGCACCTGGACGACCAAAACTGCGACACTTGGACCAACTGACGCGGTAGCATGCATGTTCGAGAAAGTGTGGACAAGATGCTATTTCATTAGCCTCTTGTAAGAATTCTGTTTAAGAGTCTCACCTCTCGGCTCCACCCATGGCTTCAACCATCTCCTTGCACAACTTCATAGGCGGAGGAAAAGGTTTTGGGTCACGACCCAAGATGAAGCCGAAGTCGATGTGAAACAACCTTCCATCCTTTGTAAGAAGAAGATTGTCAAGATGTCTGGAACAGGTGGCATGAGCCAGAAAGTGGATCAGTCACATTTGGCTTCGGACCCTACTTCTGTCCAAGCGACTGAACTGAACAAAGCATCAACCGAACATTATTGACCGATGCAGCTGCCTGATGAGAGGTATACACACCTGTCACCCACACCGAGGATATACATGATCACACAATAGCCTGCGCAGCTTCTTATGAATGTCTCCAAACAGGCTGCAGTGATGCCGAAAGGACCGTGCTCATCCGCATGGTACTGTTGGAAAAAATTGATAATGGTCTTGTAGTCACCCAAAACCTGGTCATGTTCATCCATTGAACTGGGCTTAGTATTGACACATAGTACAAACCTACTTCAAGTTCAAGGTCTCTCGAACGTAAAAATCAAAATGCAAGTGCGCCTTATGCCTTGGGACGTGGTCAAGGACTTGAGTCAAACCATTACTCGCACCTGTGCCAGTGACGTTGAATTGACGAACTCAACCATCCCCTCATCCTGGCCTGTCGCGAGAACTTTATAGGGAGTTAACTGAAGATCTAGGTTTTCCAACTTCAGCAATCTGTCCATCAGAGAAACCATTTGTACCACCTGCCACATGAGAAACATGTAAACAGGATAAGAAAAACGAACATCTTCCAATGTTAGTGATATGTTTCTTAGAATCAAGAGTGAAAACCAGAATAAAAAATCGTAATTTTTCCTCTTAGTTTTTCCGCTCTTCACAGCACTTCGTTTACACCTCCATTTTAGTTTCCTCGTATACAAAACTTGCATGCAAAAACCCGACCTTCTGAGTCCCACGTGAACTAAAATTTCAAGTCACAACACCCTTGCTTTTACCAGAAAAAGATAACAATGTCCGTCAGGCCTACTATCTACACCCGTCACATATTGTGAAGGTCTTAGACATTTGAGCATCTTTTGAAAACGCACCAATTGATCTTGACGCATATCGTCGCCTTTCTTGAAGATTATCTGGCATTTTCCACCCACTTTTGTTCGGAATGTCAACCGGAGAGGATGCAGCGAACTCTTGAATATGGACGACTCGGATGGAATGATTCCTGTGATCATGACAGTCGGGTCCAATGGCAGGCTTATCGGCTGCTACGACACCACTACCAAAGGGTTAATGTACGGCATGGTGGTCGTCCAAGTCACTGCACTACTTGTTCACTCAACGTCGAAGGACCTTCGATCAGTCAAAACCAGGAAAAAAGAATAACCAGTCTGAGGTCCACGGGGACGGCAGAGGGCAATGAGCTTAGAAGAGAAGAGAAGAGAAGGGAGATGTTGGTGGAATTTGGACATAGAAAAAAATCAGAGTTCATAGATGACTACCTCGTCAAAGTATGTCAATTCGCTGAGCAGGCCTGTGAGCAGTTGACGAAGTTTTTCGATCATTTTCTTCGTTCCACCGCGGGCATTTTTCACATCACGCATTATAGAACATAGCTGGGCTGTCAACTCTGTCTGCCGAATCATATTCTCCCACTGCTCCTCTCCAGCAGGTGTCTGTGGTTTGAAATTAAATTTGCAACATCAGCAATTACACTCAACCTTCTGAAGAAGCAACAGCCAATTTCATCACTACACTCAATACAAAATTGATATCCAATTTATCAATTTCTCAGTGGTGGATGCGTCTATTATTTGAACATGTAACGCCACCAGGACTTCGTTCTTCTTCTCAATCCCAACTGGTGTTTATATCACCATTTTAAGAGTAACTTGAAGCATGCCATAGACACGAGAGAAGGGTACCTTCTTAAGTACATCTTCAAGAATGTCATAGACACAATAGAAGCGTCGTGCGTAAGATGGATCTTGCAGCTCCACCGCAACGTACCATCGGAAAAAGCTGGATAACTCAGGGTTTTGAACAACTGAGGATTTCCCAAAAAAAACCACTTCAATTCAGCAAGTCATAAGCATCTCTCGTGAAGTCGCACAAGGCAGACCAACTATGTAAATAACGAAGTCAGCGTACTTTTGAAAGTATTCCGAGATCAGATAGCGGGAGATCCCTCCAGCCACTGGAACTAGACAACGACAATTAATCGGATAACTTTTATAAGGCATCCAACAACAACAGACCTCTTTGGACAAGGAAGAAAGTTAAATGTGATTTATCAGATCGCTCATATCGCAGGGCCTGGACCAGCTGTAAAAGGTAACAACGAAACTCGTCATCCTCAGCACGCTCCAACACCGTTACAGCGTAAGCTCTGACCTGCAAAAGACCATCCGCTTCGTATCAGAGGACCACGACATACTGGTGATTCCCACGATCTCGATAGATGAGATCGTGGAATAACCATAACGCAACGCCTTCTCCTGCTTTAAGGATACGAATGTTTACCATGACAATGACTCATGTTAATGATAGTCTGAGTTCCAACAGAGGCTCGGTTCCATCCCACCGAAAAGCAATCTTCTTGCTCGTGGCGGATGTGCTGGAGGGCGTCAACTACAGTTGAGTTTCAGCAAACGTCACCATGAAGCAACTATAGAGACTGACAGAAGATATGAAGGGCCAAATGAGACGGACGGACCTCTTCGCTCTCGAACACGGGTGACAGCAGTTCCAGCGCGTCGGCTATGTCGATCGGAGCCCATTTTTTCATTAAATCGACAGCTTGCTTAGCTTCCTGGTGTTTTCGTTCCGACGACACCAAAACCTCAACGTTAGCAGACAACCGATTTGGATCACAAATCAGTGAGGGTGTATTGTCTTATGCGTAAAACCAAGATACAATGAGATGGAAACGTCAGCAAGCAAACAAGTTTGGTCTACCAAAAAAGAGTCTCACCATACACCTGGGCATGCGCTACCTGAAGAAACGGAGAAAGAAGAGAATTGGACAGTGTGAAAAGACCCACCTGAGCATCACTCCAGTCAACGCAACGCAGGAACTTCGTCAATGCGCGTTTGTCCATCTTCAGTGAATAGCGAAACTTCCATAAGAGTTGTCTCTCATCACCACTCAATATTCTCGTGGGCGGATGTCTCAAAATCTTTTGTATTTCCCTGGAGATATCCGAATGGAATTGGTCCATAAATACAACCAGAGCAGGAAGAGAATGCTGAATTCAGGAAAGCCATAGTGCCTATTTCCTTCTCCTAATTGTTAGGCCTAATCCGTCCATGGTTGCATACTGGTAAAAGGTATAGGAAAAGCGGGAATACAAAAGATGCAATAGGAAGTCGTACTTTTTCTCCGTTGAGTTCGGCTTCAAATCCCGATCAATTACACCCCGAGCTACACTTCGGGCTAGCTTCAGCTGTTTGTTTTCAGAAGGATTCTGACGACCCACTTCAGGATCCCATACAGTTACCAACTCATTTTCGGCGAAAATTGGGGGGTTCGTCAACAAGTGGGATCCGACCTCCTGCACCAAGGGGGGTCACTGAGATTCGATATAGGAGTTGAAGCCGTGCATAGAGATCTCATTTGAATGTCGAAGATTAATATGTTAAAGCCAGCAAGTGTAGAAACTCTAGAATGAGCAACGACGAGTTATCCTCGAAAACGATAAACATTAGATTTTGATCAAATAACGTTCCAGAAGGAGAGTACTCCAAACCCCGTCAACGCACTCGCATGGCATATCCACGCTGCTATTAAAAGTATCAACAAAGGAGACCTAGGCCTGTTAGTCAAAATTTACTACATATTGGAACGAATGCAGAACTAGAACAGCAATCTCGGTCCAAAAGTGTTGGGCAACATTTAAGGTTACCTGAAAGCGCACAGGATGCTCAAAAGTGCGCAGATCCACGACCAGGTGAAGGTTAGTCTTCCCCGTTCTTTTGCTTTCTTCGACTTTAACATTTTCAATTTCCCTGAGGGCTAATCGATCCAGCCAGTCCATGCGCGGTAGCTGACCTCTCTCGAACTTGTTGAGAAGCTTCTCGAGTCTCTCCACTTCTCCACGTTCATGCTTGGGTACCTACGTTGTATAAAGCAAGATCCCGAGGGTTTACAAATTTGAAACAAAATATTATGACGGGCTTTGCATTTTGTCATGACGACAAAAGCTGACAGTTGAGAACACCGACTACTCACCTTCCCTGGGGTGCTAGTAGGTGTCGAGCCATCAGCCTCACAGCCACGCCAAAGCCGTAGTTTTTGTTTGCCAGTCTTCAACCGGTCTTTCCTGTTGAACAGAACCAACGTTGATCCTCCAACTGCTACTTCTTGCCGTGGCTGAGATACATCCCAGACCTATGATCGTACAAAGGTTGCATGCTCAGTCTCTACATTCTTCCGCAGAACTGTCATAAGTACACAGTCAAAACGGAAGAGAAGATTCATCACTCCAACTCACCGTCAATGCGAGTTGTGCATCCTGAGTCAGATCTCTAATTTTGGCACTAATTGTAACCAGCTCATTCCAGCAGAATGGATTCTCTACTGACGCCAATCTGCAAGCCAACATATATACAATTTAGTCAAGGTTGGACGAAAAATTATCGCAGGCGTAAGAAGAGAAAAGAGCATTCAACAATAAGCAAGCACTGTGTTTAGGTTAGTGATATAGACGCGATCACTAGATACTAACCAATCTTAAGGAGAAGCAAAAGCCTAGAAGGTTCGGCAGTTAGCAGAGGTGGAAACGTGAGGAGACATATGTGGCATACGAATGATGGAAACTTGGTGAATCTCTGGTAGATAACGATCAGTAAACCGTGTAAGATGAAGGGCTGTGGAAGACTTTGAACTGTTACATCAACCATGAGAGCAAAGAACCTAGTAGGGCGGCTCCGGGAGAACCACTGGAACCCATCCGAGCTATGTTTTGACACGCCATATTGTCAACAATAACTCTTCCGTAGAGTCATGCCCATGGCATTTGAGAACTTGGCTATTGCTCAGCAGAGAGATACTTTGTGTTAAGCTACCATCTGAGGAGGTGGATATCGACCTTCAATTCACAAATTTCATGATTACATTTACTTGCAGCAGAGTGCACCAACCACATTGGATGTTACAGCTGGTCACACGATTCTACGAGTACGTGAGGTTTTACCTTCTGGAGTTTTGGTATTGGAGGGTCGCGATGGTGTGATTTGGAAGGATCATGTGCGTAATTGTGCGCCATGTCACCTTTCAAACATTGATGGTACTATGGATCCAAGCCTAGCAATTGTACGTGCAGGAATCTAGCTGCTTGGGTGTAGAACAGACTAGGTACAAAGTTTGAGACGGTGTCTCTCCAGAAATTGAGGTTAAAAGCTTTGAAAGTGCTTGGTGAGGGAAGTGAGCGGGGAGGAGTTTTTAAAAGAGACTTGTAAGACTTCGAGATAGCACAAAGGTAGGTAAACACTGTAAATTACGTAGATGACACCAAAATCGTGAAGACGATACAATAACCAGACTGAGACATCTGAATTATCTGAATGCGCAGGAGACGGCTATGCAGATTATCAGGGAAGCTGAGCCTGGGGAAGAGAGTAGTCGGTGTTCGATGGAGGACCAATGAAGATGTTATATTACAGGAATTGATAAAGACGACAATTTGAGAACAGCAAGAAACGAAAACGCTGAGGTTTTGCGTATACACGTTGAACGGGGCATGTCCTTAACCTATAATGATGGAAAGGTACAGGGAAAGAGAAGAACGGAAGGAACTGCAGAGGGTGGAATACGTAGACGAAGGGTTAATGCTGAAAGACGACGTTACTGAAAGCAGATAGAGAAGCAGTGAACTAGCAGAAAAACTCAGCCATCATGCGTGTTTCTTTCAAGAATTAGCTACACCATGAAAGGTTTACACAATTAGGGCTGCAAAGCCATAGTTCCCTTTTTAGTGACGGAAAACTTGCCTCGTTCTTGTGGGTAATCCAAACAATATCCCATCCAAGTACAAGCTACACTCCACATACAGCTCGGGTACCGAGCGAGAATTATCGAGCACTGGTCATATCACAAAACACCAAATGTCAGGGTTGTAGAATTCGAATTTCTAAAAATGCGAGCATAACAATAAAGTAAACTCAACTGCAGTCTTGTACCTGAGTTGGCAGAGTTGGCAGTCAATTTGCAATCCAAATCTTCAGCACAAAACCACAGGAAGGGAATTATTGTGACAGATGTACGCACGCTAGACAGGCCGCAATAACGCAAAAACATAGCTCTCCAAATTATGATTCGGAGCAACTCCTCGAGGTGTACCTGAGGCAGAAGACGCCGAGTATTCGCCATCCAAAGCATCGACTCGCACGGTCAACGGCAGGTTTATATCACACGACAGGAAAAAACGATCATTCAACGACGGTTCGTTGTTGCCCATCGTCGTCCCGGATCTCAAACAATCGGAACTTCAGCAAAGACGGTAGCAGCAAATGCCCTCAGGCCCGTGCATAGCAGCTCAGGTTTTACACATCGAGCTCCCCTAATCATCCCAACCACTGCAGGTCTCGAGTTTCCGTGAAGAAAATTGACGGCTACAATTATTCAGTGCCAGCCCAAATGCATTCCGACGCATGAGCTGTGCTCACAGGACCCAAACCTTCCTCGGAAACAAATCTGCCTTCACCGCAACTCATCAACTTTGTCGGCCCAAATCTCCGCCTAGAGAGCTGCAGCAATTGCCCGTGAGCCCGTCTCTTGCAGCTGAAAATAGAAACACCCGACCTCCATGATCATCCCAACCGCTGCAGATCTGGGGCTCCAGGCCTATTTGCCCACTCCTGTATTGTCAAGCCATCCGAATAAGCCAAACTCCTGAGCCATCCACGCATGAATTCACAGCACCAGAATGGCGAAACTTTGTCCCAAAGACATTCCCAATTGGAATTGGTCGAGAAAGGCGTGTCAGGTCCAAGTTGTCTCCGTAAGTTGCTACTTCTCGACCCCCTTGTCAGTCCCCTGGTCCAGCACACCATTCCCTTTCCATCGCATCTCCTCTCCCCGATTCTCCTCCTCCTCTTGCACGGGGCACACGAACACGCTTTGTTTAGCGGGGCCTGTCACCCGTTACGTCTCATCGGATTAAGTGAGCTTGTCTCCAATCGGGCAGTCAGCGTGAGTCTTGACGATTCCCAAATGGGAGGGCGCCAGAGCGAATATTTCTCCGGTCCGTGAAAGGGGTGAGGTTGTTCTTCACGGAAGTGAGATTATTTGGGAGGAGAGAAAGGGTTAAGATTGTATCCAGGTGTGATGCCATTTGATCGAGGCTGTGGTAAGTTCAATAAAATTCTGTAAATTTTAATCTTGTCGATATCACTCTTGGTGGAACCATTTTGTGGGCAACGGGAGTCTCCATTGAGACAAAACGGGACGAGGAGAATGTTCCCGCTTTGGCACAAGTTTTCACTCAGGGCACAGGCCAACAAAGTAGAGGAAACCAGGCCCAGATGGTTTTCGAGAAATGAGTCTCATCCCATGTAGTCTCCATGCAACTCATGATTAAGGATGTTACCCGGGTCTATACTCCCTAATGTTAATGTTCATGTTGATATATTTGCCCTATATATTTACAGTTAGTGATTTACATGCCCTTCTATCTATCTTGGCAGGTATGGCACATACGCGGGTTGTATACACCTTTAGTGTACACTTGACCTTCTAGGGTTCATATGTTTTGAATTGGGTCTCTTCTACTCAGATTTTGACTTTGCTCTATGTAACCTTTTTTCTTTCTTTCTCTCTCTAATTGTATGTCTTAATCCAAATTATAACGCCTACTATTTGTTTTACTCTATGGTTCTCAAACTCCTTAATTTTGGATGAAAGTGTTACATGATAACTCCGAGTGAACAGCTATGGCTATTGGAAAAAAAAATGCTTTTAACGGTAAAAAAATTCTCAAACAAATACTACAAGGAAGATATTATTGTAGGTATTTTCAATTATTGCAATTATTTCAATTATATTTGAAATAAAAAGTGGACAATCAATACACATGTTTACACACTTTAACACATGACATGTCACAATTCATTCATGTAAAATTTCATTGTAATTGGGTTCAATAATTATTCATGTATTTTTACACATGTTCAAGTGAAGTGGATAGATGAAAAAATAAATGCTCAAAATTTGGATTTTAAATAAAATATGTAAAAAAAACTTACAACTAATTTCATTTTTTTTATAATAACAATAAAACCTCATTATAATCATCCCCTTTATAATCAACAAAAAAATCATGTTTTAAACTAAAGATTGTGATCAAAATGAGAATATTTTGAAATATTTTATCAATTAATTTTATAAATCTTTAAAATACTTAAATTTTTCATTTATTCATTAAAATTAAATAATAAAATATAAACAAATTTGAAGTGATTCATAATTTTGCAAATGATTTTTTGATTTTTGGTCTTGAAGATTTAAATATTCAGATATAAAAGAGATCGTAAGGTAATATTTTATTTGGTAAAATCATTAATAAATAAATAAATTTAAGATAAATTTATTTAATAAAAATGAATAGAAATAAATTTGAGAACACGGATATTCATAAAGTATTTGTATGAATTATCATCCCTCATTTCAATGAATTCATTAATCAACTCTTAGTTTATTAATATCTTGATTAAATATTGATCATATATCAAATTTTATAATCATTTGATATAATCAACTAATAGCAAACCTTGAGTTTGGCTATGTTTGACAATAGTAATTTACAATGGATCTCAAAAATTGAAACAGTAGGAGATAGAAATATCTTGTGAGATAGTAAAATGAAAAAAGATTTCTCTCAATTATTCCGTATTTAATCTACAACTCATTACAAATATAAAAAAATGAATATTTTGTCAAATTTTTTAAAGAATAAGTGATGAAAATAACAAATTTTTTCAAATTTATATTTGATAATAAAATTTAAATTAAAAGATTTTAATATAAAATAATAAAAATTTCAATAAAATTGAACAATTAAAATATGTTTTAAAATAACTAGAAATTAAATTTAAAATTAGGTTATGAATTTTATAATAAATTTTATTTCTTTATTTATTTTAATTATTTTTCAGTACATAATCAACGAAAATATCATAGATTAATTTTGAATTATTGAATTATTCCAAAAAATAAAATTTATTCATTTATTTTTATCAATTAATTAAAATAAAAAATTTTAATATACAAAATTTTAATAGAATTAATTTTTATAATAGTATATGATAAATTTGAAAAAAAATATTTAATTATGTGTTAAAATTGCTAGTTTGAATGATTAAATAATACAAAGAGATTAACAATATCAACTTGTGACAAAAAAAATTGAAAAAAGTATCTATTTTTTTAAAAAAATCAAATATCATGACACACAAAATATTAATTTTTATATATTTTCAAATTTTGTATCAAATTTAATTTCAATAATTAAGAATTAAATTATAATAAGAAAAATAAATAATTAAATAAATTTTATTCAAAAAATAAGTTAAACTTGAACAACTAAAAAATATTTTTTCCAACGATTTAAAATTTTTGTATTTTTATTTGAATTAATTTTTAAATTTTTTATGTATTTAAAAAATTTTATATTTTAAATGATTTTATTTTTAACATATAATTTAAATCATTATATAATAAATTTAATTTAAAATATTTGATAAAAAGTTCAATTTATATGATTGTTGATTATAAATTTATTTTTTATTTTATTTTATTTTATTTTATAACATGAAATGAAATTTTTGCAATAAATTAATTATGATAAATAAATCACTTTACTTAATTTCAAATATTAAAATTTGTAATAAAGTTATTGATGAAATATTTGTTAAATAAATATTTTATGTTATAAAAATATTATTATTATTATTATAAAATTATTTTATATTAGAGCAGAAAATATTTGAATATGAAATTTTTTTCATCAAGAAATAAAAATACAATGTTTTGTGAAAAAAATTGCATAATGAAATAAAGCAAAAATGAGGTAAAAAAATTAATTTACAAAAATTTGATATATTCTTTGAATTTGATCAAAGTAATCATATGATTTTTCACTTTTTTAAAAAAACATATATATACTAAGTATGAAAACTAAATCATTGAAATAATTTTTGCAAAAAATTATGAGATGATAATAAAATCATGTTTTCAGTAAAATGATATTTTTAAATAACATATTTTTTACATTTCAATCAAATGTGAAAAAAAATTAGTTATTTATGCAAGTTCATATTAAACTATATATATATAAATATAATAAATGCACTTCGCAAGGGATATTTCATAGCCCTTGCAAATTGCATTTATTTAAACTTTTGGCCTTGACCTTTTGCAAAATTTTGTGAAGTAAAACATCATTTTCATTTATTAGATCCCAAACCATGGCCTCTTTTGGGTTCACTCATAGCTTTGGCTATGAGTGAACCCAAACATATTTCAAAAAATATTTACTGAAATATGATTTCTTTAAAAAAAATTGCAATGGTTTAAGCTAACAAGATGTTATATTGGTGTTGAATTCATTTACATAACAATTGATTCATATAAGCCACATCTATCTTGATCATTATAATGTAATCTACTTAGGATTTTGTAATATTTGTAAGATTAATTAAACTTCTAATCTTTCATATGCCTAACATTTGAAATCTATACTTCAAATTTTTAAATTACATCATGGTGTTCAATAATAAATTATTTTATTTTTAAATACATAATTTAATTCATGGAGTTGAAATTGAAAAATACTATTAGACTAAAGAAATGCAAAAAAATTCAATTGTGGCGCTTGTCGTGCACATACATACCATATCATAACATAAATTATTGCCACATCACAATATATAAATTGTCATACATCAACATCAATGTACCACAATAATCTATTTTACTTTCAAAATGTCCACAAAGATATTTTGATCATCACCATAACATAAAAGCAAGAATAGAATTGAGCCAAATCCACTTTAATCTCTAAATAATCCATGTTCATGCACTAGCTAATGTTCTACCACCACTCTCCGTGTCTTACATTAAAAAATTACCCCTAAGAGCTCTAATTCAAATTCTAACCCTTGAGTTCTAGGTTAGTTAATGGAGTTGGGGGCCTCTCTAACTAGAGATACCACTACATAAAGTATCACATATGCATATATATATATCTATCTATCATATTACAACACAAATCTTTATCATATCAAACATCACAAAACAAGATTGTCATACATTTACACAAATGTATCACAAATGCTCCTCTAACTAACGGTTAGGTCTAACACATGTTGTCATCTAATACATCAACATGATATGTCCTTTGTGGGGCTAAAATCAAGCGATCATATGCTACAATGTCTTATCTTAGTCGTTTATATGTAAACCATATCATATGTCAATCAAATTAGCAATCATACAAATCGCATCCATGACATTTTCATAGCTCACATATCACTAAAATAAGAGAGGGTGGCAAAAATGACATATGTCATCCTCTTGAATAAAAATAACAAATCAAAATACAAGCTTCTTCATCATATGATTCACATAACATATATCACAAGTGTGCTTTCAACATGACTAGACTTGGATCCATAATATCATCAATGTTTAGAAGATGGAATGATGCACAATTACGCACATGATCATTTCAAATCACACCATCACGAACTTCCAAAACAAAATTTCAAAATGCAAAACCTAATCAATAAAATCATATGATCATTAGTCACATCCAATGTAATTGGTGTTTTGATGCAAATAAATGTAGTCATCAACATGAAATATAAGTTTTGACGCAAGTAAATATACTCATCAACATGAAATATGTGAATTGAATGTTAATATCCACCTCCTCCAATAAAATCATAACACAAATTTTTTTGATGCTAAGTAATAGTTAGTGCTCAAATACCATGGACATCACTCTATAAAAGAATTATGCATTTTGTTCCAACTCATACATCAAGGTTACCTAAGTCCAATACCTTAGCTCACTTACAATAAATAGCTGTAATAAGTATGAATCTCTACAATACAATAAAAAATTTGATGAGAAGGAGGATAAAGATGCATCCAAGCTAAATCGATAGCTCATGATTAACCCTGGTAGCTGAATGTCCCATTTTCTTAAATAAATTTTATTCAATCCAAACATTATAAGTATTTTCTTTAGCTTTTGGATAACTCTCTTTGCTAAACCATCGATCTCAAGATGATTTCTTGAGGTGGTATCAACGCTGATCATATAAAGTCTCAACATTGCTCAAAAATTCAATCCCTTGAATAATCAACATCTCGGTTGATGCTTAAGCAATGAAGCTAATAACAAACAAGTTGTTTTCTCACTTGACTTGTAAAGAATTCACACCAACTTAGTCCATTTGGAAAAGTGTCACACCATGACCAACATGATGTTCAAAAACATCCAACCTCCAACTGCAACCAAGTCCCATAATGAATAGGAGATGTTGACTAGAATGATGTCAAGACATGATCACATATCATACACATATTGTTGCACCTCAATTTGCATATATTTCTATAAATAATGATTTTGAAGTAAGTTGTACGTTCGTTAATTTAACTCCTCATGAGCATGTTTAGTCAATTGTGTTCTTTGAGATGGAAATGACACAACACAAACGCTATTATCTCCCTATACATAAAAGTTATTTACCTTTTTCATCTAAATCTCCAAACTCTTTGTAGAACTTGATTTTGCTTCATGATACTCAAAATTCCCATTAAAACACAAGAACAAAGAAACTTAAACATCATCATGTCACCATGAATGTCTTGATAGTAACCAAACTGTACTCAATTTCAATATCTTAGGATAATAAATTGTAACCATCTTTAGTTAGTGAGAACTAAAGTAGAGGTTATGCAAGGTGAAGATAGATAGTCTTGTGTTGAGTATTAATGGATTATTTAAAGATGTCATGTCATCAATCCATTTGATCATTAAGTTGTTATCATGGTTATATTGTGTTGGACTCCTAGCAAAAGAAATCAAGAACTTGAGCTTCTTGAACAAATCAAGAATGTTAGCTTCCTACGCTAGTCTAGTTGTAAGTTATAAAGTCTTTGGATTGGTTTGATCTTTGGTCAGGAGGAATTTCACTGGTAAGTTCAGTGGAAAGAAAATCCAAAATTGCAATAAGCTCCAACATTTGGAGTAGTCTCTTCAACATTTGGTAATTGTCTGTAAGGGCCTACAGATAGACAATTACCATGAGCTTCTGCTTGAATCATAAGGAGATCAAGTTATAAAGACAACATTGATCTTCAAACTATATCTTTATAAGTAAACGAAGGACAAAGTATAATAACAAAAGGGATGGGAAGATCCCATCAAAGCGTACAAGGATGGAACCAAACTGGTAACATGGGGCTAGACCCCAATAGTATCACATTGGACAATATGTCCTACATCAACTAAGATATCTAAACTATCTAGGTCAAACGGTCTTCAAACAACAGAGCATTTGAAGAAGCATCACCTAACATGAATTCTCTCCTATGGATTGCATCAGCTAGTGCTCTCTGTAGAGCAATGAAAACACTTTGCCTAAAATAGGCTATATAGTAAGCTAAAGAGAGTGATACCCCATGTCGCCTAGTATGGTAGGCTCTTGCGCACTTCCTCACAAACATGTCGAAGTCGGTGTCCATAGCTCCATATAATTCCAAAGCTAGAGGAACAAAGAAGTGACCTCTCTGCATACCTCTATACTTGGAGACCTTGACTGCTGTCGCTCCACTCACCGCCCATCATGGAGGATGGATGATCACCCCCTCTGAAACTGCGTCTTTAGTAGGATCGGTAACCACCACATCTGCCACAATGACCTGGTCCTCCCGAACCAAGTACAGAACTGCCCTAACCTAGTCAACTGCAAGACATACCAACGCTCTCTTCATGTGAGGTATCCACCCTCTCGCGCCATACCAAACACCACATCCCTAATGACATCATGGATAACTATCATATGCCCTCCGAATGGACAACGAGTCATATGAAAACCTGCTGCATCTTGAGTGATACCACACTCACATGTGAGTAATGAAGATGTAGATGGATAGATCAAGCCAAGATGGAACCTCATCACTGTGGAGAAAGTAGCTCGTGCGAGTCGGAAAGCCTTGATGCATGATCGAGCCAAGATACACGAGCCTGCACCCTTGCCCGAGCAAGAGTGTAGACGAGCTCTAGTAGAACGAGGAATGGCCGGATCCACTAAGAGTGAATGTAAAGTCTCTTGAAACTGGCGGTCCATCAAGATAGACTGTAGACCTATAGTCCAATTGGTAGTCAAAGAGGAAAAAGATGGAAACTCATATCGTACCTCCCGTTGTCGCATAGAAAAATTCTTTGCTCTGAGAACGCCCGAGCGTTTGGTTGAAGAAGAACCCTCTAGAACCTTGTGTGAGTTGACAATCTCTTCTTCTTCTCCTCAGCACTCCATATTACAACCGGTAAAACTTCAGCGGAAGAAGATTATGATATCCAATGATTTGACCGATAACTCTCACTTAAACTTCACAGAAAATTGCTCCACTGCCCTTTCAATCACTCAAAAAAGTTTCAGATGTTTTTCTCTTCTAGATTTCTCAGAACAATTGTTGATTTCCACACTGTATCACAAGGCGATATGCAGACCCTTTGTGATAGTCAGTACAATCCTGCAACTCCGACTATATCCGCAAACTTCAACCTATCACTCCGTACTCAAAACTCATCCAATCGAGTCAAAACTTAGATCAAAACACAAGCCCGAATTGTAAATTGTATCTTAGTCGACTCAGATTTCCCAAAACCCTCGTAAGATTCTTGGAAACACTCCAAATACACTCAAAGGTCTAAATTTCTCTCTCTATCTTTGTATCACTGTTTCAGAGTGACAAATCCTTCAAATCCATCCATTCTTGAGCCCACGTTGTAGCTCGTCCCATCAGCTTCCCAACCCTATCCTCAGATCTTTGAATGTCCCTTTGGAAGGTCTCCAAAACTCCTCAAAACCTCAAAGAAGTTGCCCAAGTGCCCTCATTGGCCCAAACTCCAAGACCAATGAGAATGAAGAGTGTTATTTTGACCTCTAGTGTGGCCAAATTAGCTCCATTTTAACTAAGAGCTTTACAACTATCCTAAACACACTACTTAGCCATCTTATATACAATACGAGTTGCCACTAATAAAGAGTCAAAATGACAATTCGAAATTGGCTAAGTATGAACGGAACTACAAACGGAACCGGGAAGTATATAACTTGAGAATAATACTCCTCACCAAAGTTCCTAACAATCAACTCCCTATGGCTTGTTTTCGGTAAGCAATAGTGATGGATTGAAACCCATGTGTTGAAAGCCACCACTACTGGTAAGTTCAGATCCTTAGCGCCCAAACTAAATCAAAACGCATACTGTTACGTCCCAAATCGCACCGTAGGAAACAACAGGAAGAATAATCGGGTCTGGAGAGTTTATCACTTGTTGCAGAAAGTTATCTCCAAAATGATACACTAACCACGCCCGAAAGTGATCACGATGAAGACACCGGATGTTGATCACAAATAGATTTGGCATCAGTACATTTAGAGGATCATGTTGTCCTCTATCCATGTCCTACGTCGGCTCCACTTTGATCAGATAAGCTCCTTAGTCAGCAAAGTGATGTGTCTAGCTCTCTCCCATACCCTTTCCATCATGACTGCGCTTTATATCTAATAAGGTCCAAGTTAATATCTCTTGGAGCCATATCAACATCATGATCCTACAAAGTTGATCCAACGGTGGACTCTTAACAGCCTTACAGTGCGCTGTCAGTTATCCTAACCTAAAGTATCGCCGTCATGATAGCAACTTTGAAGATGACACATGTCATCATCTTCTCATAGTAGCCGCGTCGCAACACGATACCGTGGTAAAACATCTCTCGTATGGCGTAATAATACCTGTAAGAGAAATGATCCCGTTTCCATGTCCCTTGCATATATTTCCAAGATAGGTCTATCTGCAATCATAAATCGAGAAGATAACAAAGGTGCAACAAGCGCCCAACTCGCCAAGAATGTCGTAGGTGTCGTCTCCTCCATCGATAATAAGCCTACCCCTCCACACAAAATTGGCAAAGATGTATGTCTCCTTGCCAAATCTCTTGTCACACACTTGAATGTCCCTGGTCCGATGATGTCACCAAAGACGCCCATGATTCTCCTATCAAAGGCTGCCAAACGTGATATGAATGTAGATGAAGGAGGAACCGTGCAAAGAATGTAGGTGGGTCGAGGAGCAATACTAGATGACAGTATATTAAACGCCACCTGCGGATCTCCTAGTAGAGGAAGATCGTCTACATGCAAAACATCCTCGTCAAGTGCAACGTCAAGGTAGCGTGAAACAAAATCCTCAAACCCTACTGGCACTCCTAGAATATGTAAGCCGTCTGTCAATGTCATACATCCCTCTGGAAGCTGAAGATGAGGCGGAATGCCCAAAGGAGACCAAGCCCTACACTTTGACACTTTGATACTTGACTCTCAAGTGTTATCTTTATAAGTTATAATACAATGTTTGATGGTGCAAGTTTATCTTCTTGTCAAAGATGATACATTTGGAGCTCCTCAAATTTGAAAAAGTTAACAAGTTCTAATCCTTAACATGATTTTGGATTTTCTTGCTTCGTTAAGAAAAGACTACAAGAGGATGAGAATCAATAAACTAAGAGGTTTGCATGAATTCCACTAAAAAACTTGATATGGCCTCCAAGAATCATATACTAAGATGCAATGATTAGTTAGTATTATCCATATGTTTAGAGAGACACAGACTGTCCAATATTAATATGGGATATTAGAGAGGAAATTCAGACTTAGAGTGAAAGATGTTATCTTATTACATGAGACATAAGCTTTGTAAACCATTATGTTTTGTCTTATTAAGCGTATTGAGTTCAACATGCAAGAGTGAAATTTGATGATTGGTAGGTTCAATAAAAAACCATCATCTTCATCAACTTCTTCTCATAACCAATCTACAACATAAATCTAGAATGATTATAGTAATCAAATGAGACAATCTTAGCCATCGAGACTAAGTGGTGAATGTGTCGGATTGAAACCATTGCCATTGGAGGTTGGACAATAAGTCAGACTTCTTTGCATGAGGCAATCAAAATCTCATCGCTCCTATACGGCCTACAAAAGAGATGACGATGGAAGCCAATGTTGATAGACTAAGAAGGGTACATCCATCCACATCATTTGAACTAACATCATGCACAATATTGAGAAGAATGAAAAATCTAATTTGTTCTTATATTTTCTCAATCAATAGGTCATTGATTTTGAGATATCATCATCCCATGTATTACAATTGGCAGCCATATTTTGCAAAAAAAATGATGATATGATGGTTTCTTTTGATATTAATAACACTAATTTGTTGATCTTGAAATCATGACCGCTACTTGTGGAACTTGGCAAGTTGCCACAACTAAACTGATGCATTTTACAATAATGATAGCATGCAAGCATACCAAGTGTTAACAAATGCAATAATGGATATCAAAGTGATATTTTTTGTTTGGTTCTACCCTCTTGAATAGTTTATCGAATGCAAAAAATGTTGTTAGAATGAAGTGCACAATCCCATATGTTGGATGAGGATACACTTCTTGATCTTGGTTTGCAAAAGACTGACGTGGAAAGATGTCCATTTCATATTCAAACATATTTTGGAGATTCAAATTATGCACCACCATACATCATCATGATGTAATTAACTATGCAAGTTCAACCATTTTGATTTTTGTCTTATAGTCTAGCATACAAATACAATGATACTTCTATGTGGAGCTAGAGAGATTATGTCATGTGGCAGTGTTAGTGTGATGATATTTAAATCTTCATCCATTATAGGCAGTTCAAGGATATCAATAGGCCTTGCAATCAAACATTTTGTTGTTGGGGTGCAAGATCTTGCTCATCATGATATCATTCATTTGATTATTGATGATCATGTAAGGGACATACATTAACTATTCATGGTCAAGGGTTACATGATTCAAGAGATCTTACTTGTGTTATGAAATATATGATGACATAGTCATCATATATTTCAGAGACTTCTTTCAAACATCTCATCATCCAACAAAAAATAGTTGTTGGATGATGAGATGTAAATAAGATGCAGTCATGGATTAGACCAATTGTATTATTGGATGGATCGAGAATAAAATCTTGAACACATCAACCACATGCTATGATGGAAAATCACTCTTTATAGGGAGATTTTATTGCAAGCATATGACAGAGTGCATAGACCCTTATATCTCGTAATGAAAAATATTTTGGATGAGCGTAGATCGTCTTAGACATTGATCTATTCTAACATATCACATATTGAAGTGGTGAACCTCGTAGAATAATCAAGAGCTAAATTACCCACATTGTTTAGTTATCTAGTTTTTCATGGCAATAAAAAGGAAGTATCTTGAGTCGTATGTATTACTTGGTTGCATCAATTGATGAAAGTGAATGATAAGAGTAAGCAATTGATGAAACCCAATGATGATGAAAAAAAGCAGTGACACATCTTTGTACAAGAACTACATAAGTATTTACATTGTTAGAGTTATTATGACGTTAGATGTTAGATCATGTCATAGACTTAAATTGCTTGACATGGATTGTGAGACTTGGATTGGCCCAACAAAGAACCATGTAATCCACTTGACTATTCGACTATTGTTGAGTTTTTTGCCTATTAAGATGGTTGAGACAAAAGCCAAAAGTGATAAGTATTCAAGATTTCATTCTTGATTTTAATTGGATGTAAAAGAAATAAATGTAGAGTCTATCACTAGTATGATTGGATATTTTTGCATAGAGCAAACAATGCTTACTATTACATAGCTTCATGATATGGTTCAAGAGGTTACACTTAGTATGGTTGGAATTGTTTACACTAAGTTAATGAAGAATGATGTAAAAAAAAAAACATTTTGTTAAAAAGGTTGTAGTTTAGCAACAAGATATTATATGTTTTACCTCAAATATTGATGAAGATTATATATGAAATATTGAAATTGATCATAAAGAGATAAGAGGACAAATACATAGATTGTGGGGATTTTTAAGAAGTTTCAAAATTTATTTTGATTTTATATGAAAGACGTAGGTTATTTGAAAGAACCATGTATTATGATTGACTTGACAACAAATGCATCATTCTTATGTTGTTAATATTGATATAATAATATGAAAAGACATTTGATATAAAATAGATGTCATGATCTTATCGTGATTGGATTAGTAGAGATATCATATGTATAATATGTCTCTATTATAGAATAACTAATCAAAAAAATATGTATGAAAAATATATAAATAGATAAATTTATGACTACCAATCTATCAATTGATAGAAAAAATTTGATTGATATGTTATATATACACATGATGAGATTTTTTATGCACTTGGATATGCAAAGGTTTTTTAATACATTGGATTAATATGGATGATATCTTCAATTATGGATTCAAAATAAGTATAAAACTACAATAATTTTTAGGGACAATTGATCATTATGACAAGGATGTGTTGTATCTATGGATGTATTTACTCTTTGATTTGAAGAATCAATCTATTGAGTTTCAAAGAATGATTGATATAATTTTAGCAAGATTTGATAGTGTTGAATCTACATCAATGATATTTTGATATATTGTACTACAATGATGGAGCATGATCTACTTGAGCAATTGATAGCTCATGGTTTTAAAATTGCATCTTAAAAAGTCTAAATTTGTTCATATAAAGTACTTGAATCAACATAAATATATGAGGGTTGGTGTTCAACAAATCAAGATGAATGCAATTTTGTAACCTTCTAATGTGAGAAGAATGTGAGTATATCTTGGACTTGCAAAATTTAATCGTTTATATGTGAGAGGATTTGACATTATTGTCAAAACTGAATTGAAAATAACATTTGATAGATGATCATGAAAGTGATTTTGTAGAGCTCAACAAGAGGTTGACATCTGATTTTATTTTGAGAAGGTCATTGAAAACTCATATTTTTCATATTCATATTGATTGGAGTATAGTGGACCTAGGAACGCTAGCCACCCAACATGATAATGAGCGAAATGAGTTTGTGATAAACTATACAAGTCGGTCCAACAATGCAACGAGGTCCAAATATAGTTCTTTGAAAGAACTTTATTTTGATTATGTTGAATTTTTTAGGTACATTTTAGATGTTACAATAATACCTCCAATAAGTTATTCCCCACTAAGTTATAACCTCCCATAAGTTATCAAAAAATGGTGGAACAGACATCGTTCTATGGTGATTAAGTTATAAAGCATAAGTTATAGCCTCAACGACGGATATAACTTTGGAGAGATTTTTACTACTGCTCAAGCCAAGCATCAAGTGTCGATTGTTGGAGATTTTCGAACCGGAGTGTGTTTTGAATTCTGTGTAGCTGACAATGCACTTGGTACCCAGCAGGATCTGCAGGATTTAAAATAGAGATCACCACCGAAAGCCCATTTAGCTTCTCTGCACTAAAAGCTCCGCTGGTCCCTCCTCTTAAGTTGGATCATCTGTGGTCATTGGATTGACGTCCTGGTCAATGACAAGGTCTGCAATCTCTTCATCATTGAGAAAGACATGCTCAATGCCACTTTCTTAAGCAGGATTCAACAACGACGCAATTGATATCAGATTTCGCAGAGTTAACTTGTTAAGAGCATTTGTAAGCTCTTCCTCCACTGATTCCTCTTCGAGAATCGGTGGAACGTCATTTTTTACACCCTCAAACAATCCAGTGTGATGGAAGTAGTTCATGATTGTGGTTGGCGATTGCAGATAAACATAAGAAAGCTTCTCATTGGCTACCTCCCCAAAGTTATAATCTCCCATAAGTTAACAAAAAATCCTTCCACCGAGGCTATAACTTAGCGGAGGTATTACGGTATTTGATTAAAAAGTCGTTCACTCTCATCATTAATCATCAACAATTAAAGAGATTGATGGAATTGGACAAGCTTATAAGAAAGCTTGCACAATGTTCTTGTATCTTAGAAGAGTATGATTTCATAGTTTTACTTAGATATAAAGTGTTGAATTGTGATACATATGGATTACATCAAAATCCATATATGAGTCAAGCTTGGGCCCGATGGTACTGTAATATTCATGAGGAGATGATGTCAGAATGATATGCATATGACTTTTTGAGTATATTAGCTCTTAAGAGCTATATGATATATTTCTTGGGTCAAAAAGTGAATTTATGTAAAACTCAGGAAGTGGAGATATGCAACTAAAATAGCTCAAGAACTCCAAAATTGAGAGATAACATCATTGGTTTCTTTTTCTCCATATATAGTACTAAAAAATGTACAATATAGATAAGGTCTCACAACCGTAATCCATGTAGAGACTACTCCAAATGATGGATTAGTCTCTTTCATATCATAAACATGAATTGTAACATAAGTCGTGACATGCTAGATAGAGTTATTAAAAATAGAAAAGATTAAAAAATCCAAACAGATAAAAAATTAAAGAATTTTTTATTAATACGTAGTCAAAATCTACATGACACAATCATAATTATTAGTATCCAAATTTTTTTTATGATAAGACATATTTTTTGCATCTTGATAGTTATTTCAAAAGTAATTATTAGGCCTAATTTAATTAAATACATTTAAACAAGCTAAAAAGATATAATTAACATGTATTCATTACATTTTTGTGATTATGAAATTTGATGATGATTCACATTTACTACATTTTGTGAAAAATATCACAAAAATTAACTTAGCTGATAAAAAAATAAAAAAATATGTAATTATGATTTTTTATAAAAATCTAAATATATTAAAAATAAAAATAAAAATAAAATATTAATTTATATTATTAAAATAAAAATATTATATTATATTATAATAAATAATTGATTTTTTTTCCTTGATAAAATTACATCCAAAATCTTATATTTAAATATATTAAACCTCATAAGGAGAGATCTAGATTGTGAAACACAAAGATTTTGATTATTGAATTCTCACTGGTCCAACCTTTATGATAAAAATGATTAATAAATGAGGTATAATTATTTAAGTTGGTTGAAAGACATGTCTAAAAAAAACTTTTCATGATAATATGTATATTTGACGATCATTATTTGATAGTGTATTTGTATGAACATATCATGTATTTTGAGAAATTTCTAAAAATGATCATGTTTAGATAAAAGTTATTATTTAAAATAATTGTTAAATATTAAAATTTTATGTCGCTCCTAGTTCACTACAATGGATGTAAGTTGTTCTTTTTTCCATCTAGAAAGAACTATTTTCTAGCTCTAACAATGATACATATGGAGATGCTTGAAAAGATAATCATGTATGATAATCTTAGATTTAGTTTGGAGATTTCTGCTAAATACATGCATTCACATTCAGGGCTAAGTGAGCGAATGCATGTAAGTAGCAAAGAATAAAGTATGATAACATTGTGAATTTAGTTGTTATTGAGCTTTTGGAGATGTTTGGCAAGACAATCATGTATAATAATCTTAGAATTAGATTCAAGGCTAGATGAGCAAATACATGCAAGTTAAAAAATATAATATAATATAACTATGTCCTAAATTTAATTATTATTAATTTATCTAATGATGACTATAGTGATGTTGTGATATGTTTTGGCCTTGCAAGTTGAAATAATGATTTCTTTTTTATATGTCTTAAGATATGAAGAACTTTGATTTTTTTATGCTTACATTAACACAAGCATTGAAGTTTTATGTCCTCATTGACACAAATTAATGTGGAGTGATATAAGATGTAGAGATTGAGTTATACAACAATGGATACAAGAAATATTTTCTTTAGTTGTTTATAAATTGGTCATGTCAAAGTTTGATTAAAAAATAATTTGATTTTATTGATTTTTAAATGATAATTTAATTATTACTCTACAAATATATTATTTATCCTTTTTTTATGAAAAGATTATGCTTGATGAATAATATTGTATTTGTTTTCTCTTTTATTTGAATTATAATTATATGCTCAATTAATAAAGGAGCTGACGTGTATTAAAAATATGAAACGTTTAATTTGCTAAATTAATTATTAATTATTGTAATTTTATTCAATAATTATCTTTTAAAAAAATTTAGTAAACTTTTTTTTATGATGTGGTGCAATCTTGTTTAATTATGTATGAAAAAAAAATAAGAACTATGTTTATGATACAAGATATATGTGTAGGTAATTCAATGCTTCATAAATAATAGTGACTACGAGATGTAGTATAAAAATGAAGTCTATGATGAGTTAGTAAAATTTTACACTTTCACAAGCAAAAAATATACAAATAACACATAAGCCATCTTTGTAAACTCCTATGCTATCAAGAATGTAGATTTATTAATTTTTTTGCTTTGTGTAGTGCGCCTAGTTTGAAAGACTTTCCACATTTTCATTGAAAGAAACTTTGACACCACTTTTTTACATACACATCATTCCTATGAAAGCTTGCATGTCATGATCTTTTGTAATTCTTGGCTAGTCAATTGTCAACATCAGTGACAATCTACCAATACCAAGGTTCTATAGAGTAATGAGAGCAAGTCCACACTAGTTAGCCCTTCACATTGTATGCCATTTTATTTTATCTATTTTCCACTATGTTGCTGAAAAATACATCTTGGTTCTTCAAATAAAAGAGAAGAATTGAGTTTGACATTTCTTCAACATCTTTGACTTCAAAAGACTCAAATCGAAGCAATTTCTGCCACTGTTTCGAAACAACCCTCTTACGGTTTCTTTAGAAATTTGCATCACGAACTCCAAACCGGCATGATGCTAGTGAATGATCGCCTATAGACTTGCTTTCACGGACTTCATTAGTTGTCTCATCATTCTTTACCTCTTTCCACTCAAACGTAGTTGAAATCCTAGATAATTCATCATTTGATGATATTGGAGTAGTGCATGTATCACTATTTTCAACCGGGATCAAGCAATCCTTGCCGCCTCCTTAGAGACATCACTACTTTCACAAGCCTTGTCAAGCTTCTACACATGCAAAATCTTCCCACCAGCAAAAACTGTCTTGTAACCCTTCTCACGTGTCACCATGCACAAAATCTTAAATTTAAAGGATTTTGTCGAAAACACATAGAAAGAACTGATTGGGTTTGAAGAAGTTGCTAACATTGCACCCTGCAGGCCCTTTCCTCATTTCTATAGATGATTCAGTGCTTCAGATGGAACAATAAACTTGAGATTATAAAACATGACTAGTGATGGAGTTGTTTTGATTCTGCTAGGAGGTTTTGACATGTTCGATAACTACTATTACATGATGATAAATAACTATATAATAACACTGTTTCACATTAAAACTCAATTCACTTCACCAATGAAAGTGCTACCACCTGGCAACCAAATGATCGAGATCTTAGAAAAAAATAATCTCGTGCTTGTGAATATCTTCCTAGGCTCATTTTATAGTTTTTTGACCAAATATAACATAGTAATTAAAACCCTAAAATTCCAATTTTCGTGAGTTAGTTTTTAAAATTTCCATGCAAGGAGTGCTCTGTATTCACGTATAATTCTCCAACTAGTAAGCAGATCAATTCTCTCATGGCGTGACACGTATAATCCATAAAATTGTAAGGACGTCGTTACCATTTTGTATGAGTGGTTTCTCGGTAAATAACCTTAAAAACGTCTAACACTATAACGCGAAATGTGACATATGTATCAATGTAATTAAATTAAAAAGTTTCCGCCTAACATCATTACAGCTCACAGGACCAGGTTTTAAAAGAACATCCATATTTATAATATCGGAATTTTTTACTCATTTTTTTAAAAAATTGGTTTTAGATTTTGAGTTTCGATTAATGAAAAATTCTGTGATAAATCAAATTTATGATTTTGAATATGTTACTTTTCCCAAAAAATATTTCAGAATCTTTTATGCAGATCTTTTTCCTCACTCTGCCTTTGTCATCAGACTTCAGTTTTCTTACACACGTCCATCAATACAAGCACATCGAAGTTGAAAACCTGGCGTAATGGCTGCGGAAAATTCATCCGATCTCCGAACACCATTGAGGAGAAAGCAAATCAAGTCAGGAACTGAAAAGAAAAAGCATTTCATCTCTCGAGGGGATGACCACCTTTGGACTTTCCCCTGCGATTACAGAACTTTGTAAACGTGTGTCCTAATTTCAACCCAAAAAATCTGATCTACCAGTGCTTCAAAAAATTACAGCTCGGATAGTGAGGTCCAACTTATATACAGAAATCATATACTCCCTTCACAAGCCTGTCATCCCAATTCTCTCACACAATAAACTTTAGCGTATGGCTACAGCTCGCTTGACAACAAGAGGATATCTTTCTCGCTTGGGCACAGTAACTGTCAGCACTCCATTTTCGACCTTTGCTTGAACGTCTTCAATCTTCGAATTCACGGGCAGCTGAAACCGCCTCAAAAATCGACCCTGTGAACGTTCCAATCTGTGCAGTGTTTCTGGCATGGCTCCAAAGTCGTTCGTCCGCTGTCCACTAATCTGAAGAATACTGTCCCCTTCCAATTCCACTCTCACATCTTCCTTCTTTAGACCTGCGCCATATAAATCAGACAACGATATGGTAAGACCAGTTCTCACTTATGAAGCTCACAAGAAAATTACAATGACAATCCGCGAAAACATCTTCCACTTTCCGAGTAGTGAACCGAATTGCTCATACTCGTTTCAGCTCCTCGCACCGGATTTCAATAATAGTGTGGTATCTCTATAAAATAATGGAGGCTTCTTAGCTTCTTACAGGGACCTATACAAGACTCCTCGACACTTACTTCGTTTAGTAGGTGATAATCATTCAGTCATTTGTGATCCCTCAAGCTGACTATACCATCCTCACAACACAATGCCAATAGTGCAAAACTACTAAACAAACCAGCCCCTTTACAGAAATTCAGGTGAAAATCGAGAACTCTAAGACCCGCAGTACAACGATGAAACTGGAAATCTAAGCCCTAGGATGGCTCCTATGTACCAAGTATCTCACATGATGGATGAACGAAGATTCGGGCCTAAAGCCTCGGGAGAAAAATAAATCAAGCGAGTTTCTATCGCTGATTCGGTACTAGTAAGCATCTATGGAAATCTGATCAATTTTAGAAAAGGACTACACTATGATGGAGTCATAGACGAGCTGAATGTTAACCGAGTCTCTCTCCACAAGGACAATCTCCACTGAGAAGCAGTAGGGACGAAGGAATTGAGAGTGTCAACAAGACATGAGCATCACAATGATACCGAACACATACACTGGACTCAACTATCCTCTTACAGCGCAGAATAAAGAAAGAGCAAGGGAGTGGCCTATGGCACGAGAAAAGGCGAACCAGGCATATCTGCTTTGAACACATGTGCGTCCCCCGTCTCGACCCAGTCGACCTGCGTCGCCGCAACAGCACGGCCATCTTGTTGGATCGACTGAAGGGCAGGCGATGAATCTAGCAGCTGACTCCACAGTTTGGCCACTATATTGACATCCCAGAGCCCACTGTTGCGGCCAATGTATGGGTACAAAGCCTTGAGACCCAGGGACTCTCCGACCGCAGTCAGCTCAGAGAACGAAGACCGAAGAGACAGATACTCGTAGGGCCCGTCTGTCGTCGACACGATTCCAATAATAATGACTAGAAAAATCACGGAAGCGATAAACGGAAGGCACAGCCAGAGGACTATGAGCAGAGCCAGCAAAATGGGCGCGGGCCGAGGATTCGCCTCCAACAGCTCTTCCGGAGGTCTCTGAGGCTCGTACACCTCTTCCTTGGGATACAACTCGATGTCAAAATCCTCAGACACATCCATCAATCCCCACTCCTCCTCCGCTGCTCCTCCTCCTCCATGCTGCTGCTGCTGTTCCCAGGTGACCCTCCTCGGCCCCGCTCCTCCTCCTCCTCCTACATTGATCAGCCTCGTCTGCCCCTGCCCCACTCCACCTCCTCCTACGCCTCTATCCGTCAATTCCCTTATACCTCTCATAAGCCAGAATCTCCCTCCGACTCCGCTACGCTATCGCCCAAATCCGTCTGTTCGAGCTCGCCTCGTCTGTCTCCCCGTCGCTCAGCTTCAGCGCTCCTCGTCTCTGTTGCTCCTCTGCATTCGCTCTCCTGGTTAAGACCGACGAGGTCCGAGGTCCGAGGTCCATGGGACTCCATCCTCCATCTCGTCGCGGTCCTGATGTCAGAACCCCCCGACACATCTGAGCTGAACTGCTCTGTGGGCCTGTCTTCCCGGCCGTCGGAAGATGAAGGAGAAGCAGCGACTTCACGGAAACTCCGCCCGCAGTTAATTAACCTGCAGTTACACGACTTCACGGGTGAGAACAACGTTCTCACGTCCCTCCTTCACGCCCTCGTATCGACTTCTGCGACAGGGACGGGATCGCCCACTGGGACTGCGCGAGAACCGTGGAGAAGTCGAGGGACCTTCAGCGTTTTTACCAACTGTACTGTGCTAGCTGGAGCGCCGTGTGGCCGGGGCACAACGGCGTCGGGGTTCGGGAAGAAGCTGCGGCTGGCGTCGTGTTCGTGGAGTTGTTCTTCCACCTGCCTCCTCCGCGCTTCCGGGACGGTGCGAACTGGCTGGTCGATTGGTGGACAGTGGCTGGAATCGCTGGACGACACGGAGGCAGACAAGGACGGTAGCTCTGTTTTTTCGATCTCGTGCTCAAGCAATCTGATTTGATGGTGGGCGCCTCCCATTTATCGATCGGATGATGTGCCTGTGGGCTTGTGTAAAGTGTAGTGCAGAGTATGTGAAAGTGTTTTGCTCCTGTGGCCAAGTCAGCCGCATCCGTGTCCTGTACAGTGGCGGGTTGATTGTTTCCGAGTTGGCCACTGCGGTAGGCGGCGTTCGGTCCCTGCCCGGTCTTCTTCGAGGCTTGTGTTCGTGATCTGTAGGATACTAATCGTGGTTGGATTCTCTTTTCTTTTCTTTTCTTTTGATTTTTTATCAATATTGTTAAATGATCTTTCATAATTTAATATTCCTCTGGAGTAAAATCTCCAGATTTCCAAATTATGTACAGTATCATAACAAGTCTACATTTTACTTTTGTTTTAACAACTAACAACCTTTTTATTTCTTGGTCTTATACTATTAAGGTAATCTGACCACTGTTATTAATTTCGGTTCATTTTGGCTCCAATGTAAGATTAACAATATAGATAGTATGTTAATCTAAAATTCAGCATATTCTACAAAGATTTTCAAATTCATTGTTTTGGGTAAAGTGTACTCTCTCCTATCCCTGCAAGAATCTATGCTATGAAGATATGAAAAAACTACTCTTTGAAAACAAAAATGAGGTATACCGCGTAGAAGTATAAGCTTCTCTATGCACACTAGATGTCTCGCTTATAAAGAATACTAGATAGTTTCAGAGGGGGTGATCACCCATCCTCGAGGATGGGCGACGAGTGGAGCGGCAGTAGCCAAGGTCTCCAAGTATATGGGTATGCAGAGAGGTCATCTCTTTGTTCCTCTAGCTTTGGAGTTATATGGAGCTATGGACACCGACTTCGACATGTTCGTGAGGGAGTGCGCAAGAGCCTACCATACTAGGCGGCATGGTATATCACTCTCTTTAGCTTACTGTATAGCCTATTTTAGGTAACGTGTTTCCATTACTCTACAGAGAGCACTAGCTGGCGTAATCCATAGGAGAGCAATCACGTTATATGATGCTTCTTCGGATGCTACTATTGTTTGTATACCGTTTGACCTAGATAGTTCGGATATCTTAGGTGTTGTAGGGCATATTTCCCAATGTGATGCTATTGGGGCCTAGCCCCATATTTCCGGTTTGGTTCCATCCTTGTACGTTTTGATGGGGTATTCCCATACCTTTTGTTATTTTACTGTGTCCCGCTCCTCCTTATAAGGAGAAGCTTTGCTATGAACATTAGTGTAATTTTATGTATTTTTTAGAGACCCTTAGATGATCAATTTAAAAAAAATTTATTACCATAAAGCTAAGCTCCCTCTTTCCTTTTTGGCCCTTGTTGGATTTTTATATGGATTTTTAGTTATACTCTAATCAATTGTGCTTCATTGTGCACAACTTGCACTCAACTCAACACATAATGTGAGAGATTTTACTTCCAAAGGAGAATAATAAAAAGACCTTAGAATTAAAAAAAAATTGAAAAAGTTGCAAACTATACTAAATTAGTTTTTAAAAAATTGTGTTACAATGATATGAAATTTTCATCTATAGAAGAAAAAAGTCTTGTGAAAATTGAAATAGATTTGAATTTATATTTCTCAGTAACCATCAAATGACATAATTTTTATTGAATCATTATCAAAAAATTCAAATTTTATATTCAATTTATACAACTTGCATTGAACTCAAATAAGTTAAACTACTTCATTTTTGATAAAAAAAAAAGACAATTTAATTTTTATAAGAATCTTCATCAGAAAATTTAAGAACATTTCACGCAGTCATTTCTTCATCCATTGGATAATAAATATCACGATCAATTAAAATTTTAATTCTTCTATACTACTCATTTGTATATAATATCCACATTCTACACAAATTTATTTATTTTGTCTCAAAAATCTAGCATATAATATATTTTTTAAAGTGTCACATATAGTCCATAATCCCTAAATAGTGTTAATTTTAATATATAAATCTATTTTCTTTCACTAAAAATATATACTTTAGTAATATTTTCAATAAAAGTGTCAATTAATCCATCAAATCTTTATTTATCTTCAAAATTAATTCATTAAAGACATTAAAAAATCCTCTTTACATGAAAGAATTAAATTCAAGATTAGAAGAATAACAAATATTTTGAATTGAAAAAAATATCAAAAAGGTGGTAAATTGTACTAAATTGCTCTTTGAAAAATTGCATCGCAATGATATGAAATTTTCATGTAGTATAACAAAAATGCTTTTTTAAATTAACATAGATTTAAATATATATCTATTAATAACCATAAAAAGAAAAATAAAACTTAATCGGGATGCTTTCAAGTTGTTTAAGAGTTTTGAATCATACATGAATCACTTGTTGTAAATTATCATGTAAGTTATTGCAAGAAAAGCTTACACTCCAAATTGTTGTTCTTTGATATTCAAAAATTATAATGTCTCGTATAGATGATTACATTTAATTCTTGAACAAATATTAAATCATACAAGCAACAAAAAGTAATAAATCCATGAGATCAAAACCATTCAATAAACTATGCTATATAAATTGATGCCATGAATAAAAAGAATGATGACTTCTTTCATAAGAATATCAAAAAGCATAAATAAGAAGTACTTCATTTCAATTCATATTATATGTTGTTTAAAATTTCATAATAGACTTCAATTGGCAATGTACAACTTGTATCCAAATAAACATAATAATTTCAACATGATTGTGAAGGTTTTGCATAACATGATCACAAAGTGATATAAATCAACTTTAAATTTTTATTTTACTTGCAATTTGATAATATTGCAGAGAATTACAAGAATTTTTTTTTCTTGATCTATGTTGATTGTGAAAGATATTTCAAAAAAAGTGAAATTAAAATTTTTATTGATGCCTCACACATGATAAAATACACTAGATGCTAATTTTATTTTTTTTATAAAGCTTACCTTAAAAAAATTTTAAATGATCAAATTACAAGAATTATTGGAGAAGCATACACATTTACACCATATTGTTGAGTTATTGAGTATACTTTGAACTTTTACAAGTTTGTGATGTTTTCACCTCTAGCTATTAAAGATCTTAAGGACATCAATTTGTAGCAATACTTTTGGATGAACAAAGGTCATGTAAGTGATAAGATATGGTTGCAAGGAGTAAACTTTCTAATTGACATGATTGGGAAGAATGTATGAAATTTTTTAAATACATACACGACACTCCAATGTTTACCGATACTCTAATGTTTACAAATCCTTTAAGTTGATTGCAAGCTAAAAAAAATTACTAATCATAACAGAAAAATACTTTAAAACTATGAAAAAATCATTATTAAAATAAAATCACTTCTATTGATGAGAAAAAATATGTTTGATGCACTGAATTTTTTCAACTTCAACACAACTTTTAGATATATTTTGAACATGTTGGGGACTCAAAAATTAAAATTTTTTTTATGTCAACATTAGAATACTAATAGTGTTGCACATTTCAAAACTCTAGGTACATTTGTTCTTAAAAATCCACCAACATTAAAGAAATACTTGTGAAAAAAGTATCTAAAATATCACAACCACTATTTGTTACTTTCGTCAAAAGACAAGCAAAGATTATCATTGAAGCATCAAGATACTTGAACTTTATATTGGCAGAAGAAAAATAAAGCTTGTAATTGAAACATCAAGGTACTTCAAGTATCTCTAGTTGAATACATTTATAGTTTATCTTTCTCTAAAGATGTTATTATGAAGTATTTTTGATAAATAAAAGTATATAAGATTTTGATAGTTGTTGAAAATATACCAAAAGACTAAAGATCATTTGATACACAATGTAAATGATTGATTCATTTTTGATCTCATATTAACTTTAAAAAATTGTGAATTTAGTAAAAAAATAGGATCAATATTGACAAAATTAATCTTGTAAAGATAATTCATTATGATAACAACATAATTTTGAACAATAATAAGTTGGTAATTGCAAAAAACACAAATCTATTAACAAAAACTACACTTAACCCGGAGAATAGATAACCTAATGATGGAGACGTGAATTTTGAACATGTACTAAATCAAATACAACTTAGTAAAAATTACATCTCTCACTATCTTTTTTGAATAAATGTTGCATTTTTTTTGCTTCAAAACTATGTATTTTCAAGCCATCACTTCTCTTTCATTCAACAAATATTTGGACAAAATTCCAAGAGTCATATCCATTGACAAGTAAGCTTTGAGATTTTTTTTCTCATTAAATACAATGATTTTATGATGAGACAATTAAGAGACATATATTTAACACAAGTTGATCATACATCCTTGATCATACACACAAGTTACTTGCATCATTTAATTTTTATAACATCATGATCATTTCCATGAAATATATTTCAGTTTTATAGATATTAATTTTATATAATACCATAACAATGCACATGGTGTCTCTTATAAAATCAAAAGATATCTTAATAAACAAAGACCTTTCTTCCAAAGTCATTACCAACAATATGTGCATTCAAACTTTGGTTATACAACTATTTTTTAAATATAATAAAAAGTTTCATCATTGTAGTAATTTTAGTAGGATTGTGAATTTTGAAAATATGATCAAAATATTTTGTGAGAAAACTAGTATACAATTTGAACAATTTAAAGAAATTTTGATCTTTAAATGCAAAAAAAATTCAACTAGCTTTGATAAGATACTAATGAATCTTTATTATATACTATCTCATGGTCCATATTCAATGGTATATTGAATATTTTTTTTACTTGTAAGATTAAATTCTTGATTTTTTTTGGAAGCGAGACTTCTATAGCAATTGCAATGCTTTTGACACAAACTTGCATTGTAGTCAAAAAATCCTTGTTACAAATAAAATCTTTCAGAACAAAAATAGACATATTTTATTTTAATTTAACATGAAAAAAGAGTTTTTGAGACCTCATAATAATTCTACTAATTTTGAGTTTGGTGTACCATTGCTAAATGAAGATCCAATCATCTTGTTGATTTATTTTCAAAATTCAAAGTGGAGGAAATTTATGTTGAACAACAAAGAAAAGAAATTGAAAAATGAGCAGCAAGATCTTGAGAAATCAAGATAGGTTATGCTCTTGGTAGTTAGTTGAACCAATTCCTCAAATAAGAAGTAGACTATGAACACATCAAAATATCATCCATGTGAATACTACTTCCATGCCTACTGCAGGTGATGTGATAACATGAATGTGAAATAAAAAAAAACTTTATATTTTGTTAAATTATATATACATAAAATTGATATTTATTCTAGTTTTTAATTCATCATAATTTTCAAAAGATGAAATATTTGATAGCTTTTTGTATTCATAATTAAAAAATAAATTTTTGTTAGATTGGATCATATGCTTAAAAAAAAATTTAAAAAAAAAATTTAAAAAAAAAATTTAAAAAAAATAAAATTGGATCATATGCTTAAAATACTTTTGTTGTTCATTTTGTTATTTTCACACATTATCCACCTAGATCTAATAAAATACACATGATCACATTGGATTAATCAATTGAAAATAAATTTATTGTTTTTTATTTTGATTAATGTAAAAGTATGCTGACTATTCAAAAATATGGGTGTGATAAATTTTTTTTAAAAATAGTTTAATTTTAGTATAAAGTCAAAAAATTACAAAGCTTATTAATGCATAATTTTTTTAAATTAAAAAATTCATATAAGAAGTTTTGATAAAAAAAAATTTATTAAAACATTAAAAAAAATTTGGACTTTAACAACACATAATCACATATTTTTTGGATTATCAAAAATTCATGAATGAATTTTAGACATCTTTTTAATTTAACCAATATTAATTGAAAAAAAATTTTTTTTGAATCATTATGTGAATATTAAATTTTCATAAAACTCCAACATCTTATAAATGAAGATGTATAATTAACTTGAGTTATGAAATTGTGTCTACTCTTGACTTAAAATCAAGCAAGAATATGGTGAATATCATGAGAAATAATTTTAATGGCCTAGATTGATTGAATGGTTATTTAAAAATATATAAATTATGATAATTTAAAAAATTATTCAATATGAATTTCGTATTAAATATGTATAAGAAATTATTAAAGACACAAGTTGTATTGAGAAAATAATTCATATTTTACTTTATTCATGTCAAAATAAAATAAAATAAAAATATTTCAAAATATGAAAAAATTGAAGACTTAAATAAATGAGTCACAATCAGTCATTTGCCTTATTAGAACTGAAGAAAACTATTTTATTATTTTATATGTTGTATTGATTATATGGATCAATTGTCATGTATCAATTAATCTGATTTACAAAAATTGTTAATGATTATAATACCTAACAGATTTTGAATGTAAGTTGAAGAGTTTTGAAATAAGAGTTGTATTATGGGTTCATTTTGATATTGAAAGTTTTTCATTGTTTTACATTAGCATAAATGGTTTCATGAGACAAATAGGATTTTTGTTCATTGGATGTTGTTTTTGTGTGAGATTATTTAAGTTGTGATAATAACTTTAACTATGGTTTCTCAATAAGTAAATAAATATTTGAAACTAATAAGTTGGTATATTATATTTTTTTGGAGCATGTACACTTTTAACATGTGAGAATATAATTTTTATAGATGTCACGAATGCAAGGTTATGCACAATTGTGAGAGCAAGTTTCTTTTGTCTAGATGTTTATAGCACTAAATATGAGACATGAGTAGATTGCTATGTAACTGATATTTGCCAAAGCATAGAAATTTAGAGATTAATAACTTCTAAATTTGTGTGTTTTGGCATTAATGAGTACTTTCCGATTGAGATTTGATTGTATGTCTAAACATAACATCTATAATTTTTAGTAATATTTTGAGGCTGTTGAATAAAGGTCTTGTGTATTTGATCATGTAGCAACATGTGAGAATTAAAAACTTCATTAATGTGTTTATGCTATAAAAAATTATACATGTTTGATATGTTAGAGAATGTTTGAGCAATGTTAGATTTCAAAAGTAGTAGATGAGTTGGATATTACCATATTATTTTGTTTGATCTCAAAAGATGTGTTGTATTTGTAATAATATTAATATTTTGTGTTTAGAAAAAAATGAATTTTATTGTGTATCCATGTATTTTTTTATTATTTTTGTAGGTAAGAATGGATTCTTTTATACATATTTTATCTCACAATCACCTGTCTAATTTGGTTCGGATTGGAATCAAATATGAATAGTACTTTCACATCTATTGTAGGTAATATAATAAATATGAATCTAAATTTAAACAAAATTTTATTTAATTTGATTTTAGTTAAACATTTGATTTCAACGCAGATAGATGATGAAATCAAGCAGAAGCAAGATGAATAATTCTTCCGTTATATTTATTAAACAAAAAAGAAGATAAATTCAAAGATGAGCAGCAAGATCCTAAAAAATCAAGATTAATTATGCTCTAGGTAGTTGAACCAAGTCCTTATATATGAAGTAGAGGATCATCACATCAAAATACAAATCCATCACTCATGTGAATAGTACTTCCATGCCTATTGCATGTGATGTGATAATATGAATATAAAATTAAATAATAGTTTATTTGATTTGACTCTGATTGAATATTTGATTTCAACAAAGATGGACATTGATGATAAAATCAACCTAAAGTAAGTTGAGAAATTTTTAGGTCAGGTTTATGTTCAGTTGCTTAATCTTAAACTCATTTTTTAGTGTCTATATAATTATATTGAATAAAGTATTTTTTGATTAGTTGAATTATTTTAAACACTAGTATTATTGTTTCAAATTAAATCCATAAATTTTTTATAGATTTTAATAAATGATCTTAAAATTTAATTAAATATATGTCAATTCCAATTCAAAAAGTTGAGGATCTAAGGCTCACGAGGTTTAAACATTCAAGGAGAATTATTTTTTTAATCATTTTGATTGTGATTTGAAAGCTTATTCTTCTAGTAAAATTTATAATAAAAATATTTAATGGTGGCTAAAAATGATTTTTTTGAAGGAATAAAAGATCTATATAATTTTTCATCAAGTAATTACATGTTACATAACAAGTTAATGACTTCAACTGCAATTTAACTAAATGTATCTACAAAAAAAATTCCAAAAGATTACATTTTGCATAATAAATTAACAATTTTTGATAACAATTGCATGTATTGGCTATAGAATGGATCAAATGTTAAGAGCAACTCTAGAATTAGACTCAACATTGAATCCATATTGTATAGATTGCTAGTCATACCAAATATCAAAATATTTGTATGTTTACCTCTCTTTGTTATTTGATCAATATGATGATCTATAATAATAATATTGATAATTTAACTTTTATTTTTACATATTTGTGTATAAAATAATACTTATATCTCTTTATTGAGTCAATTATCTCATTTCTAGGCCTTTAGAAGTGAAACATGTAAAACTAAATCTTTATTTTCTTGAAGTTGAATACATTTTGAAAGATGAGTCTTAAATAATATATGATTCCTCATTATTTCACTTGATTTTCAATGATTTCATAAAGAAAATGATACATGTATAACTAGACTTCTTATAATAACATGTGCAATGAAATTTTTTATAATTTTTTTGGTTATTTTTGATTTTCAACACAACGTTTTGTGTTACATTCACTTTTGATTGGTAGATCCTTACCACGTGATGTTCACCAAAGTAACTAACATGATTTTTTATACACTTATCTTGTTTTTTTTGTTGAGTGGGGACAAAGAAAAAATTATGTTCCTAGAATTTCATAGTAAACTAATTTTGCATTCTCAATGTTTGATACAATTTTTTAATATTGGGAGAAAATTTCAGAAGAATTGATATGTGTAACATTTTTCACTTCAAACTGTATGGTCGTGACCTACCATGTACTTTGAAACATGATTTTTGAAACAATTAAACTGAAAATTTTAAATAATGGAATTATTATTTTTTGAATTGTTTAATCTAATGGAAATCTTTAACATTGTATTACCATTTCATTACATTAACCTTCTAGTTAGTTACTAGGCTTAATGAATATTATTAGTGATCCAATGTGTGAATTGTTACAAGGACATTTCGCCTATTCTGGACTCAAAGTCTCGCATATTTGTATGTGTTTATGTGGAAGACTTGATTTCGGGGTTTGCGTTTAAAAGAATGCGAGATACCCATATTGTACTCCACATAGTATCGTGCACAGCATAAGATATATGGACGCCGTTCACGAGTGGACGTGTGAAGCCACTTTTCGCGGAAGTCAACTTTGAGCGCGGTGGATTTGACGTGGAATGCTTATCGCTGTCGATGTTTGTGCCTAACCATGCCACAGAGTTGTCTTTGTACATTTGATTAAGGAGTACGCGAGGAGGGTATAGAACCATGTGAGGAATAGCTCACCAAGGGACGGGGAAGTATATCAAAGCAAGTAGTATCAAACAAAACTCCTTGTGCGAGATAGCGAATTTTAAAACTCCGGGAGAGATATATTCAGGAAGGAAGATGCATCTTGGAGGTTGTCGAGGCGGAGGTATACGGCATGCAAGCGAAATGCCTCGTCCTTTTGTTGCCACAAAAGTCCGCATGATATTCTAAATCCGTGATATCGAGATACCGTTTTGAGGTGGGCAACTTTCATGTTTCATGAGTAGACGAACATGAAAATCAGAGGGTCTGACCTTCTGACCACCATCTCCTTACTGTCTATTAGAACACATCTCACATTTTGCCTTCTCGAATCTCCGTTTCATTGGAGAAGGACTACAAAACTTGACAACGGCGAGAAGAGAAAGCCTTTCAGTGCTTTACCAGCAATTCTGAGAGCGAGTGAGTATTCGAGAGTACAATCCATGCGTTCTACAGCTGAAGTCTAGTGGCGCACACATTGAAGCACATGTTGAATCGCAAATGTTTTTGTCAATAGCAAGCTTACCAAAGCCCTGCCCAAGCACAGTCTGATTGAGTGTCACTCCGCAGGCATAGATCTACTTTTAATAGTGTATGGAGGATTATAGAGGGAGAAAGCACTGCCACGGTCTACAGGGTCCGTATAAGAGTGGGATGAGCGCAAAATCTCTACAATTGGTCTTTCCCATTGGCTATCGCGATGGCTGGCTCTCGAGCGAATGAAGCGGCTGCCTCGATTGTAGAAGTTGCCAGTGACATCTAGAACCCTACAAATGATCCAAAAATTAAGAAAAAATGGTTTAAAAATTAGATATTCTCAATGCAAATTAAAAACTTCAATTCGTTTCTATTTTGATTAGTTTAAGTTTTTCTTTCATTTCTCCAATGTTTGGGTCAATAGGTTGAAGACTTAAAAAATTATTGCATGCTAATGATATGATCTTTTCTTGATAAGATTCAATATTTTATGTTTCTGTTTTAACTTGTTATATGGTGTCTATGTTCAGTGAGAGGAGTTACAACATAGTGACCAACTAGAAGTGTAATGTGACCAACCTCATGTTCTTCACATGTATGAAAACAATGATACAAGAGATACTGTTTTTCTGCATTGAAGGAATTGGTAAAAAGAATGATTTTTTTAATTTTTTCAGGTGCAAATTTCTGGATAACACTTGTTTTGACAGGCGCGGCGTAACTTGTAAACAAGTTCAAGAAAACCGAGTAGTGATACATGTATCACTTCTTTTAGAAGTTTCTGCAAAATTTAAAAAGTCAGTGTCATCACTAACTTTTTAAAATGGGAAAAAAAAACAGAAAATTTTGTATGGCATTTGGATTCATTTGAAGATGGCGTAACTCTTTGTGGTTAAATTAGAGCTGACTGTGTTGTAATTAGTGTTTGATAACTCGTACTTAACCCATAATAATCAACTTTTGGAAAACCATTGTCAGAAAAATATTGAAGAATATTATTTTTATTATCATCCTTTCAACTGTAAAATCCCAAGAATGAAATAATTTAATTACTATCATTTGGAAATTTGTGTAGTATGATATAAACACACAAAATTTCATGATGATGTTTTGGATCGTGAAAGTTGTTGGCTTAACCAATCAAGAGCATGTACATGTATCATGATCAGTGAAAAAAATACATGAAAAAAATAAAATTTGTATTTCAGAGTTATGAGAAGCTCATATCGTGATTCAAAATGAAAAGAATAATGCATTTTTTTGGCTTATAGTATTGGAGGAAATAATGTGTTTATAATCATACTATTGCGTTTGACAAGCCGACATCATGACAAAAGAAATGATACAAATATCAATTTTTTCGATAGTTTTGTAGAAAGAAGTCAATGTTAAAGAAAGTTATGTCTCTAGATTTAAATCGTTGAATTCTTAAAAATAAAAATATTTCAGGTATCACAAATTTTGACACTCTTGTGTGGAGATGATTTCACAAAGTACATCTCCATCCTCGGATTGACAAAGCTTGCATGAAAGGAAGAGAATTGATATTTGTATCACTTCTTTTGATAATCTTGTTGGGAGACAATGATGTTAAAAAAAATTATGTCTTAAGATTAAAAATGTTGAATTCATAAAAAGAAAAATATTACCGGACTCAAAAATTCTAAGAGATGGCTTCATAAAAGACATCTTTGTTTCAAGATTGATAAAGCTCATATTAAGAGAAGAAAAATGAAAATTATTTCACTTTATTTCATAAATTTTTTGGAAGATGACGATGTTAAAAAAAGTTCAATCTTTGAATTTAAAACGTTGAATTGATTAAAAGAGAAATGTTATTGAAGTCACAAATTATAGTATTCTTGTCCAAAGATGGCTTCATAAAGAACATCCCCATTTCAAGATTGACAAAGCTCGCTTGAATGCAAGAGAAATGATACTTGTATCAGTTATTTGAATTCACATATTGGAACTTCAATCTAGGTTTCAAATCTTCATTTGTTGACATTAAAACATTAAATTTTAAAAAAAAGTGATATCACCATCACTATTAATGGTTATTCTTGTTCAAAGGTGAGTGCATTGACAAAAACTTTGTTTAAATATGAACATTAATTTCATGAAAAGGGAAGAAATGGCGAGCAACTTGAAACTCATGTCATGCATTATGAGAACTGCCATGAAATCATTAAACGTTGCCAAATCATTGGATGAGATATGAAAAATTTTTCATTAAAAAATATATTTGGGATTATATTTTTAAAAATATCAAGGAAATAAAGTCACACAATTCCTCATCAATTTTTAGAGCCATTTAAATCTCTAAAGTGTCATTTTTAATTACCTCGTGAAGTGTTGAAGATGACCGCATCATTTTAGGGAGCAACACAAGAATATGCAAGTCACAATCAAATCCATTTCCTTGTTGTGTTACCTGTAAGATTGAATGGTGAAAAAAAGAAATAGATGTCGAGAAGTGACAAATTTACAATTATATTGCGCAAAGTGGAGGATGAGTTGAAGTGAGCAAGCATTACTTTCAATCTCTCACGAACACAAATATTGGGATATTTGATATAAAAAAATACCAATAGTAACCAGCGTTGAATTGTGGTTGTGATAGTTGTGAACGGATGGACATTGCTTGTAATATCTCAATGATAAATGAAAATCTGCATGAATTATATTTTGTACCTGAAAATGGTGAGACTCAACTGTCTATCATGCTTAGACGTGTGGACTGGAATTGATAGGTATCTAACAAAATTCCAATTGGTAAATCGGGGTCTTGTGGTAAAAGCAATAATTTTTACAAGTCTCCTATCAAAGTTGACGTGAAAGTAGCTTGGAGTCGTGCAAAAAAAACGTGTCTATGGGGTCTAATCTCTCTTGGCAAATATAGTAGATGCAGGTAACCTTGTAGAGGTGAGGCGAAAATAGCTTGGAGTCGTGCATAAAAAAATGTGTCGATGGGGTCTAATCTCTCATGGCAAATGTACTAAATGCAGGTCGTCTTGTAGAGGTGACGTGAAGATAGCTTGGAGTCATGCATAAAAAAATATGTCGACAAAATGATAACATGCCAGTTTGGAAGGAGAAGTTGTTGTATGGAGAAGGTAACTGATGTAGAAGTCAAGAACATCACTCATGAGGAGTTGAGAAGGTTAGATAAACGACATTATTTTTCTACCCAAGCTCTTGAAGAGACAGGAAAAATATCAGACCATTCAGGGGCTTGGATTTGCACTTGAATGTTAAATAATAGAGACACGCTTTGAGAAAATCATACAAGGATGTGTTAAATGAAAGACAATTTTTATTACTTGGAATACATTACAAAATACAAGATTGAGCTATAGACAGTGGAGTTCTCCTTAAAACTTCTTGGTCTGTTTAAGCTCAAAGTCTGTAGGCACGTTGTGTAAGAGAGCAGTTGCTGGATCACTTGCCATTGAAGGAAGCTCATCATGGCTGGACTCGGAGAATCTCAAACATTTCCTCTTGTAGAGTCATAGAAAATTCAAGAGTTCTTGCAAGGGGCGGAGTAGATCCAACACAAAAAGATGTAATAGATAGACTCTTGTTCAAATGTCCCAATTTGACGATGCGACTTGGTTGTGCGACAACTTCACGCGTTTCATAGCTTGGACCAACTTTTCCTAACTCTTCGGTCACCTCCTTGCTTTTTATTATGATTAGGACGAACTGGATTTGAACCAAGACCTTTGCCGTAACATTACGAGAATGGAATGAAGGGTATGACACTGAATGGGTTTTGGCAGGTTCTCCAAGACAAGTATTTTAAACGCTTTAGAACGTACCGAAATAGTCGTGGAGGCGGAAGTCTTCTCCGCAAACGAAGAGCTTTGTTAACTGGACCCAGTCTAATGCTGAAACTCGATGGGCGTCAGCAAGGGCCCGAATTGCCGGTGGAGAAAAGCCCGGAAATCATTTTCTTAATGGAAGAAAATATTGCAGCTTTCGTTGTCAAACGCACCATCTCACGTTCTTCGTCCTCGACCTGAAAAGTTGGTGGCCTCGAACAGCAGGTGGACAATTGTTCGACACTTGGTCGGAAGCGAGCTTCGATACTGCAGAACCAGCTGAGAACAGCACATCCTGAGCAGGTCTCGCCATGCGAACGAACTGAGCACCAAATATTTCTCCAAGAACTGGTAGAAGCAGATTCTCCACGCGCATTCCTCAGACAGGGTCGCAGAGGAGAGGAGACGAGAGTAGACGGGACGGGACGGGACGGATCGCGAGACTGGGATAGAACTTGGCAGGAAACGGGTGTGTCCTTTCATTTGGGGGAGGTCAATTGCAATTTCTCCACACGCGGGCGGACTTGGTTGGTTGCTACTGTTGATGTCGATGATGGGTTTGGTATTAGGTGCATAATTCGTTTCGTGACAGAGGCAGGGGAAGTTGTTTCAGAGCTGCGATCAGTGAGTTCTTGCCCTGCCTTGCCCTGCCCTGGAGTGGACTGGACCGCTCATTTGCGAGTTAACATGGTAGATTCTCGTCGGATATCGACATAGCGGGACCGGATTGTTGGGGATCAGCGGAGCTGGTGGACGGATTGTGATACTGTAATTATGTTTAGGGTTTAGGGCAAATGCAGAGTAGGAGAATGCGTGTACAAGTTTGATCAGTTTCTTGCACTGTGGGGCTCGCGCAGAGAGGTTTGCGAAATTCAGCAGGGCTGTTCGCCTATCAAGAGGGTTGATTATAAGATTGACAGTAGAGGACGAGCTTATTGCCCTGTACGGAACCTACTATGTACTGAGGGAGTTCAATAACGGGGGGGAATGAAATTCTCGTAGACTCTGGAGTCTGGGCAATTAGGGTCGAAGTCAAGCAGTGGAGTAGTGGACATACCGATGTTGGATAGTCTTCACAATTGCAATTGCGTCCAGTTGCTAACGAACGGATCTGGGTCTCGATAGCTTGTGCGGCAGAAAGGGAATCCAACCATCGCGATGGTGGCGGGTGGAGATGAACCAATTACATCCACCACGTTAGGCTCAACAGGACTTTCAACTTTATCTACCGTTTCGAATAATGACACGAGCGGTAACCTTTCCAATTCCTCAAACACCGGGAGTGGATCTGCAATGGCAACAGTAGACGTGGGAGCAACCTCTCTGCCCACAATGAACGTTCCACAGGGAGCAACGAGCTCAGGATTTACGAGTGCCCCCGAGGATTCTGAAGAGGATGGGATTCTGGATCTCACGAGCTCGCAGTTGCACAATTTGAAGGAGGTGGACTTGCCGCCCACTTTGGTAGAGCTTGACTTGACTGCCAATCGACTAACTGAACTCGATGAAAGGATAGGCCAAATGTCCATGCTGAAGAAGTTGAGCTTGAGGCAAAACTTGTTTGAGGACTCAGCGGTGGAAGCTTTGACCAGGTGGCCAGCAGTTTTCGGTCTGGAGGAGCTGGTACTAAGAGACAACAGGCTGACAAGAATACCGGTGGTCAATGCATTCACGAACCTGATTGTGCTTGATGTGTCTTTTAATAAGATCAGTTCGATGCTGGGATTATCGAAGGCCAGTCCTTCAGTGACGGAAGTTTATCTGTCCAGCAACGCAATACAGAAAATCGAAGAGTTAGATCACTTGCAAGATCTACAGATTCTGGAACTTGGTTCTAACAAAGTGCGAAAAATGGATGGAATCGAGAAGCTGACTCAGTTGAAAGAGCTTTGGCTAGGTAGGAACCGCTTGACCACTGTAAATATGTGTGGACTCACAAGTCTGACTAGAATTAGCGTTCAGAGCAACCATCTCAGTTCCATGCGCGGATTCGAAGCCTGTGTCTTGCTGGAAGAACTGTACTTGAGCCATAACACCATCACAGAGATGGTAGGACTTTCTACCTTGAACAAGCTGCGAATCTTGGATGTCTCATCCAACAAGCTTGAGGCTATCAAGGACATCAAGAATCTGAATAGACTGGAAGACTTGTGGCTAAACGACAACAATATTCCTACTCTGGATGGTATAGAAGCAGCAATGGAAGGTGTGAAAAATTCACTGACAGTCATTTACTTGGAACGCAATCCTTGTGCTAGGAACCCCGACTACGTGAGAAAGCTGAGGAAAATGCTTCCAAAACTGGTGCAGATCGATTCGCAGTTCTTTGATTAGACATTGTGGAGTAGTCAGCCCTTGTTAGATCTTATACTGGGATATGAGAGGTCTTAACTTCGTGTATCATTTGCTTTCTCCCTGTTTTCTTCATTAAGGTTTGGTGATATTCTGTCTAGTTCGAGACAACAAATTTTGACCGTCTACCAGCAACACCGGCCTAAAAGGGCGTGTTCTGAGGTCTAATCGTACAGTTATTTTCAATACTTGTACACAACGGGAATGATTGATCCCTCCTTTGCCAGCTCTCGTAGCAGTTGATACAATGAGTAAAGTAGATTCTTTTTTCAGAGAATTATGTTCGCACCACGAGGCTGATGTGAGAATTCAGTTTTTTTTAGCAATGGAGTTCGTATTTGGCGGTATGAATTCATGTTGAAATGTTTTAGAGATCTAACGAAAGTAAATGTTGAGAGGGAAAGTGGGGAGTTGGCCTTAATTGCTACAGCTTGTGTTACACTACTGTCCAAGATGTCGAATGTCGAAGCTATTCAGTACACTATGTTCTCATTGATAACACTTTCCTGGGCAGATTTGAGCTTTCTTGGGTCCACTAAATTTTTTTTATATGCCTATTGCCATTTGCTCCTTGCGTCACTAAAGATACTTTCAGAAAATTAATTGGTGCTAGTTAAACTTCTTTTTCACCATCTTCAGTACTTTTTTGAAAGAACATGGGTTGGATCATTGGCGTCTAGAGATAAATTTGGATTAAAAATTGGATTCAGGATCTCAGAGTGGCGGAAGCGCGTTGAATTTTCTAGAAACTTACGGTAGTAACTAAGCTTCAACGACAGACGAAGCAGTTTTATCACAGTGTGCACTGCCAGGAACAGTGTTACAGCTGCAGATCATACAAAGTGAAGTCACTATCGTTTCTCAGCTAGATGAAGCGCCTGTGACCTGCAGAGATGAAGGACGTGGGATGTTCCTGGGAACCACAGACAGAAAGAAACGAAGAAAACAAGGAATGTAATCTGAATATAGGCATAGTGTTGTCAAGACATGAATTCAAAACGGCAGGATGCTACCACTACTTATATTGAATCCCCTTCTACCTGGCCCAAGGACTCGCAGTTGCCTTCTCAACATTCGAGTCCAAACCAAATTCTGAGAGTTTGGACACCGTAAGAATGATACGGTCAACTTTATTCTACATTTTGCTTCTTGTTAGGATCTAGTTTATTAAGGGCATGGTACAGAAAAGCAGAGAGTAGATGCCTGAAGCGATTCACGCATGTTGATACAGAATCCGAGGCTGAGGAGAAGCTTACGTTGCAGATATTATTTTACAGCAATGGTACACGTGTTATCTGTAGCATGCTCAGTATAGTTTCGGGTCACACCTAAAACCAAGGTGTTGAAATGCCTGAACACGTGTCCAAGAAGTAATAGGCAAATTTGATTCCGAATGTGATGATTCTTGTATCCAAAAAGTAGCCCAAGAGGATCGACTAACAGGTGATGATTCTTGCTCTTCTGGCCTCAAGTATCATGTCTACTTTTGCAAGCATACGTTAATGCATACAAAGTCAGATGAATTTTCGGGACTTCTCATTCACAGATATGACTTCGAGCTGGCCGTAACATCAATAAGGTGAAACTGTGCAAAACTAAAAGGTGGAAGGTGGCTTGCCTGTAATCTGGAAGAGCATTTCGAGAACGACAAATGAAGAGTGTGTGGCACTTGCCGAATCTCGTTCAAGATTTCACTTCTCGCTAACAGGGACATTAGCACTTGAGGCAATGCGCTTCAAGAACAACTCCATGAATCCATCGAGGAGGAGGAATAAGCACGCTGTCAACAACTCGGCTTACCATGGAGCATCCATACATTCGTCATCGCCCTTTCATCATCACAAGATCATGTTGCAGGAGGTACAACTGAAATTTTCTTACCGGTCAGAGTTCTACTTCCAGCCCAGCGGTCTACACCGCAACGAGTTGATGAATGCATGTGGCGAAGCAAGCAAGTACGAATACCGTGTCATGTATTCAGGAGGAGAAGTTTTCACAACCTTGTGCGGCTTCGATCACCTTTGCACGTCGAGGGAGATCAGCAACCATCCAACACCAAATTGCTCACAACGAATCATCTTGAGAGTTTGTGTCCCCTGCTTAGCCGAGGGTGACGATGATCTCCCTCTAATTTGCAACAAGCACGTTGTCATCATGGAACTTCCCGAGCTTCATCGTTTCAGATTCGCTTAATCCTCATCCTGAATGAGACAGTTATATGCATTAGAGTGCTGAACTCCATGGAATGCGTGGGTACTTTGAACATAAACCCACATTTATTTTGTTCTGGCAGATGAAGTGCTAGATACGGAATGTTAAGGACCTAGCAAAAGAACTACAGTATCAGGACTCCAAATGATTCTGCTAAGAGCGATGCTGTGCCCTTATTTCAGAAAATAATTGGACGTTGACAGGCTGTCCCTTAGATAAGACGTCGTCAATTTTTTGTGCTGTGTTCCTGCAATTTTGCAGAGGTTCAGTCGCAAAGTAGACCGCCTAATATATCCCTGCTACATGGTTGTGGGTACTTCATAGTGACTCCGGAACCTTGCAAATCTTTGTTAAAGTCTCCTGGTCACAGCGAGGCATAAACGAACGATACACAACAACTTGTCAAGACTGAAAAGGACAAGGATTCAAGGAATCCTGTACGAAGGATATGCAACTTGCAAGCAGACATCTGCATTGGTAATCGAAAATTCTATATTGACGAAGAATAGTATATCCTACCAGTGTATTGAGTGCACTCTTTGACCTTCAAATTTTCTCATGAACTGACAAGCTATGCTACGAAGGTCACCGTCCGACTCGAGTGAACTCAAGGCTTTTCCATCGTGTCGGCGATTTCAGCGGGTTGGATAAGTTTGTTGGAAAAGGTTAAATAACTGCTTTTGCTGCCACAAGCGAAAGCATTTCTTTCCCTTCCTTTCCTTAAATACATATATCCATCTGTTTAGCCAAAAACAATTCCCTTCAGTCAGTCACTTTTTGTGCTCATGCTCCCCACTGACCGCCCTTGTGCCTCTTTGTCAGGGCACGAGGACCCAGCACGTCAAGTTTACGTGTTTTACGCATGGCTTTATTTCTCTTCTAAACAGAAACTCCTTTTAGTACGACTAGCTTTCCGTCCAGGAATTCGAAATCCGATCCAGCCTTGTGAATGACTGACTGGGGCGATCCATAGGAGAGAGCAATCACGTTAGGTGATGCTTCTTCGGATGCTCTGTTGTTTGTAGACCTTTTGACTTGGATAGTTCAGATATCCTAGGTGCTGTAGGTCATATTTCCCAGTGTGATACTATTGGGGCCTAGCCCCATGTTACCGGTTTGGTTCCTTCCTTGTACGATTTGATGGGGTCTTCCCATCCTTTTTGTTATTTTACTTCGTCATTCACATCAATGGCTGACTGTACATTCCTCGATCGAAGTACATTCGTTTTATCCTTCATTATGAACGAGTCAATGAGTCAAGAGAAACAAAAAGTGCACCTTCAGGTAGCCGAGGGAAGCACATACCAGCGAGTAGAAGGGACGCTACTTCGTGCAAGGGATAAAGGTCAAATTCTAGGAGGGAGAGGAGGAAACCTTCACGTTACAGAAATCGGCATCCACGGTGCACCGTCTATGCCAGCACTAATGTGCCAAACCACCGAGGTTCAGAGATTGTGTGCAGTGTACTGTACCGCATAGACGATTCACCCTGTCCGGAAGCTCCAAATTGATGCACCTCAGAAGACAAGCCCTTGCAAGAGTCTTGGCATATCCTGGTTTGTGGCTTGGCTTGACGCCCTAAACTGCACTGGAATCATCAGTGTGCCAAACACTTGATCCTCCGGTGAACTCCATGTTCACAGCTTGGACGTGTTTCTCTCTTGGACCAGGTGCGCTGGAGCGGCGGAGTTCGCTCGTCCCAATGCCCCGGTAGAAGCGAGCCCTTGTTTCAGGGGAGGCGATCGCAAACGCTGTGAACAGGTGTGTGCGAGCGATCGACCTATATTTGTTTCTATGACGCCATGGAAATACAGGAGAATGCAACTTTTTACAGCGCACGCGGACTCTGCAGAATCGTGGGAGGCCGGACCGGACCACTCCCTACCATGCCATGTCTAGGGTCTCCCGGAGCTATACCTCAAGGCGTTCCAAGGCGCATCCCGCTCGGCAGTTTTTTAATATTAATGCTGCATCAGTCGCGAACTGTACATTGCAGTAAGCATGAACTAACGAATGTTTGAGCCTCGAGAAAACCTCACCCTTAAGCAAGCAAGGCGAACTTATTCTTGCGGAAAAGCTCACTTTGCTCTCGGAAAGACTATTTTGGAAGCCCTGTCATTGTGCGGATCCCGATTGGTATTCTACTGTGTAGGCCTTCCAGCTATAGAGCTTGAGAAGTCACGAAATACTCATCCACAGAATGAGCGGCTCCCATATTCTGAGGATATAGATGGAGATTCCAACCAGAAAGGAAGGGAGTCTAACATGCTGCAGCCCTCGCCCTCACTCTCTGTCTCGGGACGAGAGAGCAGGATTTACTGTTTGCTCATGACACATGAAGAAGGACGCGAGCAGCCAGCGACCCGACAATTCATGAACATTACGACGCAAGTCGATTTGTGAAGATTGCGGTTCTGGCAAGTCACGAAGATCGTGGATCACATGCCCCATACAGACAGACAGGCAGACAGGCAGACTCTCAGACTTGGGCTATAAGGGCAGCCTCGCAGGGCTGTGTGCCGTCTCTCTTTCTCAATGAACTAGACGAACTTCTCCTGCCCGATCTGACCCTCTTCACACTGTTCGGATGGTTCTCAGAGCAGCAATTGTGGGCATAATAAACCCACCGGTGTGAGGAGAGAGGGGACAGCAGAAACTGTAGAAGGTAGAAAGTACAGCAACAAAAAGGTGTTGGCCAAGTTTGTAGGTATGCCAGAGGAGGCAAGGAGGCAAGGAGGGAGGAAGACTTGGAGAACACAGAGTTGGACCACGGCCGACTCCATCGATCTGGCCGGCATGGCCTTTGGGGTGCACCTGCCTCGGTTTTCTTCCTTCCTTCGTACTAATGCACAAGCTCCCGTGAGTGATCTCTGAGATTGTCACTCCAAATCGGCTGTGCAGCAGCCTTTCCCTTGCGTTTCCCTCTCCTACCTCTGGGTTGAACCTACCGAGCTCTTGAAAAAAATAGGAATGGTTCTGCTGCATACGACCGAGAAGTTTGTCCCTCGTGAGCTTGTTGTATTAAGAGCTGCCGGGGCCTAAGCACGCTGAAAATGATCCTTCTGTAGCAGCAGCAATACGACTGGTTCACGTTTCGGTCCTGACACGCAATATTGGCTTTGAGATGGACAGGTGTGTACATATTCTGCCCCTCTTTTGGATTCTCGAAGGAGGTGTTTAGTAGAAGTCCCAGTCTCCACTGTCTCACCCTTCGAAGTTTCTCTGGACTATGAACATCAAACTACAAATCGTTGCAGTCTGCTTATTGTTCCTTGAGAGACGGACGTCGAAGAATTCTCTGGATAGCGAGACATCTATCGGACGTCTGTTTCCAGCTACCAGGGACGCAGTTTTTTTGTGACAAGTCGAGAGGAGACTTCTATAAGTTCGATATTTTGTCGAAGTCCCACTAAATATCACTGCTTGATGGACTCCCTATTATCCAGCTCTGTATGGCCCACTTAATCCTTGAGCTTTCTTGAATCTATTTTACAGCATCTTCATGCATGCGGATGGAATGAACTCATCCACTAATACTAGAGCAATTTGGCTGCAAATACAAACTGCTCCAGAAAAGGGTTCAGATATGCAGCTGGTGGACTTGTATTTTGCTAGCGCATGTAAGCAGGAGGACTAATTTATAAGCTATCCGTATTCATTCTCGGTTAACGCTGTACTAACTCCTAACAAAGAGAGGTCTCAAGGTTTGATAAAGTTTCGTTGCACACTAAACTGATAAAGATTGAATTCAGCTCGATAGAATGTTGACCATGTTCCGCAACATGCAGTCGAAACTCGGAGGAAGATTCATTCTAGAGAAGCAGAATTCCGAGGAGAGCCAGGAAACGGGAGATAATATAGATTTGTATCTTTATAATCTTGCTGTTGAGCTTTGAGAGTCCCTGACAAGAGACAACGTTCCGTGCATGTGCAGTGCAAGTGCGGCAATTTCACCGGGATCGAAGCGGAGAGGCAAGGTTCACTTCTCTGGCGAAGTTCCCTACCGTCAAGACAGTATCACGGGCTCGGAAATTGGCACGGGTGGAATTTCGGGCCGTACCTGGGAGGAGACTTCAGAACCTGGGGGTGGACAGCATATGCATGTACTCGATGTCGAGACACGAGGCTTTCACAGCAGCTCCGAGGAGGAGTATGCCTCCACACCTGGCCCCGATTATCGCCGACGCAGCCCCTACATTGACATGACTTCTGTGTTCGGTGAGGCTTCGGGAAGGACCTTACCATACCATGAAGACTTGGCGCATCCGGACCACCACTCCAGCGAGGGGGATTCTGGCCCAGACGACCGCCATAAGAAGAGGGGGAAAAAGCAAAAGTCGAGAGAAAATGCACCGGAGCAGCGCATCACCATCTTCGCTTTGCGCCTGGCGTTAATCGAAAAGGGTGCCAGCCAGCTCGGCACATTGTCCTTTCTGTGGGCCACCGTTGTGATTTTAGGAGGATTTGCAACCACTGTCAACGAGACGGACTTCTGGGTTGTGACCTTGATCATCCTGGCCGAGAGTTCTCGCATCTTCAGTCGCAGTCATGAGCTGGAGTGGCAGCAACTGTCGGTACGATCTCACGAAAGCCTAGGCCAACGCTTTCTACGAGCTGCTTCTGATTCCTATCAGCACAATGTTACATTCGCCCGAGAAGTCAAGAGCAAGATCAAAACGCTTCTACACGCTAAAGCTGCCGGAGGAGGAGAAGGTTCAGCAGATCCAGTATCTCCGGGATCAGGATCAGGCGCAGGACCAGGACCAGCATCTGCACCAGGTCCCAAGATTACAGCCTCGACACGCCGTCGAACGTCTCGAAAAGCTTCCAGAAAACCGGCCAAAATAGCCAGTGCGACCAAGGATCAGACACGAACCTGGAATGCGCCCTCCGTGCAGCTTCTACCGTATACACACCATCTGGTGACCTCGAAGCTGGTCAGCCGTCTCTTGTATGCAGTGCAACTACTGTCGGCAGTCATGAGCATAGGTCTGGCCATCTGGAGGCTGTGGAATCAGGACTTCTTTTACAATCCTGGCAATGCTCAGACCCCTCCTCCCAATATCAAGGTGTCCATGAACGTGTTCTACATTCTATCCGTGGTCGAAGCCGGCATGTTCCTTCTGGAGAGAGTTTATTGGGAATACAGGATCAGAGTCACGGAGCTTCTGCAGAAGGTGAACGCAGACGCGGAATTGGGACCCGAGAACCTGGTGACGGTGAAGCAATTCTTCTACGACGTGTACTCGCAGTGCCTGAAGGGGAGTGTGTTCGATGGACTGGAGATGGATCTTGTGTCGCACAGCATCACTTGGCTCCAGGCCGAGGATTTCAAGCAGCAGTTGGGTGGAGCTCGACTTCTGAATCGGATCGTTTCCCGTGAGGATGGCAAACCTCGCAGCGATCGCTTCGCCAGTGACTGTCTGCGAAGGCTGGGGACAACCCCTGGAATCATCGAGCGGCTGGTGGAGATGCTATCGTGGAACAGCAAGAACGAGGAACCGCTTCTGAGTGAAGTGTCGGTCATCATCTGCCGCCTGGTGGTGTACAACAGGAACTGCTCGAGGATCGTGGCCATACCCGGGTCGATAGAAGGGATCATGTCTCTGCTGGTGCCTAGTGAGTGGCCGGTCCCCGAAGACAAGAGCTATGTCAAGGCGACCACAGCATATCTCAACCTTCGCTTGAATGGTTTGAACATTCTCAAATACCTCTGCAAGGATCACAAAAACAGCCTGAAAATCGGTGAGGCTAGAGGACTGCTGTCCATCCTGATCCTCTTCATCGAGGCTCGCAGCGAGAAGTCGTTCAGTGAGACCAGCGAGACAACTTTCTTCCGCCTTCAGCTCAAGACCTACAAGAAGTCTCTGCAGGTGCTGACCTTACTTGCGGCGGCCACCAACAGTTCTGGGGCCTTCCTTCGACGTCGAATTGCGGATGTCGTTTCGGGACTGAAGAATCTGAGAGACGTCATCGAGTACGGAAGTTCGCAGCCGCATTTACAGAGGTCGAGCGTGGATATACTCTTCCACTTAGCCATGGATGTGGACGTTCGGAAAACCATAGGAGCCACGGGAGGTGTGATCAGCAACCTGTACAATCTGTTTGCAAGCTACGACGACATTCCCAGGGTCCCATATCCTTCAGGCTTCTCCGAAGAGTCTGAACACAGTAGGAGAAATGCTGAAGAGCGCCAGCTAGCATCCGAGATGGCTGGCAAGACCATCTCCAGGATTGTGCTGCAAAACGAGAAAAACTGCTTGAAAGTCATCAACCTGGTGTCTGATCATGGCGAACCATTTCTCAAGTGCATGGTCAGGTTTCTGGGTAAGCCTCTGGAGACGAACAATGTGGCTCCTCGGGAGATAGCCAGCTGCAGTGCTCAGATTCTCCGAAGTGTGCTGCAATACGCGGACGACCAGGTGAAGCAGGAGGTGGCCAACGACTCTGCGCAGGTGGTGTTGCAACTGATTCAGAGGAGGCTTCATGAGGGCAGATCCGAATTGTACGAATCTTATCTGGGTTTGGCTTCGCGAGTGCTCGAGCCTCTGGACCAGGAAACCTACTCGCAGTTGGTCGGCGTTCTCAGCAAGAGCGAGCTAATACAGCAGCTTCTCAAGAATTTGAAACATACTCCCAGCACCAAAAGGTACCCTAGAATTCGAAGGTACAGCGTTGAACTGCTCATCACCCTGAGCAAGAAAGACAACTCGTTCTTGAACGTTTTCAGGAGCATCAACATCAATCTCACTGATGTGCTGAACTCGACCATGGATTCCATTTCCGAAGTGGAAAACTTCTGCTTATTTTCAGGCTTGGTAGGATACACGAGGCACCAAGAGGAGATGGAAACGCTCGTGGCTCGTGCCATACAACACATTCAGACTCTGGACAGATCCGGGTCGGAGAAATCTCATCATCAGGACTCGTAAACTTCAATGGCTTTTGGAACGAGCATGTGATTTGTTCAGGACGGTGCCCTGTGTTTGGGCTGTATATTTGTACGTACATATCATATCATCTGTTGAAACCAGAAGCTGTGAATCAGTTGTGTAAATGCAGTAGGTTGGTACATGATGTTGGGGAGCAGAGACGTGACAGACGCAGAGATAAGGATTTTCAAACTCAGGAATCGATTTTGGCGCCGTGACAATCTCGTCCGGTGGTATCCTATCTGTGTGTAATAGCTGGGCAGCAAGTCAATTCCTGAAGCCCCAGCTTCAAGTCATCGCCTTCCCTGCACAGTGGACATATCTGACGAGTGACTCCGACGTCTCTTGTGTTCAGCGTCGGAGGAACAATCGAACATGTTTCTATAGGTAATATATGTTCCATATCTGGTAGTGCCGATAGATGGTATATTCATGACGTCGATGTCCAGCATTCTTGTAAAATGTGACAAATTCATAGTGAAGAGAGGCCCTATGTAAGTTCTTCACTCCAATAAGGGGCTGCACGTAGGTTGGCATTAGGCTAGTTGTAAAGGAATGAATCCATATTCCAACCGGTATATATTAGCAAATCAGTTTTCCCTGTATTCAATGATATCTCATAGAAGTTCTTCGAGAACGTTGGGGCCAAAGGCTCATAGGATCCTAGGTTAGCGAAGAGTTGCGTTGCAAAGGAGTTTATGTGCAATGAATTAGAACAGTATTAAAACATGTTGGGGTACGTAAGTATGATGTGCTTTCCCTTCCTACTAACAAGCTTGGAGAAGTTCCCATCCCCTATCACAACAGGTATGAAAATCCATTACATGATGACTTTGAAGAAAGTTGAAAACTTTCAAAACCCAGAAGCCTTGCAATTTTCAAGGGGAAGAGACTATCTTCAGTCAGAAGACCAAATAAATGTCTCCCTTGTTACTTCGCAAACTTGTCCTTCACAACTTAAATTGTAAGGCCTATGCAACTCGTGCGTAAACCCCTAAATCATGATTGAGGATCTAATAGTATATCAAAAGAAAGAGAAAGGGAAAAGGAATCGTGGAATAAAAAGGCTAGAAACAGCCCTTGATGTATAGTCATCTACAATGAGACAATTGTAATAACGTAAAGCAAGAATCACTCTCTCCCTTCGAGCAAGAACACATTCCACATGAGCACTTGTCCGCTCTCCGGAGGGGACACCTTCACATTCATACAAGACCATCCCCACAATACGATTTCTTCTTCCCAATTTGTGATCACATATAGCCCATGCTTGAGATGTATACTAAGGACTTGGGAGGGGTCATTTCATTTAGAGTTACTATTACAAGAGATGCTTTACCCCTAGAGGGACGACATGACCTCATGTCTTTTTTCCTATTTGCCCACCATTTGTACTAGATACCTACCATCTATCTTGATAGAACGACAGTTTCAATAGGTTATACAATTTCTTGTTGGTATTTCGTATGGTTATTCCTTTACTATAATGATATAACGAAGTCACATAATAACGTGATGAACCATTCATCTCAATTTTCCTGCAGTTCACATGTCCATTACATGGGCTTCGAAATCAATTACGTGATGATTGAGAAGACATATATCACTGAAACTAATTGGGTGAAACTTTTGAGAAACATAAAGATGAAAACGTGTGGTAAAAAATGCAAGAAATTTTATTTATTCAAGGGATCATGTCGAATCATGTGTAGACATTTCTCATGATTAAGAATTTTTATTTAGACGTCATTGAAATATTGCAATATCTTTGATATTCAAGGTTTACCCATTCTAAAACTAGGTATATATTGACACTTTATCATGGTGATAGGAGATATTTTTTATTTAGAAAAAATGGAAAATCCCTTTTTTATTTTTTTACTTTTATATATTTTTCATAATTGTTTAAATTTTTGTCAGATATAAGTATTTCCAAACACTACTGCTAAAAATCATTAGGTAAAACTTGAAGGAAACAACTCGCTTTCAATAACTTTGAAATGTACAAAATGTCCAATGTGACAATGTAGCAAATCTAATTGGACAGTTAAGAGATAAAAATTTAGTCTTATTCTGACCTTATCATTTTTCAACCGGATCAATAAGCTGATGATGGTAAGAGGCTGAAGTTTTGACAAGATGGTGCATGTCTTGACAAGCCTTGGACTTTGAAGGATAGAAGATTAGTGAATATGAGATTGTTTCCCACAACAATACTTTTATCCAAGATTTGCAACAAAAGTGGTAACATTGGACTAAGCCCCAACAATACCACGATTGGAAATATGTCCTTTTGCACCTAAGACATCCAAACTATCTAGCATGAGCATCTGAAGAAACATCAACTAACATGATTGCTCTCCTATGGATTGCACAAGCTAGTGCTCTCTTTTGAGATTGTTTCCCACAACAATACTTTTATCCAAGATTTGCAACCAAAGTGGTAACATGGGACCCAACAATATCACGATTGGAAATATGTCCTTTTGCACCTAAGATATCCAAACTTTCTAGCATGAGCATCCGAAGAAACATCAACTAACATGATTGCTCTCCTATGGATTGCACAAGCTTGTGCTTTCTTTAGAGCAATGGATACAAGTTACCTAAAATAGACTATATAATAAGCTAAAGAAAGTGATACCCTTACCTTCTAGTATGGTAGGCTCTTGCGCACTATCTAATAAATATGTCAAAATCGATATCCATAGCTCCATATAACTCCAAAGCTAGAGGAACAGAGAGGTGACATTTTTGCATATCCCTACCTTGGCTGCTACTATCACTCGCTGCCCATCCAAGAGGATGAGTAATCTCCCCCTCTAAAATCGTATTGTGTAGGACTATACAATATGGTTTCATGTAATCCTACATCATGATTTAGGTTATTGTGCAAACGTTGTAGTCGTACAACGTCTGCACAATAATCTAGTTGTCCCAAACTAAGTATAGGTCTGTCCTAACCCAATTCTTTCTTAGTGGATCCCGCCATTCCTCATACTACTAGGGCTTGTCTAAGCTCTTGCTCCGGCAAGGGTGCATGCTTATGGATCTTGGCTTGACCATGCATCAAGGCTTTCCAACTCACACCAACTAGCTACTCTACATTGATGAGGTTCCGCCTTGGCTAGTTCCACCCATCTACATCTTCATTACTCACGTGTGAGTGTGGTATTACCTTAGATGCAGCAAGGGTCCATATGACACGTTGCCCATTCGGAGTGCAGATGATAGCTATCCATACTAGCATTAAGGATGCGGTGTTTGTTATAGCGCGAGAGTGTGAATATCTCACATGGAGGTAGCGTTGGTATTCCTTGTAGTTTACTCCAAAATATATCATATCAATAAAAAAAACTTCTATGTGAACACCATAAGTAATCCAATAAACCACCATATCTTCACTCAAGGAAAAAATAAGTGGTCCAAAGAGGTATGATGACTCTAAGATCAATGATGGTCCCCATTATCGTCCCATGTCTACATAATCAAAGTATTTAAGCAGAAGTGAAAGGATGGAAAAGGATTGGATGACAACTAGCTTTACTAATAACGCACAACTTCATAGACAGATACTGATCTATACAACTGGTGCTGCCGACAGTTTGCAGTCTGTCATGGTGAAGGATGCCATGTAGCATAGTTATCGAGTTACATTCTCAAATTACATCATTGTCAGAAATCTTGACATATTTATAAAATAGTGTGACATGTGATGAATATGATGTAATAAAAAGGCAGACGGATGTCCATCAAACAATAGAATGGAAACATAGCCAAATTTTGCAAATGTGAATCTTACAAGAGGACAAAGATAGAGAGTCAAAATTGAAGGGTCTTCAAATATCTAGATAACTTAAAATAAAAACAATTCAGTTTATATGTTTTCTTTCACCTAATTGAGACAAATTTTCTATCCTGGTGGCCGTTCGGGAAGACTAGGCATCCAGGCAGTTTGTAAATTCTTAACGTTCACAGTGATCAGTTAGGTCCATAAAGAAATTGAGTAAAGAACTCAATCCCTATAATTTTTAGAATTTTTCAAAGTAACTAAAAGTAATTGAAATGTGCTTTTCATAAGGTTCATTGCACCTACGACTGGCTAAACAAAGTTGGGTCACTTTACAGCACGACAAATCCTTGTGAATTTTCTCTTACATCATGTTCACGTTTGGTTATATATCATCGCTGCATAGTTCATCTCAACGCTTTCATACATCCTCACCAAAACACTATCACAATTGTCAGAAGTGGGATTTGAACCCACGCCTCTCACGAGACCCGAACTTGAGTCGGGCGCCTTGGACCACTCGGCCATCCTGACTCGGATATGAGAAATCTGTAATATTAGGTATATAATTACTTTATAATTCAAGCAATATCTTGAATTACCTCCTTGACTTTCAAAAGATTGATTCGTCATTACCATGATCCAAAACTGGAGGAGTAAGAATTTACAATCAGAGCATGAAGTTACAAGTCAAAGATTACAATAAAGCTGTAACACTTCTATAAATGAAAAAGTGGAAATACTTAAAGTGTTGTTGGTATTTGCCCACATTTCGGTATACAAGCGGATGAGTCCACGGTCTGAGCATCTATAATACATAACACCTCAGTTATGAATGTGGTGATGAACGAGGAGTGGCATCAGTAAGTTTATTTGCATTCTTCCAATTTCAGGTGATACTTCTTTCCATGACAGAATCACTTTGAAGGTTCCTTCTTTACTGCGTCGTCTATTAAGGCCTCAAACGGATATCTTGATGAGAAAGACTCATGCAGATTTGAGTTCATATCATGCAAGTACATCAACATTAACTAGAGATGCAAGAACTCATAAAACCAGCAATATCACCGCTACAATTTAGCTTAGGAGTACGAGAAGGTACGAAATTTAAACTGAGTACTAGTTATTCTAGAAAAACCAATAGTTTGGTTGCTAAGCGCATTCCGAGGACTATGTCTGTTCCTGGACATTTCATAAATTCGGGACATGTGGAAATGCACCTGCATTTATCATTGTAAAGTGCAAGATTGCAGCCAACAGATACTCAAGGAAGTACATTTTTGCAATTCAGTATTATGCTAAGCCCTCATCAAAGCAGCAACAGGTAAATTGCAATGAGACAAATCAAGGTCGTGGTTCTACTTTTTATTTTGAAAAAATCCAGGAACAAGATTGTTCGTTGCCGGAAAGATACTTTGATATATTGGCGAGTGCTACTAAGAAAAAATCAAGACATGTGTCCCAATCACAGCAATAAATGGTTGATCTGGTCACAATTTGGAGCCTGCGACCCACAGTTTGTAACTTGGTGAATCCAATCTATGTAACTAAAGTCTCTACCTATTTTCATCGTGAACATGATGTCCCGTGTACGCTTATGTCACGCTCTTTGCACAAAAACTACACAATGGAACTCAGTACATCTGTAGAAAATATTTGGCGAGTGGACTGTCGTCGTCTTCTTTCATGAAGAACCCAACACGAATGTCTAACTTGTTTGTACGGCATGCTCCTGAAACTACTGCTGCAACACTGATATGGTAACTAGCTCGGTTCTCTTCTTCATCACTCCGGTTCCGACTTGCCGGTTTGAATGTTGTGCTCTTGCAAGTAATGTTCAGCTTCTAAAGCAGCCATGCATCCAGTGCCTGCGGCGGTAATCGCTTGACGGAATTTCTTATCCTGTACATCCCCTGATGCAAAAACTCCATCGACGTTGGTGTGCGTTGTTCCGGGCCTGGTAATGATGTAACCATCGGGGTCGGTTTCAATTTGCCCATCCAAAAACTTTGATGCTGGCTCGTGACCAATGGCGAAGAAAAGACCTGAAACTGGAAGCTCAATCACGACTCCAGTCTTCACATTTTGAACTTTCAAACCCCCAAGAAGATTTCTCTCGTTGCCTACTGCTTCGATCACTACACTGTCCCAAATAACTTGAACTTTAGGGTTGGCAAGAGTCCTAGCTTGCATAATTTTGCTGGCCCGAAACTCATCACGACGATGAATCACATAGACCTTGGAGCCATACTTGGCCAAAAAATTAGCCTCTTCCATGGCTGTATCACCCCCGCCAATTACTGCCAGAGGCTTGTTTCTAAATATCGGCGCAGCACCATCACACACAGCGCAGGCAGAGATTCCCTTATTCCAAAATCCTCCATCTTCCTCTCCGGCGCCTTTGAAATCTAGCCTTTTGGCCACGGCCCCTGTTGCAATAATCACAGTGTCTGCTTCTACCTCCTTCGTATCTGTAAACAACTTGAACGGCCTGATAGACAAATCCACCCGCAGCACCGTCTCGGTGAAAATCCTCGTTCCAAACCGACGACTCTGCGCTCGGAACTTGTCGCACAACTCTCCACCCAAAATTCCTTCCGGGAATCCAGGAAAGTTCTCGACGTCTGTCGTGGTTGTCAATTGCCCTCCAGCCGCAATTCCATTTGCCATCCATCCCTCGAAAAGAATAGGCTGAACCTCAGCTCTCGCAGCATATATGGCAGCAGTGTGGGCAGCAGGGCCGGAACCAATGATGCACATGGCAGTCCTTAGCTTCTCTAACTCCCCCATCGCTGACTCCGTCGAGTAACTCCTGGGGGAGGAAACGCCTGTGGCAAGAGCAGCAGATACTCTGCGGTATAGACTTTTAGTGCACTGAGCAATCTGTCTCGCCAGAGGCAGCATACACCCTCAAGAAGAAAGAAGGAAAAATCGGCTGTCAGTTCACACTACCCTCGCCGTAGAAAAAGAACAACTTTCGATCACCATTAAAAATATTCCTCAATCCTCCAGGCGTGCAATCTTGTGGACCTGGAGCTCAGATCTCGAAACTGGACTCTCCCTCACACCAATTTAATTTTCCAAGAACCTCACTTATACGCAGTAAGAGAATTCACAAATCCTTTGAAGCAATAAGCCCTCAAAGGAGCGAATCCTGCGCCGTAAAAACGCACATGTGGACGGGCAGAATGTCACTGTGAACACTGACTGACTCGTCGATCCGACAAAACTGTTGCTTTGTGAACTGTCACGAAAATGTGTAAGAAGGGACCTAGAAGACAGTCGCACGACGGCAAATGAAGGTGCCCTCGATGCGACCCAACTCCGGCACTGTAAGCACAATGTTTCACATAAGATCCAAATGCCGGAGGGGCGGGATTGTTTGAGGTTGGTTCCCGCGCAACTTCCTTCAGCAACAGAGCAAGTCAAATGCGAGGAAGGCGGCCTGAATGAGGGCACTGCTGTATGTGTTGCCGCCTCAACCCAAGGGCTTAAGTCTGAGCACTTGGACTCCATTCAATTATGAGGTAAATTTAGGACTTCTGACTTACGCGTACTTTTCGTACACATGGCGATAAAGGAATGCAGATTTATGAGTTATGGTCGAGCCTGGATAACGGGATATGGGAGTGATAGGGGTGAGAGAGAGAGAGAAGTTAAGATGCCGGGAGTAGCTTTTGAGATACTGCGAGTATTTTGCCTAAACTTTATAGTGAAACTATACACCATATATGGTATTTCATCAACTCTTTACCTTGCATGGATGGGGTAAAAGACCCATATGAGAAAGATAAAAAAAATTATGAATGACCACTTGGGATACAATCGTGAGGAGGGTGATCACAATAGACATTTGTCACTTTGGGGATCACATAGACTACGTCCATCTCTTTGTTGATTGTTCCAAGTAATAACAATCGTGGGAGTGGTTAGCATCCTAGGTTTTATTATGGGGCTTTTTGAAACTAGGTTCCCATGTCCACTTCTATTCCATATGCTCACTCGTGCACTCCATGACCAGGTTAGATGGATTTCTTGCTTACCTCGATTAGTTGACACATGATCCCATGGATGAGTTAGCATGATTTTTGTTTCTCCTACTTTCACGATGATGTCTACATTATACTAAGGGGATGTTCTGGATATAGAGAGTTGGCCGCTAGATTTCAAAGATTGGGCTACATTGCTGGAGGAGTCCATACGGGCCAGACATGTTATGAATCAAGTTCAACATGATACTTTAAATTCGACTTGATTACTACGGTGTAGGATTTTGGGACAAGCTAGGGAGTGTAGCGGAGCCGCACAAGCCTTTCATCTTATGTAAATGGCTAGTCCTACCAAGGAGACTATTTTCTCTTTACCCATGGGCAAGGGAATATCATTAGAGGTCTTGCAATCTTAGCCATATGAGGTATTATATTTTCATATATTATTTTTTGTCCATTCTCTATGCAAACATATCCTTAGTGGGCTTGTATAAGATGATATATGAGCATCTTAGAAATTTCTTTCAAGTAGATGATCCCTCTAATGATTTCATGGAATTGTTCCAAATGGTTACATTAATTATGGTATGAGAAATTTCGTTGTCAAGTATCATATTTTAGTTGATTTCTTCCAATGGAGAAAGACATTGGGCATTAGACCGATTACTATTGGGAAGGTCTTATTGCGCCTTGTTATTTATACTATGGTTATGCAATATCGTTTCCATTTCAGAAAATACCTTTGTCCACACCAATTTGAAATCGCCACATCATAAGATTGTGAGGCGGTATCATTGGACATTAGAACACTCCTAGATATCTATCTAGATTGGGTTGTATTGCATGTGGATATTGATAATATTTTTAATAATGTTTCACGTGCATCCATCTTTACATAGTTTAGAGAGGTTGATGGATCTTTGTCGAGTCTCATTCCTTTCTTAAGAAACTTCTAGGATTCACATTCTTATTTCTTCCATCAGCAATACTTTTCACATGAGGGAATCACGGTTCTATAGTGCAGCATTGATAATTGATCCTTTGGGAGGAACTCTATTTGCCATGGCTCATTATAGAGCTCTTATGTTTACTTCATTGGTCATGTCAGGTTATGTGTTCCCATCCTTAGCGGATGAAACATACATTCTGGGCCCTGTAGATTGGATTATGAAGTACTTTGACTACTTGACCTTCATCTTGTAGGCTTGAGGATCAATGTATCAAAGTGTAGGGCATGGTCTTCTTTGATAATTCATCCTCATCTCCAGCTTCTAGAACGATGTATGACATCCACAAATAACTTGCATATTCTTGGAGTGCTTGTAGGGTATATAGACATCCATATTTTTGTTCTCTAGGTGAGTTGCTTCTTCTCTTGTATTTGTAATTCAAATTCTACAAGTATTATAATTTCTAATAATAAAATAATTTTTTTTAATTTTTGCACAAGTAGAATTTATTTTACGACGCAGTCTTATCATGAATCATTTTGTTCTCAAACAAATATGACATCTCAATTAAATGGTGTGTTGTTTCATATTAATAATCATAAATACAAAGTTTTTTATGAGAATGGCAGTTATATGCACCAAATATTGCATTAATTCATAGATATTGATTTTCTAGGGGTTTTTTAGTCATCATATTTATATAAAAAAAGTCCAAGTAGTCCATTTTAATTTTTTGTTATTCTTATTTCATAGCTCCTTATGTTAAATAGCAATTTGATCTCCAATCCATATGATTAGAACGGACTAAGCATTCTTTTATTTATTTATTAATAGGTTATAATATATGTTTTTCATCATAAATAGAGGTTATTTTTATGAACGGATTTTGACTATTAAATGAATTGCATTTGTATTTTTCAAAGTTTGTTCACATTCGATGTATTTTCATTACCATGTCACTACCGTGGTCATTCATAACCATAGTTTATTACTATGAAAATATGAAAGCTCTCGTTGACATTGGATGGTGATACATGCATCACTTTTTCTCTTAAAATTTTTCAGTTGTTTAGTTTAGTTATTAGAAAATATGAGAAGTGATTCATGTATCACAAAATTTATTTTTCAGATTTTTTGCCTAAAAAAGGTCAATTGATTCAACATCTAGAACAATGATTCCAACCTTGAGTCTTCTCTAATCATTATAAATATTGGAAAATTTTAGTTCTAAAATTTTCCAATATTTAAGAGGAATTTCAAATTTGACATCATTTTAAAATGAATTAATTTTAGATATTTAAAAAAAATTGTGATAGTTTTAAATCAAAAATAATTATTTTTAGAATATAGTACAAGACAAAATAGTTTTTGTATGGGAATGTATGATAAATTTTACTCCTTTTCTAATAACCATCCATTTCATGGTCACATTAACTACGAAATATGTCACAATTTTTATTACAAACTATCAAGAAAAGCCAAAAAATCATAATTAAAATTTTCATGATTTTCAAAGATTTCACAAACCTAATTCAAAAAATACAAAAATTATGCAAATTTTTAATTTATATTTGTTAAACCATGTTCACAAGCGAATCCTCACAAGCCATCATGGGTTTAAGTACGCCAAGGTGCAAAACATGACCTTGAAATGGCTTGTTGTTTGTTTTGTATGGTCTCCAGTTTCCCATAGTTGTAGCAGCCCCCTTAGGATTAAGACCTTACAAGCCATCCTGAGGTTTGATTGCTTCTTGGCAATCAAAAGTCAATGGCATTTTTTTTAAGAGATTATATATTACAAATTATATGCAGATAATTTTTGGTATAATATCAAAGGTCAAAGTCTACCATGTACTTTTTTATTCTTCAGAACGAATAATCAAATTTTATAAATTTAGTGAAAATCATGTTTTTGTTAATTTATTTTCAAAAAATGATGTACATTATTTGAACTAAAATTTATTATATTGGATTATTAAGACTTCAAATTTATTTATTTAAATTTTAGGTCAAAAATTTGAACATTATTAACAATTAAATTTTTTTATATGGTATTAAATGGATGTTTCGTTATTTTTTAATAAATAAAATTTTAAATATTGAAAATATATTTATTATTAAAATATTGGACTTTTATTAAAAATTATTTTTGTAACAATATTTTTGTATTTTTTGATTCAATTTTAGTTCAAAAATAAACACATTATAATAAAAATTTATTAAAAAAATTAAAATTAAAAATTAAATTAATAACCCAGATTGAAAATTTTATTTGAATTCAAATAAATTTTGAATTTTTTAAATTAAAATTTAATTTTTTATTAAGATATTTTTATTTTTATTAAATAATTAATACTATAATCTATAATCCAAGATAACTTTACAAAGTGATAGTTGTATTATTGATATATAATTCTGTAAATTTTTTTTAGTTCTATTCTTAGAATTATGCATTTATTATATATATTGCATACATTTCTATTCAAATTTTTCTTATGAACACATATGTTTCTTATTAATCATATTTTAATTTGCTAACAAATTTTTTTCACTCTTCTGCATATTTACGTCAATGTACAGTTGCAAATAGATTGGATATAAAAATTTATTTTGATTCATTTCTGTTTTCAAAATTTATGTTTAAATAAAGATGTATTTATTATGCATATATATTTCATTAACATATTCAGTATGTCAAATATATTTTAAATATAATATTTTTTGATTTTATGTTGATTGAAATCAATTTTTAAATCGATTTCATAAACTTTAAAATATGATATAATTTTTTAATATTTTTACATTGCTTAGAATTCGTTGCGTATGGGGAACTTGAACCTGTAATTCGTAATCTCGAGTACGCAAAAGCCTCTCCCGCTGGTCTCGATCTTTGGACCTCGAAATATACTGTCATCGGGTCACCAACTTCCTTAACCTTCCAGCACATGAAGGATATATAAATTTTTTTTTGTTATTCAAGTCTTTTTAATGCATCAATGTTAGGGTTAGTTCTTACTACTAATTGAATACAAGTTTATATTTTTTTGAAATTAGTTCGAATGTGTTGTCCCGGAAGATTAAGTACACGCCGAAGCGTTTTATTACGTTGGTTTTGCTAAGCCCCAGTTTACGGGCGACCATGTTGTAGACGAGTACAAAATTAATATATTAATATAATATATATATTTTTTATTCAATGAATACATATATTTTAATGTTATAAAAAAATATTTTATTTCATAATTAGAAATAATTTACTTCAAATATTCACAAAATTATTGAAAAAATTCATGATTATTATTTTAATCTAATTTTTTTAAAAATACTAGCAAAATGTTTACTTCTTTCATCATCATTATCTCAAAACTTAGTCCAAGTTGTCTAATTCTTGCATTTGAAAAATCTAGTATCTGATAATATTTTATTTTATTTTCCTTGCAAATTTTATTTTTCTCGTGCCAAAAGTATGTTCCAATGAGAATGTTCTCATTTTTAATGAATACATTGTTGCAACTTACCTTTTTTTAATTCTTTTGATTAATATATTAAATTAAATATGAAATATAATATAATCTCAAATTATTCTGAATATGGACTGTGCCTCAAGGCATATTCAGAATTTTGAAACAAATTTTTTATTTATACAATTGAAAATAAGATATTCCCGTTGATACAAGTTCAAAACCCCCTATACGTTTTGCGTTGAATTCAAACTTTAGTGTTTGATGTTTAAGCTTGAACGCCTAAAGGTTGAGCAGCTAGACTCATTCAAGGCAAATTTATCAAATTTCATTCCAGCATATTTTACATCTTCAGAAGTAGTCAGAGCACTACTGAGAGAGTTCGCTCAATTAACAAAATCGGAAAAGAGTGGCAGATATATTTGCAACAGAATGGAAGAGTTTAAACATATATTTAGTCCAAAATCGCCTAAGAACGAGAATTCAAAATTCGATGAAGAATCTATCCGTGGAATGGAATCTTTTCTTGAGAGGCTTGTTGGACTCTTCAGCATGTCTATTAGATCTCTTCTCTCATGAGCATCATTGCTCTATCCTTTTCTTTTGGCCTCCGGGTTGGTCTTTTTCTAGCTTGCTTTGTCTTTTTACATTAATCGCTGTGGTTTCATAGCGCTTTTTATTCCATGTGTCTCCAATTTCTTTCTCAACGGGATGGGAAAGTATCTTGTGCAATGATCACTTTTATGTTATGATCACTACTTGCATGTACACCAAGCTACTCTAGGTTGTTTCGTAGCACAACTGGCTGGTGGTAGTCAGGTTCTGTGCTGGAGTCTCGGTTAGAAGCTCACCTCGGGGAAGCTATTGGTGTGTGACTTGACCCCTGCTTCCAAGCAGGACTGTGGTGCGAGATGGAATGAACTATAAGAGCTAATTCTCGGTACTGAAACATTCTCTAAAACATCCAAATATCAAATCTGTATGTATGCGGTAGCCAGATCCTAACCTCAAGTACAAACAAGAGGAATAGAGAATCGTGATAGCTACAAGTGCAGCTTCAAAATTTATAGTACCTCTCAAGAGATTGTGGATTGACCCATAAATCTTACCGCGTGCATGCCCCTCAGACACGTTGCAACCTCCGCCTTCAGGAAAGAAAGATGTAATCCGGGTACGAAGCTGTAACATTGACGCCTCGGAAATTGCTGAAGTCCAAGGCGCACTTCTGTTTCAGATTGACGGGAGGATCCAAGAATTCACCTCTGAGCGCAAACGTGGCGATGACCCTCGAATAAGCTTCTGTATCGTGGATGCCATCCCAGTTCACATACTTATCTGGGTCCGCGCAAGCGCCAACCCTTTTAGACTCACCATTCTCCGTGTATGCAGCCGTACAAGAACGGCTCCTGTCGAAGTTGTATCTGCCTCCGATTCCACAACACGCCCTCACAAGGTTCTTCTTCGAAAATCCTGCACACAGCTTTGGAAAAGTGAGCATGAGTGAAATACACGCCCATGGTCCCTCTGGGTCCAAGCAATAATTATGAGTGATAAGCAGTTTTTTCTGCAACGGAACCCGAAATGAGCAGGCTTTCCTATAGTTCCATTCGCTACCATTGTGTTAAGAGTGATCATTGCATCCTTTGACTGCTTAGTTCAGAGAAGTTTTCCTGCCTACCTAAACTGTCACAAAAATTTGTTAATATGGCTATTTCACAGATCTGATCATGGTTTGATTCTTTCTCGAGAAAATCCGACCCTCAGATATATAAAAGGGAATACCAGGTGCGAAAAATCACACATCTATCATCGGAAATTTAGCATCATCAAATTTAGCTTCCTCTCCAGATTGTGTATTATTCATCACAAGGATTGAATCAATGATCGATTGCTACGCAGATCGATCTGCGTAGCAATCAATCCTATTGCGTCTGAGTCCAACGTGAACAAATTTACTCAAAGAGATCTCTCCAGAGAATGACTTTATGACCAAATAATGAAACCGACTGGTAATGGAGAGGACCCACCCTTCACGGGTTGACCACTCCGTGTAGTTTCTTTTTTGTCTTTTCTGTGTGGAGGCATGTTTATCGTCCTGGAGGATTTCTACGATCTTACAGGCACTTCAACCCCCTGCATTGCTTTGCCATGGGGTGGAGACAACCGGGTTCTAGAGTCCATCACACATCGGGGGGACATTGGGGATCCTCTATGAAGTGTGCTCAGCTGAGACTCGATCCCAGTGCGAGCTGGGTTCTCGTGTTCCAGTGGAGTTGCACTAAAGGGCCTGGAAGAAGACCATCGATAGTCTTCAATTTCCTCATGACTCCATCTTTTCTCAGCGATATATCTGGGGATACTTGGAAAGACTATGACTCAAATTCTTGATCGTTCGTGCTGAGTAAGGGGCACAGAGTCAGAATTACGTACCGTAATTGGAAGGAGCATCCCAAACTTTTCTCTGGGCGGCAGTGTTGTCGAAGAGAAAGATGGTTGCCTCAGAGAGATTTGCCCGAAGACTCCTGACTACTGGGACCAGTTGAGCGTTAAAAGCATCTGAGATCTCGTTCAACTCTATCAGACATCCGTGCTCATTTTTATGGAGTGATGTGTCATTGGCATATATCGTTAGAAACTCCGGAGCACAACCCAATGCCGGGGAATTGAACAGAATGAACTGTCTAGCCCCATTCATATACAAATACTGCGATCGAAAATTCAAATGAAGGATCAGATGGATTAGTGTCAGACTCTGCTTTCTTGCGTGTTTACGGATAGTTAAACCTCATGATTAGAATCTCAGAAAAATAGTCGGTGGGAATTTTCTCTCATGAAGCTAATGCCATAAATCTGCAGCTTCGAGCACTGCGATAGAAAGATGTAGACATCTGAGAATGAGAAATTGTTTCTTGAACAAACGAGGACATTTTTTTCTCACAGGCGAGCACTTCATGTACAGGTGGATTGATTGTACCTCGACCCCGTCTCCGATAGCCGCAGCAAGTTTCTCACTGTAGACATCCCTAGCGTCACCCATGGAAAGCTCTCCTCTCTGCAGAAGCTCTGCAAGGTCATTCCTCAAATTGTATCTGATTATGTACAGCCCTTTGTCAAAAGTATCTTGACTTTTCGGAAGAAACGCAGTTTGACACGAGATAATCCCTGCACATTCAAGTCCTAACATTAGTGTTCTCACGCAGTCACTTATTAAATCTCCTACAAAGAGATTTATTGTTCTGAGTCTCAATCGCCATTCTGAGATGCCCTCGCAATGTCGGCACCAGAAGCCTATTTGTGCAAGTCAGGACACAATGAGCAAGCTCACAGGGTGACCAGCTCACGAATGCAGCGATGAAAGCAGTCACACAGAAGCCGAGTATAAGCAGTCATCAGGAGAGTGCTCACCTTTTGAGGATTTTTGTAGGACTTCAAGTGCATCTTTCCTGAACTTGACAAACTGCCGTTGTTGAACCTTGAGATGGTAATGAGTCAAGGTAAATGGGTTGTCAAGAATTGGGCTTCCAGCATAAGCAAAGTTCACTCCTCGGCGGAAATCAGCAGCAACGCTTCGAAAATAAGGCGTCAGTAGAGGAAATTGGAAGGCTTGAGCTGCAAAACAGTGACACTAGTCATCGTCAGAACTCGAGAGTAATATCACGTTCAGTGGTTGGCAACTAGCAATCTCTTGTCACATCATATACACGGACGTACAATAAAATGAAAACCTCTCACGCTCGCGCTGCCGATCAATATTGATTCTACTGTGTCTTGAGTTGCAACCATCCGCAGAGATGTAAAGCTCAGGAACTTCGTTATGCATGATGGGTTCTCAAAATACTGACAGAAAAAATCAACCAAAACTCTGCCATCAGCAAAGCGCCCAGACGGAACTTCGAAGAACTTCATGCCATATGGCAATGACTCCACAGACAGGATGCCGGGAGATGGGAGAGAGGCAAGGCAATTTCCGGTATCCACCATGGAAGCTCCGAACACAAATAATGCTTCAGGACATTCATATTTGAGAAGCCTGTTAGCTTGAGGAAGATCATAAGCAGCTTGAACTGTCCCCAAACATGCACGCAGCATGACCGTGATCACCAACACCACGTCTGGTTTTCCATGCAACATCATCGTCTTTGGCTGTTCTCTGAGTGAAGGTTTCTTCCCTGAATATTGGATTTAGGCGGCATTCCCTCTGTGTGTATGATGGTACTACGACGATCTCTCACTCTCCAATTTAACATTTCAATGTCAAAGATTTGCAACTAAACTTCATACCGTTGCTTATACATAGAGCAGCCTCTTCTCAAATGAGAATTTGAAGAAATGAAGACTGATTTTGATACATAATCCAAATCTGCCTGGCTGAAGTACTTCGACGCATTCAGAAAGCCAGGCAGCTGCCTGGCTTTCCGAATAGGGAAAAATGTTTACTGTTAATGAAAAATTCCGAATTTACCTACTTGATGAACAATTGACTGGGACTGCTGAAATACAACAATTCTAAATTTCACGTGCAGCATCACCGTGCGAGTAAGAATAACAACCTCAACCACAAACCAAAGAAAAGCCAGCTTTATGCAGTGCATGATTTCCCACGTTACGAAACCGACTTCACGCTCGTCTTGCCTGACGTCACTTTTTTATTTTTTTATTTTTCCCACTAGCCTAAACTGCAGTTCCTGGTGTTTTCGTGCCTAAAAGCCCTTAACTGCAGCATGTCTGTTTATGTCCGATAGGGGGTTTCATAATAGATCCATAAAAGTACGGGAAAGGAATGAATCCAATAAAAGTCACTTCCCATACCCCTAAGATTTTTACGGAAAAATTGTATGGCTCCACAGAATTTGTAGGGAAAATCTAATGAAGCCAAATGTCTCTTTAGAACATCCAAAACCTCGAGAAGAAAATAATTTGTAAAATTGGAAGGGTCAACAAAAACTTGCCCAACTTAACGGGATACCTTCTATGAATCCGAAATACCTTCTTCCGTAACGGGGCAAACTCTGTTATGGTAATGCCATAAAGTGTTACGGGGGTGTTTTGAAACTCATAATGAACCCCAATTTTATATTTGTGTCAGTGATGCCTTCGTCACACATCCGACACGATCATACGTACAAGACACTGTTCGAACAGTGTAATGGTGTCCGGCTGATTTTTCTCATTTCCGGCTTTCTTCCATTTTCTCTAGCATATCTATAGGTGGCAATATATTGCAGAAACATAAATCTGAAGATCCACTTTATTTCATATCCATGTTATATCAATTAAATTTGGATAGGAAGTAAGTTAAGAAAAAAATGAACACACTTGCCGTTGTTGACCTAATATTTAGCATATTTTACAAATTAGTTCATCCCAATGTTGGACACCAACTTTGACATGTTTGTGAGGGATTGCCCAAGAGCCTACCATACTAGGCGGCAGGGGTATCACTTTCGTTAGCTTACTATATAGCCTATTTTAAGCAATGTGCTTCCATTGCTCTACAGAGAGCACTAGCTGGTGCAATCCATAGAAGAGCAATCACACTTTGGATATTCATGTTGTATGTCGACCGTTTGACCTAGATAGTTCGAAATATCTTAGTTGACCTAGATATCTTAGGTGTTGCACAACATATTTCCCAGTGTGATGCTATTGGGACCTAGCCCCATGTTTCCTATTTGGTTCCATCTTTGTACGATTTGATGGGGTCTTCCCATCTTTTGTTATTTTATTGCGTCACCTTTTTCCAATGTTAGAAGGGTAATCCTTCTTACCCACTCCAACTTTTTAGGCTTTCAAATTAATGAAATTGCTACAAGTGTACAATAAAAAAATATTTTTTTCACATTTTTTCCCCCACACTACCTCACTTTGAATTGAAGGTCAAACACATAGTACGAAAGAAAAGAAACGAAGTGCAAGTTGAATTTTGAAATTTTAACATGAAGTTGCACACTGAGAAATTGATTACTATGAGGTGTTTATGTGGCTAATTGCTACTGCTGCTAAAGGATTGTTGTTTTCTATGCTTGTGCTTGCTTTAACCTCTTCACAAACAAAATAGATATCACAATTGTAGCATGGATTTGAACCCAATCTTTACATGTTTGACTCAAATATATGAGACTCCAACAATCAAATCAATGACTAGAGTAAAAGGATGATTATAAAAAGTATTTCATCAACATCAAACCTAGGATCATCATATGTAATTGATACATTAAATTTATCTTCTTTTTCTATACGTTCACAAACTCATCCTCCATAAGGTATTTCAAGGAAAAATTAAAAGCATTATAAGTAATAGCTTTGATAAAATACAAAGAAAATAATAAAATGACTGTATTTTTTAATTATAATAAATTTCAGAAATTCATATAATTTTAATCATAACTAGAGCTACTCCATAAACGATAAAATTATCTTGTAAATTCAGTAAAGGAATACTTCGAAGAAAAATTAGTCTTTTATATAAAGTTTTTGAAAGATACAGAATCTTATGCAGTGAAATAGGATAAAATTGTTAAGTCTCTTTGAAGCAAAGAGATTAAAATTGATAACAAGCCAAGGCTAAATATTATTCATTTTTTTAAAAAATCAAATATAAATATTATATTTTTGATAATGTTTCAAGATTTTTCTAGCAACTAAACTATAGGGACATAGTTAAAGAAGGCTATAGGAATTTTTTGTGTAGGTTATATTCGGATGAATATATAACATCTTTTTACGAATATGGTAAATTAGAAAGCGTACGAAGATAGTTGAGCAGTTCACACGCGAGAGAGAAGGAGCTGGAAGAGAGAAAGAGAAAAAGTCACAACCAGTTCTATTTCAAAAAATGGAAACTCGATGACGGACGAACGACCAAGGAGGAAGCCATGATTGAAATACCGAGGAAAATGCAAACCACCATGTCACGGAGGAAGGGTATTGCAGTAACACCAGGTAGGAAGATGACAATGGGGAGGATTCAACCGCTCATCCTAATGGCAGATTGGACGCCAGTAGAATTATTGCGATTGAAGAATTTGGGAGGTACGTTCTTATCATGACGATGGGATTTTATTTGCCAAGAACTGTGCGAGAAAGTACGACAAGGAAAGGTAACACACTCAATAGGGTACCAAACACAACCGGAAAGATGGGATGCAAAAATGTGGACTAGCGCATTAGGACATCAATATGAGAAGGAGAAAGATGGTGTCGATTGGGAGGGCTCAGCCTTGCATATGGCATTCACGTTGATGAGACTAAGTGGTTCAATCCTAGGTAGAGGAAGGGTACAAACGGATATAAACTCGATTTGATCAAGAATTTTTTCAAAAGAAAATTGGCTCTTACCTTGAATCAATTATTCTTTCCAAAACGAACCACCTATGTGACTATGCACAAGGTGAGAATAGTGAGGGTTTTGTGGGAGTAATAATCATGGTAAACTAGGGAGAGATCTTCGCGTGGAACGTACAAGCAATGGCTAGTCAATATCGACATGACGACAAGTATGTGGTCTATTTGTCGTCTTTCTTGGTGCACTTATATTCAAAGATGGAGTGGCTAACACCAAAGGAGAGGCGACTGTATAGGATGGAGTTGGACTTGTCTGATTTAGAAGAAGATGACGATAGTAATGGGTCCACCAGAAGCTTGGGTACTGCTATTCACATGACAGACCTACATAGAGAGATATTCAGTACCAATCCGAAGGGCTCAAAATCGGAGGAAGTAGTAGTCGAGTTTCCTAGGAAAAGGACGAGACAGGTGGTGGACAGTCTTCAAGACAATTTGTAACATAAGAAGAAGGCAATTGATATAACTGGGGACGCTGGGCTTCAGACGGTATCCAAGTCTAAGGTGAAGGCAACGAAGGAAATTGCTAAGCCTCTTGACTTTGATTTGCAGTTGTTTCATAAATTGGAAGCAATGGTGATCTCAGTGCTAATGGAACTTAACGAAATGGGACATGGCTACATACCATGGTGGGACCCTCAAGCATATGGATACATGGATCTTGTGCAGATGATGCATTGAATATCAAGACGGAAGACAAAGCAGACTCAGGTTGTTCATAAGTTAATTGAAAATGTGAAGCGGTTAACCAACCAGAAAGACGAATTGGAGGAGGACACTTGGGAATCCAAGGACGCTTATGGAGAAATCTGTGAGATTCGTGGTGCGAAGATCTGGTATGTGGAAAAAAGAGAATTTATGACTTCAGGAGACAATGAAGAACTTGAAACGACGCCTGAATTGAGTGGATGTGGAGGCGTCTGCTCGATTGGAAACCTTGGTGAACAAGTGCGCACAACACTTTTTTGTGCGGTGTGATGAGGAAGAGTAGAGGCATTTGGAGAAGTTGGTGCGAGTGATGGAGAATCCAGGAGACTCAAAGGAGAAACGCAAAAAGATGTATCAATTGCTGGGACGAGAGTTTCAAGAAGTGATGTGCCTGCACTGAGAGGAGATTGTAGTTGACATCCAGGAGATGCAAGTAGGAATCGATGCGTTTACTCAATAATTAGAGATGTGTTTGAGTTGAGTAGGTAGCTTTAGAAAGATTAGGAGAAGTCGATCCATGTAGGTAACGTTTAGGAGTATGCACTAGAATTATGTATAGTTAGGCGTAGGAATAAAGTGATGGGGATCTCCTTTCTTGCAAGTGTTCATTTGATTGAACGGCAATTGTAGCTAGGGTAGAATGAGAACTCGCGAAGCTGATGTGTGATCCATGCAACCAGCCTAGATTGAAGCCGAATACCTGTGAAGTTACCGGGATATTTGTCCATGAGTTGTTGCAGTGGTTAGGCTATCAGGAGTACTTCATCGAGTGTCTCACCTTGACTTCAGCTTGTTAGGGAGAGATCCACTCCCCCATCAGTCATGTCGTATTGAACGATTTACATGTCTAGCAATGTGTTGGAAAGATTGTTCTGATTGATGGATCTAGAACTTGTCTAGAATAGGACATGCAAGTCTCCTACTCGTAGTGCTCTTCAGAGTGTGCAGTTTAGAGCTTTGTAAAGAAGACTAAACTCACTCTTTTCCCTTCTGGTTGATCTATTTGGGTACCTCATTCCCTTCGGAACGAACCTAATATATTCATAACTGTCTTAAACATGTACATTTGTTGTTACATACACATCACCTCAAATATTTGTGATATTTGAATGGAATTGTTTGAGCTAATAGTTATTTCCTAAATCTAGTTGTGGCAAAAGCATTGCTTCACATAAACCTTCATTGATTCAAATTCAAAGAACCAACAAATGTTTTGGAGATTATTTACAGCTTTTTTTAGTTTTTATTTGAAGATACAATGAAATAATCTTGTTCTATATAAGTTAAAAATATAATCAGTAACTAATACATTGATTGACTCATCAATTATTGTAACATAAATTATGTTTTTTTCTGCTTCAAGTATTTTTTATCAAATGGTTAAATTGATTTTAAATATCATTTTAACACATGATTTATATTTCTGATACAAATGTTTGTTACTTATTGTGTTACAACTTTGTAAATAAACATAGAGTTCTGTAAATATTATAATGTTGAAGTTTTTTTAAAAACCCAAGAATGCACTTTTGAAAAAATTCATCAAATCATTATTGCAAGTAAAATAAGTTTGAGCAATATGTCTACTCATCTCTTATGAACACTCAAATTAAACAGATAAGAATTTATTATATTGTATTGAACGTGAAGCATTATATTGCATACAAGCAAAAATATGTCAATTAAAATGCATGTATGTAAATATTTACAAGCCTAGTCTTGCCAAAAAAATTTCTTTTTTTCTTACAAAGAATATAGAATAATCAAATAATTATATATAAAATATTCAATTATTTTTTAATTATTGTAGATTTTTTATCACTTCATTATATGGGCCTTTTTATATTGCTCAACCATACCATATTAAGTAAAAGGTGAAAAAAATTTAAATATAAATAGTATCAATTTTTTGAATATTTTATATTTTATTCTATTTAAATTTAAAAAAATGTTCAAAATATATAATATGAAATATTTTCATCATGACTATTATAAAATATATTTGGATGAACAAAAACTCAAGATATTAAACATAGGAACCAACTTATGATAATGATGTTGATATTTTTAAAACAACATTTAAGTTTTTACTTTCAAGCTTCGAACAAATGATACCTATAATTAAATTTTCAAGTTAAGATCAATAGTGAAAGAAAAAAGATATTCACTTAGAAGTTTTTCAACAATGGAATTCATTGAAAAAATAACATGAAATAAATATAATAAATTATTCCAATGTTAACTTATGTAAATTTTTTTGGTAAATTTATACTTGTTTGTTATAACTTTATGATGTTCAATCACATAAATGCCTAGCCTGAAATTAAAAATAAATAAAATTAACAATATGAATGAAAAAAATTCAAGATATAAAAATATTACTTTTTAATTTTTGGATTTTTCTTCTCAAACAAGAGTTAGAAATTTTATTGAATATCTATGTTATTTTAATTCAATATATCTTGCAATAAATAAATCAAAAATTAACTTTATTCAAAAAAATATTAAGTAAAAAGTTTATGTACTTTCATGTTCTTTCAAAAATAAAATACAATGAATGAGTCACAAAGTAATGTGGCCTAACAAAAAAATGAAGTATTTTATTTTAGTCTACGTAAGTACATTTATTATAGTCTATGTGGTTATTGTAGATATTGCATGTGAAACTTTAGCAAATGAGATGAATGCCAATATTCAGGATTCATGTTCTTTTTATTTAGTTCTTTAGAAGATAATATAATTGTATTATTTCATATAAAAGGGTGTATAAAGAGTAGTTATACACCAATAGATGCAAAAAATTTTATAATATTTAGATGAAGATTAAATTTTGAATCTAGATAGTGGAAAATAAATAAATATGTTTGTTCTCCAGATCTTACATTGGAAAATCCATTTCACATGAAGCTTCATTGTATATCATGAGTTCAAGTATGGATGAATCTTCATTTGAATAGGAGTGAATAGTGTCAATGATGATATTTTTAAGCCCAATAGTTCTTTCAATGGACTTTATCAACTTAAGGATCATTATCTTGGCTAGAGTTCCATTTAATAGATGAATTCATATTTTCTTCTACTATAGATTCAAGATTGATCATCAAAATTTTATTGTGAATAAATTTAGAGAAAATTTTTATAACCAAATTTTAGTTTTTTCTATCCATTTTTTATGCATATTATTGTAAGTCATTTATTGATCATTGTGTTAATTCTAAATTGAATTCATTGGTCCTTTTGTAAATTTTTTTTCACCACACGTTATATGTGTAGATTGAAAAATAGTTTATCATAGTCTGCTATTTGAATCACAGTTGCGCATACTTGTAAAAAATAAATTATTTTTAAAAATAATTTTTTATTTGAGGAGAAGTGGACTTATAAATAAGTTAACAACTCGTCTTCATATTTTACAGATTTTGAAGTATTTCAAGAGCAGATAATGGGGAAAGTAAAATATAGTTAAAGAACAGAAAAAAAATCTCCAATTTCAAACAAATGATCAATCAATTTTATGGTAAAAATCAATAATTATGATCAATCAATATGAAATTAAATTTGCACATAATATAACATTTAACATCAAGTTGAAAAAACTTGATTTATGCTAGTTGATTTTGTTAATTAATGTTGTAAATTTTTTGTCAATTTTGATAAATTTTAGATATGGAATGCTTAATTGATTGTTGAAGCTAATTGAGGAACTTGATTCTTGAAGCTAATTGTAAGCTACCTAGGCTTGGAGGTCTTATTGTCATTCTATTGTAAACTTACACTAATGAAATTTCAGATTGATTAGCCTACTAGATTGAGAGTTTAGGTTGTAATTATACACAAAAAAATTACAAACCACATAGTGCGACAAGTGGTGCAACATATCTAGAATCTATGAGATCAAATATTTTAGTTCAGTGAAATCTATAGATGTGAAAGGATAGTATTGTCATTGAAAATTAAATATTTTATATGTTTACATATTGTTGCATGAATTCCATTTGCAAATATAGGTGAAAATTTAATTTAGAATTTTATGTATAAATCTTGGGGAGATGTGTTTAGATATCTATAATTGGTTGCAATATGAATTTTTTCTCACTAAAAATTATTGCTTAGCAGGTCTTGTGGTTAATATTTGATTTTTATAAAAAAACAAAGAGTTTTCATTCGTCTGAGGCATTGAATCCTCCTTGTTGTTCATGCTTGATTGTTTATCCAATTGGTATTGTGTGAAGTTTATGTTGCACTAAGTGTCATTCTCAATATAAATGCTACAAATTTTGTGTTTGATAAGCCTAAATGATCACCAATACACCTTGGAATGCATGATATTATGGTAGATGCATGTTGTTTAAATTGATAATTTTATTATACCTTTTTTGCAAAGAAGAATTGGGGGTAAATCCAATAGAGTCAATGATTCTTAAACCTTCTCTTCATCCATGTAGGCATTATATTTTTAAATAAGATTCCAAGACTCACAACAACGATCATTGAGTATTCAAGATTAATGAATAGATCTATAAGTATTATAAATACACATCAATGTGATTTCTCAAGATGGACATTGGAATTAAAAATACTTTTAATTTTGAATTATCATTATCAAAAATATTGATGAATTTAAAAATATATTATTAGAAAAGCCCTAAAATTTGATTGTAAGATGTAATGAAAATCTTATAATATGAATTATTATTATTATTATTATGTTCCTTTTTTTTACTCTATTATTTTTTATGCTCAAAGAGTTATTCAAATCATTAATGTCATGTTCAAATAATCTTTCATTGACATTTGACTAGAATTTTTCAGTAGAATTTAACAAAACTTGTGTGTCAAAGATTTTGTGGCAAAAAAACGGTGGCATATTTTTATTACTTGTTGAATTAGAGTATAAATGGTTAACAAAGTTATTTTTAATTCAATTACTATCATTTTTTCATGATTTCTATGGTTTTATATTTTACATTATGATTTTTATGAGCCAAATGTTGTGTCATATCTACTCCAAATTTTGATTTTTGTCATTTGAACATGAAATAAAGCATGCATATAAAATCGAGGATGTGTTGGTTGCTTCTAGTATCGACAATACTAGTAGTGTTAATCCTTGGATCATGACAACTACCAATGAAACTTGGTAAGTTTTCGTAGCTCCACTCATGAATTACTAACAAGACCGGCATACGAGCGTACTAGGATGTCACCGAGTGTAGTGATGTTGGATAATATGAGATGTGTCTTTTATTTGGTTGGACCTTAAGGGAAGGTTTATTAACCTCAATGAGTGTTGTTGGATTTTGGTGCAGAATCCTTTATGTTGGATAAGTATGCACTGCTTGGTCTTATTTTGTGAAAGACTGATATAAAGAGATATTCATTTCATATTCAAACATGTCTTGAAAGTTTTAGTAATGCACCACCATCATACATCATCCGGATGGAGATGAATGTGCCTTTTTTTTATGTGCTGCTCTTTTTGCTATGCACAAATTTTTATTGAATTTTGTGTATATTTGTATTCAAAACACATGATGTTGGTTTGTGGAGTCGTCCCTTTCCGGGCATGGACCCGTTGTGCAAGTGCATGGATAGATTTACAACATGTGTTTGTATTGTTGTTATACTTGTAGAATCATATGATGTATTGGTGGGTACGGCATGTTAGGAGTTAACTCAAGTTAACTCTAGTTAGTTTGACTATGTTTAGTTAGACTAGGGCTAGTGCTGGTACTACTATATAAGAGAAATTTGTAAGCTCTCTGTAACACAAATTAGGGTTATTTAGTAAAGTGACTCTCTATGTTCCGTGGACGTAGCCTCAGTGAGGTGAACCATGTCTCGTCTCTTGATTGCATGAGTGTGACTCTGTGTATTCATAATTCGGACAACACGGTAGTGTTATACCCTATGGGGTTTAGCATTGATTATTGGGATAAGACGGACTCTTATTGATTGTCTCCTCCCAATAATAATGGTTGGCAATATGATGAGGGCCGAATGATGAAAACCACGTATTTCCTGTCTGTCTCTTGATTGCATGAATGTGACTCTATGTATTCATAATTCGGACAACAATTCATATCAGAGCGTTTGGGATGGTCGAAAATGTTGAAGGTTTGTATTCCAGAGAGATGCGGTGACTACGGCCCAGCCTTGGTAGCCAGATTTTTTCCCAGCGTTTCTTCCCAGTTTTTTGTCGTAGCAGATGCTACGAACGAGGTCGAGCGAGAGATTGGCACGACAGAGGAGGGTATGAGGTCTGAGCGAGGGCGAGAAAGACTTGCCTAGATGCACTGAGGAGCGGCGATGATTTGTTGATGTTGTGTAGTGTAGCGTGTTGGTTTTTCTGGAGCGAACAACTCTCACGGTTTCAAAGGATTGGATGAAATAAGTGACGAAAATGTCCATCTCCGAGTTGTCAGTCAGCTTGAAGCCGTCGTCTAAATGCTTTTGACTCTCAGATTATTCGGCCAGTGCCTAGGAGCGTCATGAGCAGCGTGTAGATGAGGAAGGGGCTGCGGAGGGATGTATCAATTTTTGTTTTTTTCTAGGTAGTGGATGAAATCTTTCGTTGTTTCGTTGAAATCTTTCGTATTCTCATAGAACGAGTCGATTACTCGAGGCCGAAGTGTGGTTCCCGGTGGATATTGGAGTCAAGCCGAGCAGTTGTGTAGGATTCATGGATCGAAGAATGCCAGGTAATTGGGTTAAGGAGAGACTTCTATCCTTGAGAGAGTTTGCTGCTTGATAAGGCTTACTAAATTGGAGTGGCAACTATTGGATTCGATTGTCAAGAATGCGTAAAAAATTTTGAGCTTAGTTGAGCTCTCTATCTAGAAAAGAGTAGGGCTGGATCGTGGTGGCGATCGATACAAGGATGCTACTGTCGATAAGGTGCGGTAAGTGTATGTATCGATTCTGCAAAACAGAAGCTGGTTGCTCAAACAGGAGATACATTAGTGTCTGTTTCCTTGGAGCAGCTTATGAAGATGCACCTAGTCCAAATGTTAATCCATGAGGCTAGTCATAAGATGAACTTGACATCTCAACGGGAGTAGTTGGAGCAGAATTGCATACAATTTAGAGATAGCATACAACTAAAGGCAACATACTTAAAATATATATCACGTAAAATTACATTGCTAGTCCACTAAGACTTTTTGTAAAATCTATAATTCATCAATGCTCCTACTTACCTTGTGATAATTAATTACTTCTATCCTAACTCTCACTTGTGATTATATAAACATCAGTGTAACAACCAAGGTTACCATGTTCATTATGGTTATTTTTAAGTTAATCCACATTAAATTAATTTGATTGATGTGTTCAAATTCAAAACATGTTCAAATTTTGATATTATTTCCTTTTTAGGTTGTAGTCACAATGAATTACTACCACCAAGCAATCTTTTGATTTTAGCCTAAGCTAAAGTAAATTAATTAAATATTAAGATAAAATCATAAAATAAATATATTTTAAACCTTATTTGGAAAAAAATTATAACATACATTTTACAAGATAACTAGATGTGTTATAAAAATTACAAAAGATTGGAGTTTTTCCAAGAAAAAATTTATAATTTATTTAGATATTTTTTATTTAAATAATACCTAGTACTTGAAACAAAAAATGCAGCATATCGAATGTGTTTAATATCATGAAATAAAATTATGTTTCAAAAAAAATTTAGTTACTATAATTTTATTATCATTTTTAATTATAATATAAAAATAAAAAATTTTATTAATTTAAAATTTTATTGAAATTTTATTAACCTGAATATAAATTGCATGATTCAGAGTACAAACTACTTAATTTCTTCAACAATGATATCTGAAACATAGAGGAAATGAAAAAGTTGGATAATCTTGTTAGATTTTGATGTTGTCAAAAAAAAAAATAATTAATAAATATCAACAATTAAATATATTTATCATAATTTTTCCAAATGTCATATCTATTTTTTATGTTTTTGTAAATAAAATACTTATATATAATATTTTGTCATCAATGAAGTATATATATATATATATATGAATTATAGTTTTGTCTTCTAGCACAATGGACTATTAGGCCAAAATCAAATTATTTATTGACGTGAGGAATTCATTAGCCTGAAACACCAAAACAAATCACCAAACTTGGAGGAAGGAATGACGAAACGTGTTTTGAATCTCATCACGATTACGTGATTACTATGTACCATAACGATGAATTATGTAACCATGGTTGTACACGGTGACTCGGATTATTAGTATCCGGGTTTAGCTGGTCACAAGCTAGCGGTTAAGGCACATGTAATGAAAGCTCTCGAGGCAAGTCAAAGCATTAATGAGTTCTAAACTTAACGAAAGGTTCACTGAGATACTTCAGATGAAAGAGTTTGAGGTGATTGAAAAATCCAAAAATATAATATAAGGTAATTGTTCTAGAGAAGAGAGTAACAACTAGACTCCAAAGAAGTAATTCTTTGGAGTCTATTCGAAAATCGACACACATCTCCATATCAATCTACAAGAGTGACATACATTCATACCATAGGCTATGGAGATACATGGACTGTCCTAAGAACTAGGGATGGAAGATTCTGTGAATTAATTTGCAAATCTTTATCATGATACGTTAACGACACCAAGCACATCTACATTTAGCATAATAAACAGCAAGTTACTATCGTTTTACAACATGCATGGGCTTCAATGATAGAGAGTATTATAGACAATGCTTGTCTGTCACCCTCATTTACAATCAGGTCTTACGAGTAGACATTATAAGAGCAATCGAACGTCTAGTCCTCGGCTTGGGTCTCTTGGCAATGGTTGGCCTTTGCTTTGTATTCATCATCATCATGTATTTTTCCATGCGCAACCGTGTCTAGCGTTTCTTCACTCCATGTGTCTTCGACTCAATGCGACCGTTGGCCTGAGGGCTGCTGTGTTTTCCTCCCTCGTAAACAGAAAGTACGCCACCATGAGGTCTTTCCATTTCTTCTTATCCATCTACTTTCCAACTAACACTCTTGGCAATCAACTTATCGAGATTTTCAGTCTCTCTGACTTGATCTACATGTAATATCACTGATTCTCACATCAAAATTCCGTAAGTTCATTCACGGAAGAATCATTTGTCCTCATCGATGATGGACGAATTGATAAAATACAATAGCTTTTTCTGCTTCCTCCACTTCCAACTTTTTGTCAATCTTTGTTTTTCTTTTTATTTTCCAGTTCCAAGGATTCGCATCTTACAGAAGCAGAACAGACCTCAGTAGAGTCTACTCGATGACGTTCGAAGACGCCGACTCCAAGGTCTAGACTCTCCACGTACTGGATGCACGTTGTTCAAGTTCCATAAGCACTCATCGAGGAAACAAGGACGCATGCGACGAGAACGATCTTATTCCGAGAATTCAGTGGATCACACCACTGCGAACAGATTTTCCAAACAGAACAGTGGGAAAGTCGCTGATATCACAAAGAATAAGTAAATAAGATCTGAACAAAAAGAAAAGTGACAAGAAAAAGTGATATAACAAGTCAAAGTATTTACAATGAAGCCATCCGTCATTTCGTCTATGAACTAGCACCTTGAGATCCAAATCTTTGCTTCTGATTTGCAAACTTTAGAACTTTCAGAAATTCATTCTAAATGCAAAGAACGCATCGTCAGCTTATAAAGATCAACATCCGGTTTACCTTTGTACCCTTTGATCTGAACTCCTCCCGTTTTTGGTAATGATGTGTATGGAAGTTGGAATATTACGAATGAAAAGTACCCACAAGGGCTCTAGATCTTTCCACTTCATTAACACCTTTTCACTGTAAATTGGTGGGCTGGTTCGTGGTTATTGTCTGGGTGTGTCTACCGCAGTGAGCGTTCATTAGCGCACTAATTATTCGCCTCATAAGTTAACTGCTCGAAGACCAATACAGAGAATTTTCTCCTTCTGCACATGCTTGGACAGATATGTCTTATAGATGTCATATTTTTTACATGGTTGACATGAATCCATTGCTCTAATAATTGATTGCCCAAATGGAGACATATCTAAAAAATAAATTGCGCATACATACAAATCATGGTGGTTCACTGATTGTGGGAAAAAGGTTACAAGCAGACTTCAAGGTTTGGCTATGGTTGAAAAGAGCATCTGAATAAAAAATACATATTTCTCGTCATTGTGTGATCATTTCATATGACAAAGTATATAGAAAGTGGATATTGAAGCCCTCATAACGGTGGTGAGCGTTAGTTCCGAAGAAGAACAGATTCTCATTAATTTTATGTGATTCTATACTCAATCCTTCTCAAAAGCCGTAAAGGTATTTTAGACTAGGTAAATCTGCTTTTGTACAGCAGGAGAATCATGCTTATTTCTGGATTTTCATCACATTTTTAAGATCTGATAGTATTCTCTGTAGATCGGATTGTTCGTACAGGTACCCATCTTTTGGTTTGAATGTACTTTTCTCACTTTCTTTTCAAATCTTTCAAACAATGTACAATCTTTGCAACTATTTTCTCCTTCATCGGTATATATCATACTCAAAAGTTCGTATGTTCTCTAGAGAGCAACATCTCCATCCACCGCCACACATGGGAATTTGAAGCGAGTGATTCAACTTTTGCCTGGTAGGAAACTTAACGCTTTGTAAACAAATATACCTCTCTTTGAATTTCAATAGATTCTCACCCGCTGGAGACGTAATCACCATGTTGTTTTAATCAACCAGAATTTTCTGCAAAAAATAAATTCTCCTGTTAAAATGGCATCTGAAATTGTATTATGAAGCCTTGATGAGTTGTGATTTTATCGAAAGGGAAGTCCATATATGCTTGATGTGCTATGTTGACAAAGTTGTTCCAAGAAGAGAATAGAGGGAAGATCGACTTTGAGACAGTGCTGAACCTCCATATAAAAGTTGTGGCAAGTAACTTGAATTAAATGGGTTCTTTTCCCATTTTCTTCATTGTGGTTATTAGAAAAGAAAGTCGTCCGATCAGTTTTTCTCTGCTAGTTCCCTTCTAATTAAGATTGTGAGTGTGGACAGGGATATGTTAATAACACTATGTGACGGTATATACTTCAGACTTGTCGTTCTTCTACAAAGTAGCTACCTCATAATCGCACATCTAAATTGTGACACTATGTATTCAATAATTTAGAATCCATGATGTCATGACTTATGTAGAGTCATCCCTAGTCACATAGGTGCGTGCAAGAGCAAATACAAAGTTAGAGTCAATAGTGTTGTTAGTGACTTTTGCACTAGAATTATCGTTAGGACCGATAGTGCCATTATGAATTCGAATTAGGGTTCCTTGGGGTGCAGTTTTTGAAGTTGAAACTTTAAAAGTGTGGCTATGGTGGATAGTGGCTAGTGCGTGAATCTAGAGTTTTTGAACCACAAAGTGGATTAGAGTCGACTGTAATCTCCTTTTTATACTATGGTTATGAGTGGAATGTCCTTGTGGAAGTTTTGAGAGTAGAAAAAATTACTTGGAAAACTCAAATTGGATTATGTGAAGAGAACTATGAGTTCTTGAAGCGTTGAATGTGTTTTGACAAGTTTTGATTTATGATAGCTTTGATCTTTTTGATGCAGAGTGTGCATGGCGTTGATGGAGTCAAGACCATCGTGACAATCTAGAAGTAAAGTCAATTCGAAGTTAGGGTGATCAATTTTGAATTTCTATATTTTTTATTTTAGTGCTTAAATTTGAATCTAGAATTTTGAAGGATGGAAGTGCTCCTGAAAATTGACAAGTGGGTTGATGCTCATAGTTATTTTGGGGCTTAGAATTGAGATTGGCTAAAAAAGATTTTGGATAGAAGTGCTCGAAATCCAAGATTTTTGGGTCGAAAATAGGAGCCACATGCTATAGGATTATCATATATTGTCCATTTGATCTGAAACTTGATGAAGCCAAGAAGATATAAAGTATCCAACGTGGCAATAAAAATGTCGGGCATTAGGTTGACAATGTCAGAATTGTAAAATTTTGACATTTAGGGGTCCGAAATTAGAGTCAAAGATTTTTAAAATCTTGCATATGTTTCAAATGGTGTCTATTCACAAAAAAAAAAATTGAATTAGATAGAAAACTGAAAAAGGCTAGTTGAAGGTAATCCCTAATACATTTGGATTATGAGCATTATATTATAGATCTAAAGAACATAAGGTCTCAAAAATTGAGTTTAACTGATTTTAAATAACTTCCTTAGCTTATGTCAATCCGGGTTGGGTTGATTTGACCTCTTTGATAGATGTTTTTGAGATGAAATATTATTATTTATGTTCCTTGTGATTGATATAACTCCATATTGGCTTTCTATTTGTGCACCACATTTGTTTGTATTGATGCTTTGTTATTTAGAGTGTTAATGCTCTTGTGTGTTGTCAATAGTGAGGCTAGAATTGCATACCAATAGACTATCCATGTTTTGTTTTGTGAGACAAGACTTGCAAAATTGTAGATTATGTGAGTGCATATGGTGATGGCAGGTTTAAGATTGTTCATGTGTTAGCACCATGTGATGCCTCATGTACCTTCTTTAATGGTTTGATGTTCCACTTGGGGACGTGTTGTGTTTTATGAACCGTTAATTCTAAGGTTAGAGTACCTATCAGGATTTTTTTAAACCGATGGTAGCTTACAGATTTTATTCAAAAAAGATGCTCGTATGACTTTTGGTTATACACTTACGGAGTTGATACACTGTGACATCAATGGAGTTCTCTAGAGGGTAGCAATGGATGATTATCATCCATTGCTACTAGTGGGTACATCTGTAGCAATGGATGCATCTGTAGTGGCATGCGGTACCAACCTTGGCCTTTGAGGTTCACAAAAGACTATGATTTGATGTCAAAGAGTAACGGAATTGAGCTTGATGATATCTTGGAGTGTGTCCGCATACCGTTGTTGTGGGACATGGACGATATCTATAGGGCCATGAAGGATACTAGATGATATTGGATACAGTTGGTATCATTGAGCTCGATAACTTCATACATGAGTTAAACTCATGGTGTGATTTATAGTTGATGCGTAATTCTAAAATTTTTAGTCCGTTTATGGCTTGGAAGGGATTATTCCAACATTTGGAAGCTCTGTCAATGGATGATTATCATGAGTCCCAAAATGAACTCCTAGAGCACATTACCTACATTTTTGAGTTATCAAGAGAGGTAGGACTTGGACTTGTGTGGGATTCTCACTTGCAGCGGTTGGTGGAACCCAACGTTGAAGAGAGAGAGAGCAAGCTCTGGGATTTTGTATTGATATTACATTAGTTCCTACATTTTCGGAGGTACCACAACATCATGTGTTGGATCAGGCTATGGAACTAGTTTAGCAACGTTGTATTGCGTCTTCTATCTCTATTGGTGATGTAGAGAAGATTTGGGATATTGAGATTGGTATCAAAGTGACAAGAGGAGAAAGATGTAGTGTGTGGAGGTTTCTAATGAGTTTCAGAAACTATTTTGTCTTCACTATGAAGGATTTAGGTTGTTTGAAGCGATATGGTATACAGATTCGTATGGCAAGGATGTGTTGTATTAGTGGAAGTTCTTACCATTTGGGTTGAAGAATACACTTGTTGAGTTCCAAAGAGTGATGGATATGATCCTAGCCTAACTTGATTGTGCACGAGCCTACATTGATGATATTCTAGTATATAGTGTTACAGTGGTGGAGCATGAGAGACATTTGCATGAGGTATTTAAGCGATTGATTGCTTATGGCCTCAAGTTGTATCCTAGAAAATGTAAGTTCTTTCAAAAGCAAGTAGAGTACTTGGATCATACCATATACCAAGGAGGATTGGGAGTATAGCAAACGAAGGTGGAGTCAATCATGTATATTCCACAACCCTAAGATGTGAGAAGAATGTGAACCTTCCTTGGACTTGCAAACTTTTATCGTTGATATGTTCAAGGATTTAGCATTATTGACAAAGCTAGATCAAGAGTGGCATTGGGGAAATGAACATGAGAGTGTTTTTATTGAGTTCAAGGAAAGATTGACATTAGCATCTATTTTGAGGAGACTAGTGAGAGGTCGTCCCTTTCAAGTACATACTGATTGGAATATGTTGGGTTTGGGAGCAGTGCTTATCTAACATGATGAGGAGGGGAAGGAGTTTATAGTAGCTTATGAAAGTTGCTCCAACAATGCAGAAGAGTCAAAGTATAGTCCTTATGAAGGAGAATGTTTGGTACTTGTTTGGGTAGTGGCACATTTCAAATATTATTTGTTTGGAAACTCTTTCACTCTCATGATTGATTATCAACCATTGAAATGATTGATCAAATCAGACAAACTTACATGATAGACTCTTATCCTACAAGAGTATGATTTCACGGCTGTACACACACAATGAGTGGTCAATCGTGATGCGAATGGATTAAGTTGAAACCCATGTATAAGTCAAGTTGACAAAATCAAGGCTCGATAGTACGGTGATATTGATGAGGAGATGGTGTTGGATTGTCATGCATTTGACTTTTTGAGTATGTTGGCATTTTAGAGCTATGTGATATCTCTCTTGGATCAGAAAGTGGATATGTTATCCTTGGACGTTGAGACTGAGCAGGGTTTGGTGATAAGCCCAAATATCCATGATGATGTGGATGTTTGGGCTTCATTGTAGCATGGTAGCATTTATGTTGTGCCACTTCCATCTCAGATAGCACAGTTGATCAGACATGCTCTTGAGGAGTAAGGTGATTTTAGAGTGAAGCAAACATATAGCTTACTTCAAAGTCATTATTGGTGGAGAGGTATGCAAACTAAGGTACAACAGTTTGTAGCTAGATGTATGGTATGTGATCGTGTAAGTGATTTGAGCATCATTCAATGCCCCTACACCACATACATCCTCTATCAATTATGGGATTTGGTTATCATTGGAACTGGATTTTGCATGACCTCTACCATTAACTATACGACATCATAGATATGTGTTAGTCATGGTGGAGCATTTCTCCAAGTTGATTGAGTTGGTGGCATAACCTTATAAGTAAAATGAGGGAACATCTTACGTGTTCTTAGCTTTGATGCATCATGAGAGATGTTGATTAATCAGGATACTAAGATTTTGGGTGAGTTAGAGGTTTTGTGTGATCATTCAACTCTCAATCACACAAAGTGATCAGGTTGATGGTCTAGCAAAGAGAGTTGTTAAGATGATGTAGAGAAAACTAAGAAAGTTTGGCTTGGAGAAAGGTCATCTGAGAGACGGGGACATCCAGCTACCATGGTTGGCCATGGGTTATTGATTTAGCTGGCAAACATCTCTAACGTTATTCTCACCATATTTTTTATTAGATGGTATAGATCCAAACTTACCTACAGCTATTCATGGAAAGTTAGGTAAAGTCTTTGACTTGGATAACCCAAATGTTTGGGTTAGGGTGTGTTCTCAAAGATCAGAACTCTTTCGTAGGTAATACCCATGGAATTTGAGATACTAGTTATTGCTCAGCATAGAAATACTTTGTGTTATGCTACCATCCGAGGAGATGGATATCAACCTTCAATTTGCAAATTTCATGTTGATGATTTATTTGTAGCAAAGTGCACCGATCACATTGAATGTTACTGTTATCGTACGATTCTACAAATATGTGAGGTTTTATCTTCTAGAGTTTTGGTATTAGAGGGTCTTGATGGTGTGATTTGGAAGGATCATGTGCGTAATTGTGCGCCATGTCACCTTTCAAATATTGATGGTTTCATGGATCCAAGCCTAGCAACTGTGGGAGCAGGCTTGAAATGTATGTTATGTAGATCAACTCGTGAAGCAGCCAATATGTTGATTTGTGATTCTTGTTCGAGAGGATGGCATATGTCATGTGTAACATCTCCTCTCAATGCGATGCCCATGGGGCGGTGGAGATGTCCTCGATGTGATTAGCATGCAAGTTGGTTTGACCGTTACATGATATAAATTGCATACAAGCAACTAACAATGGGCATTATAGCACCCCGCCTCTTGATCTTAGCCCCACGAAGGGCATATCATGTTAATGGACTAGATGGCTATCTAGTGTTAGAGGGACCTAACCGTGAGTTAGGGGGGCAATTGTGGTACGCTTGTGTTGGTGTATGACAATTTATGTATTGTGATGTTTGATGTGATAGTGATGTATGTTGTGATGTGATATATATGTGCACGATAGTTGTCACGATTTATGTAGTGGCATCGCTAGTTAGATAGATGTGTGCATGCATGAGCATCGTTTGATGCGCCATTTGCAATGGAACCGTAGTTAGATCGATGGCGCAGTTAGGAGTTCAAATGAGGGCTCCTTGGGATGCAATTTTCGAAGTTGAGACTTTGAGAGTGTAGCTATGGTGGATAGTACCTAATGTGGGAACCTGGAGTCTTTGAATCACAAAATGGGTTTGACTCGCTGGAACCTCTCTTTTATGCTATGGTTATGACCTGAATGTGGTTTCTTCATTGTGGTTATTAGAAAAGAAATTCGTCCAAGGGTTTTTTGGGTGTTAATTCCCTTCTAATTAACATTGTGAGTGAGGACAGGGATATGTTAATATAACACTATGTGACGGTAAATACTTCAGACTTGTATTTCTTCAAAGTAGCTACCTCATAATCGCACATCTAAATTGTGGCAGTATGTATTCAATAATTTAGAATCCATGATCACAAAAACAAAAAGAAATAGCCGTCCTAACATCCAGCATTCATCACTACGTTTAGAATAAAATACTAAAAGTGCAGATAAATCTTCAATTGGAAATCATGCAAGCCTCTTAGATTGTTAGTCCTCACCCCTGGTGGTCTTTCCTCAACATGGCAAAGAACTCCATAATAGGGTTAAAGATTGGGACCTCTAAACTCTTCCCAACTCAAGCAACTCCAATTATATCATCATTGAAAGGTACAAAGTATGAATTTGCGCTCAAAATGTATTGAGCTCAAAATGTAGGATGAGAGAGTGATGACGGTTGGGTTCAGCAAGCATTCATCATCTTCATCAACTTCTTCATGTTACCAATATATAACATAAACCTTGAATGGTTATGGTAGACGTGTGAGATAGTCTCGAACATCGAGACTAGACCAAGTGATGAAGGTTGAGGATCGAGATCATTGTCATCATTTTCAAGTCAAAATTAATTTTTGGGATGGTGTTGGACATGTGGTGGGCCACATCACAAGTAGGATTGACTTCAAGGTCAAAAAATGAATATTTTTGGATCAAAATCATGTGAGCATTGTCACAAATATGATCACATGATTGATCAATGTTCTGATCTCCATCCAGAATTGCAATCAGCAAAAGTTACCATGGTAGTCCCTAGAAGAGTACAAGAAGTTCAAGATGATAGGGTGGTGGTAGAAGACCGGCCCCTAGTCAAGTGGTAGCCCATGAGGAGAACATGTCATCTTGACTAGAGATTGTGAATGCAGAAATATTATTGAGAAAAAATTACTAAAAGACAAAACAGTTAAGTACAACCATTGAAGACTCTTAACAGAATTCTTTTAAACTTTCTGAAAAATTTCCTACTGGCCCAAACAATACTCCAAAACACTAGACCCAAAGAATGTACATAGTATTAAGAAACCAGACAATCCATACTTGGAGAGTTCCCAGCGACAGGGAATACTTGTAACAATAGTGTCAACGGCACAGATTGTCCAGTTCGGCAACTTCTCACAATTCTTGCGTTCAGATTTGACTGTAGTTTGTTTTCGTCATTGAAGAGTATAAATAACATCATTAAGTGGTAATTGACAGATGTGATTAGGGGCTCTTGTCTCATTGCTTCTAGTACTGAATAAATGTTCTTCACTTCCTTTTCATTTCTCCATCATAGTCTGAATTCAATGTTTCTGATTCATTTCATATTCAGGTTCATGGCTTCAAGGTATCAGTCCAATTCTCCCCATTTTTCGTCTTGGCCCTCGGTAAGTTAAAGCGCTTTAGCCTACTGCTTGCTTCGCCTTATGACACTATTAACTCTTTAGAATACATCATGTGTTCCGTATAGTTCTGAATTAGTAACAGATGAATTTCTTTCGAACATCGTACGAGAGGATGAGAGGACGGGTCTTGAGTCTCATCCATACGTGAAAAAAATGTGTTTGTCCGGCATGTCTTTCAAGCCTTCAGTTATTCAACTCGTCATTGTCAGTACCTTGAACCGCTAGACTATGTATGCCATCAAAACTATAAGAGGTGCCTTTTTATTATAATCTGTAGAAGAGAAATGAAGTGCGCTGAGAAATTAAATGCAAAAATCTTAACAAACCCGGAACAAGATCCTACTAGAGGGGGAATGATAGGGGTAAATTTTCTTAGATGTTAGTCATCATCTCTGCACCTCTGAAGTCCCTAAAGAACCTCCTACAAAACAAAATCATCATTCAACTGAACTCTGCTTAAGCCCTCCAAGCCCACTTTGTTTGAAAGCTTGTGGATCTCAAACATAGTGTCCACTAGATACCATACCCGAAGTCTGCGACGATCCAAGCATCTAAAGACTTCACCAACTCTAGACACACGACGTTATGCGCACAAATCAGGGTCATTCTCAAACATAAGGAATCAGAAATCCCTTACCGTGCTCGAGTAGAAGATACACAATTTCAAGAAACTGTGACGTCATTCAGACAATACAAAGATGAACTGGGCGTATGGAGTATGCACAAATGAAACAATAACATCCGGAACAACGAGGATTGCACTCAGTAGAAGATATCTAAGAGTCTGTACATTCTCTTACTTTCGCAGGGTTGAAACCTCGTATGGCGAGGTTACGTTAAATCAGCCTTATGTAATAAACGTATTGGACGTGTACCAATTACCAACTGTGGTAAATGACTAACGACCTCTCGAATGCTGTACTTGAAAGATGGATAATTTCTCCAATTCTAAAGCATTATTGAGTACAGTTTTCTGACATACGCAGGAGACACACCACCGGCTGCGGAACAGGCTGAGAACAGGCTGCGGGACTAAGAAGGTGGTTCTACGAATTGAGTTGTTACTGCGGGTTCATGGGATGAAATGACAGTATTGCAGTATCCAGCAGACTCCGATCATAGTGTGTACTTGGGCACAACACGTGTGCTCCACGTCTCTCGTTACGGCATCCCACGATCTAAAATACGGCTGAAGAGAATCAACCAGGAAGATATAGCTTCTGAACAATCTAAAGACCGGATAGATTTTAACACACCCATTCCTTCCAGATGGGCCATCGCACGCGAGAACCAGGCAAATTACGAGAAACAATCACTATTCCCAAACGAAAATTGGTCATACTTGCTGGCAAATATGAACAATCCGATAAAAGACTTCCACGGCCAGAACAAGCACGGTGGGTATCGAGCAAGACAACGGCATCTGCCACATACTCCTTCTAGGATATGCCTTTATTATTGCTCGGAAGTGACAAAAAAATGCTAGGGAGAGACCTGACAAAAGTATGTCAAGTTTTGCACTGGATTGCCACTCCACAATGAATGATTTTTTAAGGCCAGAGTACAGTAATTCACATAGTTCTAATCCCCGCACCTCCCTCTTCTACGTGTACTGGGAAACCATGTTCTACTGTTGTGCAAAACTCCCTGCTCCACCTTTCCCTCCCACCCTTATCCCATTGCCACCCCCCACACTGCCTCCACTCCCAGTTGGAGCCACCATCCCTTGTGGAGATTGTTGAACCCCAGGCATTGATGCTGGAGCAAGCCCTCCTGGAGCTGGTTGTAGGGAGTTGTGAAGGTGGGATATCTGAGGTTGTGGGAGATGATGCTGGCCAGGTAAGTAAGGTGGTGCTCCACTGTAATGCATTTGGGGAATGCCTCCACCTGCATAGAAAATTGAAATGCAATTACAGTTGGTCCAAGCTGCCTGTCTGCTTATTGTCCGTAAAACATACTGAGCAATGCACATCGTTCCATAAGCTGTGGATAATGGATGATGAAATTCACACTAACCACGATGTTTTTGTTGTTGAGTTTGTTGAGAAGGTTGGGGAGGCAGTGGTCCTTGTGGAGGAGGAGGAACTGGCTGTCCCTGCATCATTCCCTGGGAGAAAATCAATTGTATGTCATTAATCGCCTATCCAGAAGAAAAAAAAAACGTAGGAGTATTTGCGATAACACCAGCTTCAGCGAACGTCATATAACAAGTTGACCATACGAGACACAAGTTCGCGGAGAGGATTGCGTGAAACACGAAACTCAGTGGTCAACTGCCTCGGGGACTCAACACCTCTTTGAACCGGTAAAAGTTTTGCTATTACAAGTTCAGGCTCGAGCTACCACGCTAAGCTAATCTAGCTGTCTAAGTGAGCTACAAACAACCAACTTGACCAACACTAAGGCCTGCCAAAAATCTGCGTCACCTTATCAACCCTGAAACCCATATCTTCCTGTTTCAAGGAGAGAAGGTCCCGGTAATGATCTAAAGAAGCCAACCTGCGGAAACTGTTGTATATACAAGACTTGTCCTGGCTGCCCATACATCATCTGCTGGGGATACTGCACACAAACCACAGAGTATGGAATTAAGTATCATGGATGTCGCGTAGTGCTGAGTAGTTACTAACCAGTCTACTTGAGGTGTAATAAGACCCAAAGAAACATAATTTAAATGTGGACTGGTCTGCAAATGAGTGGATGACACTCTAGAGTACATCTGAATCCAATCGCACATCACAGGAGTGTACCATGGGGCTATAGAATATTAGGACTTTGGCATTGTTCCATGTGACTACCAAGCACAAAATGTGCAAGAAAACAATGGACAGGAGGGTCAATAAACAATGTTACAGACACAATCACATGACGAAACTCAAACAAGCAACCTGACTTACGAGCTGGGCATTAGGGTGGAGGTACGCAGGTTGAGGTTGCATGGGATGCCCTTGAGGAGGATATCTCAGCTGTTGCTGTTGTCCATATGGGGGTCCGACTACCTGAAATTAAAAGTATTAGAGAGAGAGAAAGAAAAGTAGCATGACAGAAAAAACTCAAGACTACATATTTCTACCTAGTTCTACTTCATGGGTGAAATTGTATCGGTGTACGCAGACGTTACATGGCCTCAGAAAGTTAGATGAAAGATTTCTTTCACCTCAATAACCTCCTTCAGATATCCAACACATTAAAATTTCCACATTCAATTAGCTCTTCGACTGTATTTATTAACAGTTACAAAACCATACAAAAGCATTTTCACGTGTTATAAGAAAAAAATACTGGCCTGTTGTTGCGAGTGCGGTGGCATCTTCATATTGGGTTGCCCAGGCAACACAGGGGGACCCGTAGCACCTGGAACATAACCACCAGGTGGTTGCATGTACTGTGGAGAGCTCGCCACAGCAGCGGCAGCCATAGCGTTATTGTACTGAGTGTATTGAGAGGGCTGTCCAGGTTGCTGCATGTACTGACCAACATTCATGCCGACGGGCACACCTTGCATCGGTGTGACAGGTGGGAGGCCGGCATGCATATACACAGGGCCTTGAATCATTGGTGACGCAGGCCTTGCCGTAAAACTTGGAGTGAATGCCTTTGCATTAGGGTTCAGCTTGAACTCCTGCACAATCAAACATAAACGTTACAACACTGCCAACCCTTAAGACTTCGTAAGAATTCCCTTCATTGTTACACGCACTTTTGACGCTGCACTTCTTTTGAATTTTTTCCGATCTCGGAACTAATACTTAAGATGCACCAAACAAATCTTAACCCATTATTGTCCGTCTTTTAGACACAGGTGAGAAGTTATGAGATATTGGAGACTAAAACGTGATTCTTTACACAAGGATATCAGGCCAATCGACTATACTCGAATCACGATGTCAAAGTGAAGTAAGACACATTACGACATATATCTACTTAGCAAGACCGAATCAGTCCTTAATACGAGGGCCGGAAATATGACTGAAATCAAAAGGTGTGCCAGTATACTGAAGCTCTATTGTGACCTGCAGCTTGGCAAGATGATTAAGAAAATTGCACATGTGGAATAGACAAACTTTAACCTACTTGAAAGAAGCTTGGAGGAAGGAAGTCCCACGCAGTCCAGTACGACGGCCGTTGAATGAAGTTGGAAGCAAACAAATTCAATCCAATCCACTCCGACGCAGTTGAGTGAAAAGAAACAGCAGCGGAGTGCGGATGACGTCCAAACAACAAATATGTATCGGACAAGAAAAAAACTATCCAACTGGAAGAAAAGTGTTAACAAGTACCATGAAGGTACCCAGGAAAAGATGTGCAAAATTGGATTCTATGGATTTCTATTCAGTGATATGGAGACTATATTCGACGTAGAAAGGAGCATGTATCAGTCCGCTACCGCTACCGCTGGAGATCGTCCAGCGACCTCCAGTTGAAATACAGCGATGCATTTCGACGTCTGATACTGGGTACAAGAAGGCAGAGGGCAGCCGAGGCAATGAAGGCTTCTCTGAGTCAGGAGTTAGGTGAAGATAGGAAACAAGCAAAATAGGAAAGGAAGAGGTAGTACGAGAAATAAGCAGAGCAAGTCAGGGATAAGTAATAAGAGTACAGTGGCATGTGCATGAGAAACATGAGGCACGCACCTACCGAGAGCAGGTAAACTAGTTCGTGAGTAAGTAGGTGATTCAGTAGCGGCTTATCTTCTTGACATGCATAACTACCTCTCTTCATTTATCAATCGACTAGGAGGATTCATAAACGAAAGATGGTGAACGAAAGCCTCAACAGTTGTCTAGTTGACACACGACAGGATCAATCGATTGCATCATATTTAAGGGTTAGTCTCTATGAATTTCTGACTGTCTAGTCTATTTTACTAATTTGTGTCCTCTTCGTGTATCCATCTAAGCTCCTTCAACTTCCCTTCTCATTTGGAAATAACGAGACATTCCGCATATCTTCCGTGTTCTCCACACTAGTGTCCTTTCAGTTTATCGAGATCTCTCTATATCCAGTAAACGATAAATCATCACAAAATCCATCTCGTTCTTAAATTGCGATATCTCTTAAACTGGGTATCCACCAACGATACTCAAAGGTAAAGGGCCTAGATCGGCTTCTTCAAAAGTGCAACATTGTCTTTGGCACAAAACCTTGACGTAGCTCTTACTGATCTAAATCTGTGCCCTCATTATTTCCTTGAAATAACATTGGAGGGGATTGAATCAATGTGAGTGTACCTTTGCATTTGGATTTAACGAAGATTTCTTTGTACAAGGTGGTGCTCCGGATGCAACGGATGAGACCGACGACGATGGTGAAACAGAAGGCGACACTCCGTGCGAAACCGGTACACTTGGCACACTCAAGGGAGAGGGTGCACCGAAACTGGTACTGAGAGAAGAAGGCGCGGACAGCCCATTCGAAGACAAAGCTCCACTAGATTGACCAACGGCTGACGTTGTCATGGGGGAAGCATCAAAAGAAGTACCAGCAGATGCAGTCCCTTGTTTCGTAACAATTGACGGTAGAGTCGATGGGGTAACACTCAACTGACCGCCGAGGCCAACTGGAATCGGTAATGCTGAAGCCGGAGGAGCAGATGCTTGAGCTGCAGTTAAATGAACTGGAGAGCCAATTGAAGGCAAACTGGACTTGGAATCAAGCGAAGCTAATGGCCTTGCTCCCCCATCTTGAGGACCATGTCTGCTTGAGTTGCTCGTTGGATCGCCAGAGGAAGCTTTGGCTGCGGACACAAGTAATAATCAGTCACGAATTGAACAGCTTATACTGGAAATATTAAGGTCATACTGACAACTGGCAAACCTAGCGGTTCTTAACAAGAACGTCCTTCACGATAGCAGGGCATAAAAATCACGGTAACCTTGGTAAGAACTTACGGGCAGCCTTCGGTGAGCTAAGCTCGGAGTCCTTAATCTGAAACACGAGAAGGCGTAACGTGTGGGATCAGTCTAGAAGATTCGTTGAACCCAACTCCACTAACTCGGACGAACAAACAATTGAAGAGCTGAGAAGCTCTGGTTAAGATAACAAGGTCACGAGGCGCAGACAGAATGTTGAACGAGACGAAAACATATAACTTGATAGACTGAAAACAAGAAAAAAGTAACATACATGATCTAGAAAAGGGAATAATACGAGCCCAACGCAGAGCAACAAGAGCACATAAATGGGCGAGGAATGACAGCAGAGAATAACAAATATCTTACTCTAAGGCTTTCGCTAAAATTCTTTAGCTCGTTGACTTGATCCTCCCTCTGCTTCTTACTTGTCTCCCTTTTCCTCATCGTTTCCTGCATTTTAAACGACAGAAACTCCCTGCGAGAGTCCAAGTCGCCATCGAACCTTAGAGAAGGCCCGGTCATCCCACCTTTCACGTCGTTAACAAGCTACAAATAGTTGCGTTCGATATGGGATTTGGACTTTGGAATTCTCTTAACGGAAAAGAGGTAAATCGAAATCTTTACTGATCAAGATGTTTGTATTGCTAGAATTTCAACAGAAAGAGAAGATGCAGTACCTGTACACGTCCTCTGGTACTTGTGGACAGCTAGGGTCCAGATTAAGAGCTTGAATGCTTGCAGGATCGCCGACCAGGGGTGAAGACAGCGGCGAGCCTCTCCCAACAGGACTATGATATGGGGAACCTCCAGCCTGAACACAAATCATGCACAATAAACTTGTTAGACGCAGCAGTTTTAAGAAACTGATACTTTCAGGTTAGATACCTTTCAACACCAACACAATAAAATGGCTTGTCGCTATAGAGGGAGCAGACTGTGGCTGTCCCTTCTTTCAGGACTTTCTCTTCACCATCTGTACTTCATAGAAACCAGACAGATGTTCTGAGAACCGAGTCCACGCCAGGTTGACCAGCACACCTGGTGATTCTCACCTCACAAGAAGAAGCAAGCGAGAAACTGCGGGACCGACATCGCACTGATTTACCAAGAAAGATAGCCCCCCGTCATCGAGGCAACATAAAGTTGAGCCTCTGGTGTCTAAGAATTCGTTGGTTCACCTAAGTCTTGTAGTAAGTGCCAGCTCTACAAGCCAACAAAAATCCTCTTAAATCTGACTTTCTAGACAGAAGAGGGGAAATAGACAGGGATGGGAAAAAAAAGGTGGACGGGGTGCGTAGGGTGAAGGGAAAGAAAACCAAGCCTCTCTGAAGAAGGCTTTAAAAATCGGAGGGCTGGCCAAGCAGCCACATCCCCAGTAACAAGGACTGGCTACCTTGCTAGAACGCTTGCTTTTGTCGCCAACCAGGAGTTGCCGTAGTCTCACATGCTCCCTGTGCGTGTCAGCCTGGCTATCAAGTACCGCCACCTCCCCCTTCTCTATTGACGTTGCCCTCCTTTCTCGCAATGGAAGCAATGGATCCTTTTGCGATGGCCCATTATTTGTCTGCCGAAAAGGAGTACAACATGTACATCTTTGCAGTTCTGGACCATGAAGACGTAAAGCAAAACGACGGACCTTCTATCAACAATGCTAGCATCCAGAAAAACTCCCTATTTGCATTACTAACATACTTGCACCATGACAAGCTACGCAAAGATACGAGAAAACTACTATTGCGATCGACGAGAGAGCAAAGGCCACACAGAGACTAGTCAACTCCAGCAGCTGCCATGTTTGAAGGATTGTGGAACGACTGGAGGACTGCTCTCAAAAAACATGAAACACCCTGTTTTTTGTCCACATAACCAAGTACAGGCTATGCCCGTTCTGTGCACCTCTAATCGGCTCGTTCGCGATATTCACAGGAAGCTGAAGGCATGCTCGATAAATCAGCTTCTTCACCAAGGCCAGACATGAATAACGTGGATATGAGCAGTAAATTAAGAATATCTATCGCAACGCCTCAAGCCCCTCTGTATGCCCATCATGCATATAACATGCAGCTTACCTGCGAATCTGCAGACGACGGCCGACTTGCTTTGCTTTCGGATTCACGAGTGATGGGTGTGCTTACAGAGCTGCCACTCGGGCTAGTTGAAGCACCCCCACTTCCACCGAAAGCACTACCAAAAGTCTCCTCATTGCGATCGTCGATGTGTCCATACTCGCCATCCTCGCCGACATCAAGCTTTGCTCCTCTGATGACTGATGAGAATTTACTCTCTTCGTCCATCGTCTCCAGCTCTGGTGCAATTCGAATGCCTCGTTCCTGTTGGCCCGACGATCAGATCAGGCTCAGCAACCATATGTAAGGATTGGGTTAACAGTGAACGTTGTTCTTCGAGACAACATTTTAGTCAAGAAGGAACCACAATGCCTGCTCTTGAGTACTGACCTCAGCTAAATGGGGATTCCTGGTGGTTTGGCCTTCGATTTCCCTCGCAATTCTCCACGCCTCCCGTTCCCGTTCTCTCATTTGCGGTCCCCTCTCGAGCTTCGTTGTGTACAGCTCTTCGTTGAAAGTGGTCTCAACGCCAAACAAAGTCTTGTTTGTCTCGAACTGGTCCCAGTTTCTGAATATCGGAAAAGCGATATTGAATGGAGAAGGTACCAAAGAGTTGATGTGTCTACGATAAGTTGGAAGGAGCGATATTGAACACTAAAAGCACGAGAGGACTGAAGCCGGCTGTACATATGAATGACGAACCACTAAATTATACGCAAACTGACGAACCACTAAAAAAAGAGACAATGGACGATGAAGTTTGTTCCATCATACTTTCAAGAACAATGACGTAACAATCATCCGGGAAAAAACTAGCACAACCGAACAAGGACGACGACAACGTCCTAGCCATTAAGCAGATGCCAGAGGCAACCCCATAGCCACAAGGCGCTCGTAATTCCCACGGAAGAAGACGGCAACTAGTACTCAAGTTTTTCTATGAAATAGTGGGAAAATATTATGCAGTATACAGTACAGAACAGATTACAAAGTCATGTCCAAGATGAAGTACGTTGACAACTGAGGAGGATTAATCAACCATAGAAGATCTAGGCCACCACTTCTAGACTAATTTCTAGAAGCCACAACTGGGTCAAATGGAAGACATCCGTCATAAAATGAAATATACGTGACAGAAGAAGACCATGGCCCGACAAGAAGACAATAAAATTACATCTTAGCATTGACTTTACCATCAAACTGAAAGGTGTCTTCAATACGACTTTATGCAAGATGCTTCGCTAAATAGATAAGTAGACAGCCAATCTTCCTGAGCGTAAGACTTAGGCCCACAAGATGGGCCTAAGTCCTATCTAAGCACGCAAGCGTCAGAGCATAATCTCACCTGTTCCAAGAACTTTGGAAGGTGGACTCCAGGCCAAGATTTCTTGGCGCTTCGTCATCAGGCTTCCAAGGCTTCAACTCACGCTCCACCTCACGCTGCCGACCTTGAGACAAAACAGCATCGGTGACAATCTCGGCCCTATTTTCCCGTGCCCGGCCATTAGCAATGGCGTCACCGGTGAGAGAGACGTCCTGCAGATTGGAGGTTTTGTTTTAGTTAAGTGACTGACCTCGGGTTTTTCCAAAGAACAGGAAACCGGCCAGATCCACAAAGTAGATACACTGGAAACAATTTCACCTTAGCAATAATTTGCACAAAATCTTTAGCAGGAATAACCAGCGTCTTTTGGGGAGCTTTTCTCGCGGCGTCTTTCACTGCATCGCTTTTCCCGCCCTTAACGGTTCCATCCTTGATGAGCCGAGCCATCTTCAGGACAATACCTGTTTGAAAATGGAGGAGAAATATGGTTTAATGCTGAGGTCTCCATGAAAAATCAGAGAGGATAGCATAGACCAGTGGTTGTCCATATGACAACCGCCTCATCATTATAATGAAGAGAAATTCAGCCTACACTGAAAGCCATGCCCTGATCGTCCAGTAACTAATAGCGTTTGATTCTTAGGCGGGTGATGATGCTAACCGAAATCTTTGTCCATATTGGCGGTGTGAAAAATTCCTGAATAAAATGAACCATTTTTAACTTGAACCTCCACAGGTTGGCCAATGAGGCACATAGCCATGAAAAGCAAACGATCATGATGAGGCTTCTCAACACCTGCACCTCTTGGAAGGCTGGCGACTCCCGTTTCTGCCCTGTCCCCTGAACTTCTAGTACTTCCACCAACGCTACCGCTGTTACTACTTATGCTGTTAAAGTGCCCGTGCCCGTGAGCTCCCGGGGCTGCAGCGGGATTAGGTCCACTTCGCGAAGGACCTTGAGAGGAGGACCGCCAATTTTGAGAGTCAGACCGAAATCCAGCATCTGCCCGATTGTTGCTTACATCCCTCTCTGACCTACGTCGACCCACACCATTTGCAGCCGCCGGTCGCTGCTGCACCTGTGGTTGACTCATAGCTCACCACGCAACCCTACCTCCTTTATTAGACTCGGTAAGAGCCAGCACGATGTCTCGATGCAACTTCGCAATGCAACCCTGGAAAAATAAAGGTGACACCAGCTGTGAGTTACAAGGTCACGGTTCGAGAGTTCGGCAGTTTTTCTCTACTCTGCAATAGCCCACATTCTTCAGAGAGACAATCCATGTTCCCTAGCCGCCTCCATGCTTCGAACAACCAAGCACCTGGAAACAGAGCAACCTATTCCAGCACACTCTTGAGTCACCAGCAAACTCCGGGTTCCAACAGGTGAAATCGACTTACGTTCGTGCTAGTGAGCTTAAAGTCGGCTCAATTTAATTCCTGTATCCTTCGCTCAAAGTTCACGTACCGCGGCCGATCAGCCCCACAATACAGACAGTGCATCACCGCCTTGGGGCATCACTCCACCCCTGGGTCTGACCTCATTTTACTTGGCAGGAACGAGGCAGCTCAAGACTGACTTTGTCCAAGGAAACCCCAACAGAGGCACTCGCAGTTGAGTCGTAAGTGCTCAAATAGGTTGGGCGCCACGATGAAGTTAATTAGTGGTTATGTCAAATCCCTCCATTAGGGTATCGGTGTTCATACTGGCTGCATACTTAACAGCAGCGCCGGTCCGGACAAGAACGATACTTGCCGTTGCGAGGGAAGAAATCCACAATACTACGACCAATTACTACCATTCCTCGTCCACATAGACAGCTCACTGAAGATTAAGACATCAATCGCACCTGCAGAGTCGACGACTGTGCATGCGCTCCTTATTGATTCAATCCTTGAAGCCGCCTATGGGACACATGTGCGGAGATCCGAAAAAGAAAGGAGTTATGAGTAGATATGGGCACCCACCGTGAACTAAAAAAACAGAGAGAAGATAGACAACGCACATATGGAGAGAAACGAATGGATTAGAAGGTGGCGGAAACTCTCAAGGACCAAAGTCCACGCTCAGACAGCAAACCAGACGTTACAACAGCCTCTACGAACACAACGGGTGCAATCACCGACCGCAACCCTACCCACTACAACCCCGCCAAACCACCGAGACGAGATAGCAACTTACTACTCCGAGGGTGTGAAGACAGAGCTGCCAAACTACAAAAAATCAGATGGTCCACGAAACTCTAGAGATCCAACAACCGAATCCATCTTAGAGCTCGCCAATCACACAATCACTCCTGCAACGAACACGAAGAGTGGTAGAAACTATCGAAAAAAATCCTAACTCCGAAAGACAGGAACGGGAAAGAAAGGAAAAAAAAGTCAAAAAATTAAAACCCAAGGTCCTACGTTGGCAAGAAAAAGGGAACAAAAATCACGACTTAAGACGACGAAACACACGAAAACTAACTACAGGACTGACGACCACCGCGCCGTGACACTGACAGAGGAATGGGGAGAGGAGAAAGGGAGGGGAGGGGAGAAAGATCGAGCAGAAAGGAAACCAAACAGAGCAACAACAGAGAAGGAGTCTCGTTCTTCTTCCTTCCTAGACGTCTCGACGAGACAGAGTGCAGCAAGGGACGAAGCGAGGGAAAGGCAATCAAACCCTTTCTTCCCTGGCGGACGAAGGCGAGCCCGAAAAGAAACCGGCTGACCTGCATCTCCCCATCGGGTGACCCCTCGACGGTTGCGATTTCTCCTTCCGGGATTCCCACCGGAGAGTACACTGAATTCCAACCGGGGACCGGCCGTACCCTTGCTTAGCGGTACCGCCTTTTACCCACAATCGATGACGACATCCGGCCTTCCCAGTAGAACAATTCTTATCACATGGTACCGACAACCCGCTCCTGACCGGCTCGCACCGCTCTCAACTCCCGGTGAATCTACACCCCGAACACTCAAGATTCCCCACCCAGCCGGTGGTCCAAACTGGAATCCCACCCGCTGGTCGTATCCATGTTGGGCTCCTCCATGGACAGAGCCCGCGTTACAAGAACACGCAGTAGCAGGCATAGGCATGTTCGGCAGACAGGTCTAGACCCGAGTTCATATCGCTCCCTGTTCGCGCAGGCTCAAGATAAGAACACTGGTGCAGAATGTATGTTGGTGTTTATTTTCCTGTAGTTCGTCTTGGATCTTCCACCCAACCGCAAAGAGTTACATGTCTCGCTCACGAGTCACGAGTCGACGTCCCGACGACTTCATACTGTTGAAGATTCATTCATGGCTTTCCAAAGCGTGGATCCTCTTCCTTCTTCTTCCCCATGCCTTTCACTTCACGTCTTGCTTACATGAAGATGTTTCGTGTGGAAAAGTGTAGCGGACATTAACGAGATTACTTTCACTGTAAAGGAATAACAGCTTTCGTGTACTCCTCGAAGCTTGGCTCATCTTGCTAGTTTTGTCTCACTTTAGTGATCTTTTCTTCTCATCAGCCGTCTTTTGGGTTCGCATGACTTTGTGCTGCATTGCGCTTCTGTTCTTTCGATCTTGAGAAATGAGTTCATTTTCAGGTGAATGTAGACTTTTGTTTTTTTCCTTTTGTCATCTCCGAGACGGAGATGAACAAACACTTGTGATTGTAAGAGGGAGCAGCGTCATCTGTACATGAAGTTGTTCCTTCCGTAAGTAACGAGAATTCGGAGTTATTCAGAAGTTAGTTTATTTGTTTTCTCCTGCTTTTTAAAAGGAAAATGAGTATAGGGAGACTAAGATAGTTACCATTAAATCAAAGGAGTAAACTAGTACTCGTCAGCTTGCAAAGTACAAGTATGCAAGCTGACAAGTCAACTGAAGGCTCGGGTCTTTAGATATTAACCTTCTATTCAAGTCAACTTTTCAAATGAATTGTCCGGATAATAAAAATTAAATACATAATCCCCTGGATTTATCCAAAAAATCTTGTGTAGACCCGTTCAATGAAAGCTTTAAAAACTTATGGAATGGGGAGTGAGTTTCATGGGATTTCCTCATTCCCGTCCATTATAATATGGGATTTCTTGAAACACCCTAATGTAGGAAATCAACATAACTTGACACCATACAATGGAGGGTTTAGGTAAGACAAGTCATAAAACTTATGGGAAACGGTCAACTTTAATAAAAAAGTAATTCCATTCCTTGAACTTGTTCGACTTGTGACACAGACTTCGACATGTTAGTGAGGAAGTGTGCGAGAGCCTACCATACTAGTCGGCAAGGGTATCACTCTTTTCAGCTTATTGTATAGCCTATTTAAGGTAACATGTTTGCATTTCTCTACATAAAACACTAAGTGGTGCAATCCATACTAGAGCAATCACATTAGGTGATGCTTCTTCATATGCTCATGTTGTTTGTAGACAATATGACCTATATAGTTTCTATATCTTAGATGCAGTATAACATATTTCCCATTGTGATGTTATTGGGGCCAAGCCCCATGTTACCCTTTTGGTTTCATCAATGTTCAACTTGATGAGGACTTCCAATCTTTTTTGTTATTTGACTGTGTCTTGAGTTTCTCTAAACTCGTTGTGGCCAAATTGTATAAAAAAACACCCAGCAAAAATGAACATTTTAAAATCTGGAGCATTGCAGGGAAATATGTGGGAATGAGAATTTTGTTGTCGATTTTATTGGGTGACTTTTTAGATATCCAGAAATATTTTTCTTGTATGATCTAACATTTTTTAATGGAAATTCATGTAAACTGGAAAAAGCTATCATGAAACCCTCTAAAGAATAAGTTTGGTATTCATATGTTTCGAATAATAAAATTTATATATATATCTCTTTCTCTCTCTTAAAGTATAACTTTGAAATGACTAAATATCATTTGAGCTTAACTTTTACGTTAATAACTTCTTTATATTTATGTGTCTTTTATCTCATGGAAAAACCTATCATGGACAATTAAAAAAACTGATGGATTATCAATTTTTGCATTATCTTAAAGAGCAAAGAATGTATTTTCATATACTTTTGAAAGATACATTTTTATAAATAAAAAATGAAAAAATACTGTTATTTAAAAATAATAATTAATACAAAATATCATCCAAATCATTACTACATACAATTCATCAATTAATCTATGTTATATTTATATACATTAACTGTAGTTTATATATAAATTAATAATAAAGAGCCATATATACCAATTATGATACATCAAAAACGTAAAGTTTATTAGTGTGTACATTTTTCTTATCACATTCCAACATGTAAGAAAGTAAATCTGTGGAGTATGAGCTGCAATTTTCAATTAAATCCATAAAAAACCTTGATGTTAAATTTTTTGTTTAATCATATACACTGATAGTTATCTTTTTATTCATACTCTATCTTGTAAAAGTTCTTATGAAAAAAATTGCAGTTGCAATAGTCCGAAGTAATTTCTATGTTACTTAAGGCTTAAAATCAGCTAAACTCAAAATTTTGCTCAAAATAATTATGTAAAAGAAGGTGTCAAATAAGCTATTAAAAAATATATCATGGAGTACAAAAGAACTGGTAAAAACTCGTTATAATCCAAGTAGATTTTTAGTGTTTTTGCAAAACTTGCATACTTTGGTTAATAAAACCCAATTATATATCAATTAGGTATTCACATTAATGAGTTGTATACTGTTTATTTGATATACTTGTTTATAGAAAATGATATTTTATGGCTTGTAGGAAGCATTGTTGTTAAAAAAATAGATAAAATAAAAGGATATTTTATTTATTTTGTGAAAAATATTAATATAAAAATAATATATAATGATGACAAGTACATTTTTTTGTCTTGTATATAAAAATTATTTTCAATTTATGATCCATAGAGATTTAAATAAGAATTTCTTATGTTATAATGTAAATTCCCTCTAAACATAAACCACATATATTATATGATTGTCTAAATGTCAACAAAATTTTCAAGTAACACAAGTTATTACATTAGGACTTCTAATTTGTCAATATGTACACAACAAACCTCATGATTAAGGATGAAAATTCAATATATATAATATTTCAAATATAAATTTTTTTTATAATATTTGGTAAAAAAATAAAATTTTAAAATTTATTCATCCAAAAACTAAATTTTTTCATAAAAATATGAATATGATAAAAAAATATTTTAAATCATTAAAATGTATACTTGTCCTTATTACATTTTAATTTATGTCATGATGTTTATTTGTTTTTAACAAAAAGATTAAACATAAATGTATAAACTAAATGCATAAATTCAAATGATAAAAAATAAATTTAAAAATTTTCATAAAATTTTCATTATAAATTTTTTAATAAAATCATAAAATATTCATCGTTTTCAAAAAATAATTTTAAAGATCTGTAGTGATGAATGAAAATTAAATTAAATATAAAAATAACTCAAAAATCATCATACAAATTTACAATCTAAGTAAAAAAATTTGATAATTCCTCTATATGAAAAATAATATTTTTATTTCTAAGATAAATTAATGAATGAAACATCATACACATTATCAATAAAGATATATATTTTCATATTTTAAAAAATAAATTTAAAATAATTTAAACTAAAAATATAAATAATTAAAATTGTAAGATATAATTTCTCTTTTTGTCAGATTAAGTGATTTTTTTTCATTTTTATTGAAAGTTGTATTCTTCTACAAGATTTTAACTACTCTGATTGATTTAAGTTCTTAAAAAACTACTATTTGAATAATAGAGAGAGAAAAAATATATATATATATATATATATATATATATATAATAAGGATGAAAATAAATTATGGTTTAAATATTTAAATATGAAAAGATAATATTTTTATAATTTAATTATATAATTTAATTAATTCTCTTGTGTGACATAACAAGATGTGGAGCTAAGTGCACATCTTAACACAGGTTAAAAAAATTCACACTCCATAAAATAAAAAATTTATCTATATGAATTTAATTTCATCTATGGTAATATAGATATAAAAAAATTATTTTGGATAATTTTTAAACCAGTAATATTAATTTTAAAGCTCAAAAAAATATTAAATACTTTTAATATAATATTTTAAATTTATATAATTTCGGTTATGTCATAAATAAATATTAAAACCAACAAAGTATTATTTTTATAAATATTTGCTTTCATATTTTACTTCTATTTTTTTTTAAGAATATGATATTTTTTGGGATGCGTTTTATTTCATATTTTTTTGGTTATGAAAACTGAAGCATTTTAAAAGTAATTTTGATTTTGTTCATGGAAATGCTTTATCTTTGGATTACATCTACAAATTAAAAATAAATTTAAATATTATTGTTGTTTGTGTTTATAGTTTTAACATACATGATGAAAAGAATAACTATCAGAGTTATATAAATGAAATGTTTGAAAAAAATAATTTTATCATGAAATTGTGAAACAAAAATTTAATTAAAGCATATGATATATTTTAATTTTTGTTGTCAGTAATTTTACCTTATCATTCAACTATCTTTTCAGAAAAAAAACATACTGTTTACTTTCATAATCATTTCAACAATAATTTGAAGAACAATGTTCAATGACCATTTAATTATTTCATGTGTTTTAATTAATTAATTAAAATGTTTTTTAATCATATTTTATTCAAAATCTATTGAATAATATTTTTTAAATGTCATCTTAAAAATTTCAAATATACCATGGAGTTTACAAAAAATTACTAAATGTATACATGTATGTGTAATTTATGATTTTAATTGTGATTGTAATATATCTATACAAGTTCAAACAAAAAACTAAAATTTTCATTTTTATCAAAAAATATATTTGTAAACAAATTATTATTATTATTTATATTATTGAAATAAATATTGATCTTTTTAATTTAAAATATTCCCTAATTTTATTTTTCAGATGAACGTACAACTTGTGTAGATCTTTTATGTAGATTGATTTGTATGAACTTATCTATCATAGCATCAAAATATCTTACCTTATTCACGAAAACGTGTTTAGAATTTTAAATCATATTTATTATATAATATTACTTTTTATGTATGCACTGAATTTCTATATATATTTTAAATTTTTTATTTTTGTATCAAGTTTCCTAATATTTGATATATCATTTTTGTAAAAATTTATAAAATATTTTAAATATTTAGTGAATAAAAATTAATTTTTAGTTAAAAATCAACATAGTGCAATTGACTTTTTTTTTTTTACTTAGATTGAATATTGGCATTTTCAAGTTCTTTTTGAATTATTTAAATTTAGGTTTATTTTTTTTTCAAAATTTTCAAAAATATTCTGTAATATTAAATAATTGATTTTAATATTAGATAATACTTTTTAATTTGAATTAATTTATCCATTGAATTCACATGTCTTGCAAAAATATTCAATTCAGAAGTCAAATCAAGAATGTCATTATTGACAATTTATACATCAGTTTCTAGTTAAAATTTGACCTTTTTTTATTAATTTTGTTTATTTTAAAATCTCCATTCTCACAACTTTATAAGCTTTTTACTAAAATTGATACCAATGATTATTTTCCATCCATTGTATGTAAACCTTGCACCAACATTACAATTAAGGATTTATACATTCACAATATATCGTAGAGAAAATCTTATTTCAATTGTGTTAAAAATAATACTGAGATAATGTTGAGGTGTACAAGTTGAGATTATTCCCTCCAACATATCATATTCCAAATGTTCATAAGATTTTCATACTGAGTTATATTCTAAATTATCAATGGTAATAGATGTAATTTTTTTTTCATTCATCTGTTGAGTATTTTGACTGATATCAAAGCTTTCAAATCCAATTTAGTTTTTTCAGCCGAAGAAACTGTTGTGAGAATCTGCATTGCTACAAGTTATTATAAATTCGGTGAGATAGTTGTCTGAATTGCACTACTATAAGTGGATATAAATAAAAACATATTGATTTCAAAATATCACTTGTATTCAAGTATAAGAATAAAATATTATCAAATGAGGAAACAGTATATTTTATATACATAATTTCTTCATTTCAAATTTTTGATCTTTTGCATAGATTTCAGAATTTAGAATTCAATATGAGCAACTTTGATTTGATATTAAAAAAAATTTCAACATAGAGATCTTTCTTAAATAACTATATTATTATATAGTTTTTTTTTAAAGATTGAAGAACATAAAAATCAACATGATTTTTGTAATCTTGGATCTTTTCAGTTCTCTGAATGAAATTTGCAGGGTTTAAGTCGTGTTGATTTCATTCCTTGTGGGGAGATAGATTAGCAGTACTTGAAAGAGAGCTATGTCCCATTCTGAATACTTGGATGAATGTGCAAAAATTAGCAAGTCAATTCTAGATCTAGCATTCTAAATGGAGATTCATATGCATCAGGGTATTTTGAATAATCTAACATTATCTCGTACAAGATGGGAAAAAGTTCTTCATCCCGATGAACATCATTATGCATTTACAAGTGGTGGAACTCATTAGCTTCATACTTTTTTTCTTTATGCCCCGAACTTAGTCATCTGATTTGCAGCATTGTTGACTCCAACAACAATTCTGCAACCAGTATTGAGAACAACCCCCGGACCCCACAATGATGCCAAAACTGTAACCGTTCTCTAAATTCTCATGTTCAAGTGAGCCTTCTACATCATGGTCGAAGTTATACGGTGAAGCGTCAAACCACAGACCGAAAATGTTAGAGATATTGGTAACAAAGTAAGGGAAATGCCGTGGATAATGAAAGCGGGTGTATTTTACACGTGAAGGAGGCAAAAAACAGTAAACTAATCACTGACAAATAGAAATCTATGGAGCATGTGCCAAGTGTCCTAGATGGTACAGACATGCTGGAGGCTTACGAGGTCGCCACGTCTTGGATCAAGGGTCGAAACTTAGCAGACAGGCTTCTAAACTCAACACGTGTTCAGAGAATGAGAGCCGCGTTCGCGGAAGCTATTTGCCCGGGCATCGTGGTTAAAGTAAAGGCCCTCAACTACTGGAACCTCGCCACGTTTGGTTTCTATATAATTATCACCTCGGTAATTCATCCCTTGATGAGTACGCAGAGCTCGGATTCTCTCCTGAGCATTTCACTTGCCTCCGTCAATACCACCCTTCGAAAATCCGTGAGCTCCACCTTGCAGCGTCTACAAATTGCCTTGCTACCTGTCGCCATTCAGTCGTTTTCTTGCCTGATTTCGTCTCCAGCTCGGCTGCGTTTGTTCTCGTACTTCTCGTGTTATCCCAAGAGTCTTGGCTCATCATCCTACAGAATTCATCGGTCTTTACGTGTCTACATTCGCGCGCTCTCTGAGGTGGGTTGATTCCGAAGCTGCTTGTCAGGTCTTCGTCCGAATTGGAGTCTGTATCTATTCTCACTGTCGTTGTGAATGACCGATGTCAGTCCTCTTTGTTGATATCCACTGCGTTGCTTTTGAGTTGAGAAGTATCATTAATAAAAGTGTCGACAGAAGTGGTAAAGTGCGATTCAAAGGCGGCTATTCGCCTATTACCAAACCTGTCGTTGCGACCACAAAACATGCTGTAAGTGAAAGAGAGGGCTTTTACAGTGCATCAGCTTTCCCGCTAATGAAATCAGAATCGATCTGGAGTAGTAGGTGAGGATAGCGGTAAGACCAGTCATGCAAATCGCAAGGAAGAGGTGCATGGATGGTTCAATTTAACCGTAAGGTCTTCTGATGTGTTTGAAACTCTTGTTTAATGTCTTTATGTTTCCATATACTATATTTCAAGGTTCTTGAGTACTAAAGAAAAGAAAGCGGGATGATCTATTATGGCCTCATCTGCTGCAATATATGTATATGGTGTACACCGTTTTAGTTGCTTGAAGTTCGACATTGACGACTGCCTGTAGAATAGACACTCTTTCCAGTAGTAGATCCAACATCAGATCTTTCTTACTTAACCTATGTGTGGTCCGATTATGTTCTTTGGATATTCCTGGTATTCCAGGTCCAGGCATTTAGTTTAACGTTGATGTGGCGTGATCCTTGATTTTCAATGTCTTACTTAGCCTTACTCAAATTCCTGATCTCCGCTCTTTGTCGGGCTGTTCAAAGTCTTCAGTATCATTATGCGATAGTATCGCCCAAACATTTCTCATACTTTTCCTGCAAAGAAGAGCTAGTTGTCTCTCCAAAAGTTTGAGGCTTGAATGATGTAATCGATCTGCATGTAGAATTCGATTAGTCTTTTGACATATGTTTTCGACCTGCTCTAAGTGTGGGCATTATGTGCCAACCATCCAGTCTGCTATGTTCTTTGAAGGTTTGTGCGAAATTGGGTACAAGTTTCTGGAAAGACTATAGTTATGATTAATGTAAGTCAACAGTGCAGTGTGATGGTCGTGCGGACATGTTTGGAAGTTTATGAACACATTTCAATCTGTAGGAGTGAGCAAATTTTGCGTGGTACGTGAGTACCAGATCTAGTGCAATGCCTAGATTTTTCTCAGTAAGTCCAGGCATCAAGTATTCTGTATCTCAGTAACGAGCTCCGACATGAACAATGTTAGCCCCGTGAGTCGTCTCATCATGTAGATCTTTTTATTTGCGTGAACTGTGTACTCTCACACATGTACTTTTGTACGTGGGAACGTGTCAGTCATAGTAATTTTGGTCGCGAACAATTCCTATGTTAACCTGGTGTTCATTGGCATTGCAGAAAAAAGAAGGAAGGATTTTGAAGACATGGCTACTCTCCAGGATACTGTTAAGGACAATCATAGTAGAGAAGAGCTCATGAAATTATGGGAGGAGCATGACAATTTCTTCGGAAAAGGAATTCCCCCTGGCGTGCAGGAGATTCTCAATAATGCATTCTCTAAAGTGCCAGTTTCTTCGTTTCCCGACCTTCCTTCCGGAGAAGGTAATGTCCATCTTGAATGTTTATAACACATATGCAAGAAGTAAACAGGAGCTGCTCAAGATAAGTTCCTATGTACTATCATTGAACATTAACTCTTCTTAACTCTTTGCTGGAGTCAAGAATCTTGATCTTTTTCTTCCAAGCTTAACTTCTTCTCTATACTCAAGTAAATTTTTTTGGATGTCTGCAGTTGTTGAGGTTTCTGCAGATGACTCCATCGCGAATACTGTCAGAATTTTGTCCAAGCACAACATAATGTCTGCACCTGTGAGGAACCCAAATGCGGATAGTAATGATCCATGGTCTACTCGATATATTGGCATGGTGGATTACCCCGCCGTGGTTCTCTGGGTACTGGAGCAAGCTGAACTCGCAGCGACGGCACTGGCTGCTGGAACTGCAGCAGCTGTCGGAGTTGGTGCTGGTGCAGCCGGAGCATTAGGGGCACTTGTACTGGGCATGACTGGTCCAGCTGCTATCGCAGGATTAGCAGCAGCAGCTGTGGGAGCTGCCATTGCAGGTATGTTGCGAATGCGAACAGAGTTTGGAACAAGAGAAACCAGGTTACACGTTTGGATGGCGTGATAATGCTCCCTTGAAGCAATATATCAAATGTAGTCCACTGGAGTTTAACTTGATACTCAATAATCATGCAAGTCTATTGAAGGCATCGCTGATTTATAGCAAGAAAATCTGAAGTCTCAGGGTTTTTAAAAACTGTAGACTTCTTGAAGTTTTGTAGAGGTGGAGAATCAGGTGAACTGAGTTTAAGAGTACATAGTACGTTTGCATTGTCGTGTTGTTTTCATTTGAAGATCATCAGCACGTTTGGGGTTTGTTACAGGTGGAGTGGCAGCAGAGAAAGGGGTTGGGAAAGATGCCCAATCAGCTGCCAACGCTCTTGGCGAAGATTTCTACAAAGTTATACTAGAGGAAGAACCATTCAAATCGATAACGGTATGCGAATTTCACGTCTGTGTTACCAACGTATAATCCATTCAGGACGTGATAGAAGTCATTATCTACCTTGGCCAACAGCGAAGCATACGCTTTTTCTGATATACCTCGTATACGAAGAATTCAACTCCTACCTTGGAAACTGTTTAGTATGACGCCAGCTTATAACCTTGATACTCTTGCAATACAGGTGGAAGAAATTACCAATTCATACCGCTGGGCCCCGTTTCTCCCCATTCAACCAGATGACTCGATGCTAACTGTCCTTCTGCTCCTATCCAAGTTCAGACTCAGAAGCATACCTATCGTCGAAGCTGATAAACCGCGTGTGGAGAACGTTATCACGCAGTCAGCAGTTGTCAGAGGTCTTGCTCAATGTCACGGTCGTGATTGGTTTGACTGCATTGCAAACAAGACTCTCGCACAGCTGGGTCTTCCAAACATGTCTGCAGATCAGGTAAACTTACCCTCCTGGATTGGTAAAACTTGTCAGTTCTATGATCATCACTCACAGGTCGTTATTTACCTTGATCCTTCAAATTAACACGCAGTCGTTTTCGAAGTATCTGATAATTAACCATTGTCGAAATATACAAATTAATTAAAAATTATACTAGCTCTGACTTGTATAAGGGATGATAACTTTCAAAGTTTTACTTGACAAAACAGTCTGTAAACCGTACTCTTCTGGCAGGTGGTCTATGTGGAAGGTGATAAGCTTATTCTGGAAGCTTTTATATTGATGAGAGAGTCAGGAGTTGGAGGTTTACCTGTGGTTGAAGGTGCTGAGAGGAAAGTAGTTGGGAGTATCACAGTTCGAGACGTGCGGTATCTACTCTTGAAGCCTCAAATTTTTGCGCGACGCAAGTATGTATGGTGCCAGAAAGATCAAGTTCTGACATAATGTGTACCGTTTCGTCTGGTAGTTTTATAGCACCAAGCAGTTACTGTGCTAGAGTTGAGGGCATCAGTTTGCAGGTGACTCGTTAGAAAACCTTAGCTTGATATTTCATCACACCATGACATATCTATGATGTGAAAAGCTGTTGACGGATGATGTTGGGCTTTCTTGCAGGGAGTTGACTGTAATGGACTTCATGAATATCGCGGACTCCTTGGGCAAACAAGACGACAATACTGCAAAGTTCTTTCCGCCTCTCACATGCAAAACATCTGCGACCTTGATCGAGGTTATCAATTCTCTGGCTAGTGAAAACGCTCACCGTATTTACCTGGTTGATGATGGATCAAGTATTTCTGGTGTAATCAGCATCCGGGACATTATTTCATGCTTCGTCAGCGAACCAGAAGGATACTTTGAGAAATATTTTGGAGGCGCATTTAAGGATGCTATCGGAGGAAAGAAGTGAATGTGTTGATAGTCTCCTCTGGAATAAAGGTCGGTTGCAAAGCACTTCCTCGTTGTGCATAGGGTTGTACAGTCTTAGAAAGTGGTTTGTTCTGCACCAAATTTGACCGCCATTGCGGAAGGCATTTTTGTCCAGGACATTCACAACCAATTATGACAGCCAATTTGTGTCAATATTAGCTCCTGATGTTTACCGAAACGTTTCGGGCCCTTGGCAATGGGTCTGGAAGGATTGTACATGCTAGCATGTAGCAGAAGGTAGGCATATCCTTGATAGAAAACGCTTTAATACGTTAGATCACTGACAGTAAAACTTTCACAGCAATGGATCATGGCCTACCGTAGATTCAATTCAGTTTGTCTGGAGTGTAGATTTCACGATGATATTCACATCAGCAATTGATTCCAAAATAAATTGCGAAGGAACACAGCAAGTTCCAGGTACACTTTAAATCCAAACTAACGACTAAAAGTTTCATTTACTCATGATAATTGTGTGATAATTGTGACGACCTTTGTTTCCTGAAAAGTTTGGAAGACTTCAACTTGTGTTCGCTTTGTTTCTCGTTGATAGAGGTTTTGCACTTTAAAGTCCTATTCTGCTTCATAACGTTTCCTTCGAGGGTAAAACTTCCCACTGCTTTTCCCTCCGAATTCAACCTTCTTCTTGTAGAATATTTTTTTCTTATCTGCGGCTTTTCGTTCTTTCAAAATTTGTATTCGATATTATCTAGGTGTTTGACTTGCCATCAACAACAAACCTTAGACATTAATCCTCAAACTGCTTTTTTACTAATGCAATTGACAATGATAAACCACTTGGGTTAAGAAACACTAAGAGAAAATGGAGGCTGAAAACTCATGACCTGATCAAATTCCAAATCTTCAGCTCAAACTGTAGAAAAAAAATATATATATATATATAGACAACCTTGCAGGATTTATCATTACTTTCTCAACTACTGTACATAACCCTTTTGATGAATGACAATTCCGCCAACGATCGATTCTCGCTAAAATCTCTCGTTGTCCTACAATTTAACTCTAGCAGTACAGAAGTTCAGATAAAATTCTTATTCACTAACAAATAATTGACAAAATACACATTACAGTACTATTTATACACCAATTGTCAATCCTTCATAAGCTGTAAACTACTCACATTCCAACCTTACCCGCCTGTAGCAAATAACCACATACAACCTCCTGGTAGATACAAGCAGACATAATCCAAAGGAACCAGTGAAACACATCCACACGAACCGGAAAAACTAGTCCACAATATAAACCAAGCCGGTCCATTTAATTGACTCTTCACTATCTATCCAAGAATTCACCTTCAGTACATACCATTTCCAGACACATGCAGTTCCCCACGAGAAAACATTACGTGAATGAGAAAAAGGTTTCTCGTCCTTAGATACGAAAGATACATCAGACATCCAGTCTCAAGAAAAAATGGCGTAAAGGGGACCCCTGTCCAAAGTGCATCCAAGATTTTACTTTCCTCCTGACTTCCTTCACAACACCTCTTTCTCCTGACATATGACAAGCGTTCGATATTACAAGCTCACACGACGAATTCGTGTGACAAAAAATTGCAGAGCTGGAGACAGATAGATACCCAACCATCACTTACATTGATTGGCATTGTTCCATGGAGGCTGATCTATGAAAGTTCACTAAATTAAGATGAAAATCTAGCTGCACCCTCCATTCTACCATTTTCTTCTGATTTTCTTGCATCAGACATGTCCGTAATCTCTACTAAAGCCGGGACCTCTTCAATCCTACATGAAAACACTAATTCTCCAACGATGAACAGTTGGGATACATTATCTGCCAGTTACCAATCTATCCCATTGGCACTGAAGTAGGGCAACGGTCCGTGGCTTTGTGATAAATCTCTGATGAGCCACGTAAATCGAGCCAAATATCCACAGAATACGGGATAAATCCTACCCCCATCTGTTCAACATTTACAACCATGATGTCACGAAGTAGCATACACTAGAGATCCACCTTGTTCCAAACTCGTCTCTGTGGCAATTCCTCCTAAATGTTTGTCTAGCTATAATTTGCTGGCTGCATCGCTTGCGAGCAAGTCACATACAGTCATTTTACACTACCCAGCACCATTTACAATAATTGGCATCCGCCGAGCTGCCGGCCAATCTCTGAAAGCCTTCGCAGACCATTCAAAACAGCGAATCGCGAAATCGGAACTGCTGTAGGCAACAAACCACAGCAGCAAAAGGACGAGCAAATTGAAAAGACAACGCTCCCACCAATCCAACATATACAACCCGAATGTCACGTTGTAAACGTATATCTTCGAATCAACCCAATGCCACGCTTTTAGCACTACCCCTCTTCTCACCGGAAGCCTTCCGGTCGACCGAGCCGTTCCATTCTGCTGCTGACTGATCTGACTCCCTGAACCGAACTTCCAACGGTTCCGCATCCTTCGAGAAAACCCGAAGGCCTTACAGTACATACAGACCGTGCCAGCCCTCAGGGCTCACTAAGCGCACCGCCCCTGCCTGCCCTACCGGATCGATCACACCACACCGTTCCCTCAAGGATTTAGGTACGAGAACTTCCCGTCCTTCCACCAAACGGTTTAATTGCTGGTGTTGCAGACACCAATTTCAGACATTCTCGCCAAGTCGAACTCTGTACCTCCCAGACACAGTACTTAAAAACGCAATCAGTCAACCCAAACTTCGAGGGCGTTCAATCGCGAAATTGTCCAGAAAAGCGCAAGAGGAAGGCCTGCTCAACCCAAAGTCGCTAACGGACACGGGCGATAAGACCCAACGGCAAAAGGGGCTTTCAAAGTCGCGATCCTGGGAAAGAGCCAGCTGACGATGGATTTGGACTTTAGGTCACTCCGTAGGAACGATGATGATGATGGTGCATTCTCTACCTTCTGGCTGTCACTAGCAATTCCAACAACTGGAGCTACCGACCGCCCGCAAGCCAGCTTCGCTGCACTTTCCCGTAAACCGAGCACGATCACGGGGTTACTCCCATTGGCAAGTTCGCACTCCAAATCCCCGAATCCCTCGAGAAGATACCAGATCGACGACCCGGATCTAGTCCGTCTTGCAAGTTAGTCCAGTTCTCACGTGCTGAGAGTAAGACGGACGTCTGGGAGGGTTCTCTCGGATCCGAGTTGTCGTGTGTAATAAACAGCGAAGGAATTGTTGTCCGGCATTCCGTTATTGGCAACTACGTGAATACGGCAGGGCGTCAGGTTGTCGTCTGGCTAGGCAGCATCGTGGCTAAAACAAGTGAGCTCGGAGTCCAGCCATGTGCTGGCCGTGAAAGCCCTCGCTGTTCATTTGCGGAGTGTGCTTTTATCTGGGCGAGGAAGTTTTATCACAGCATTCCAATTCGCACTTGCTTCTTCGTTTACGGCTTCGACATGAGCTACTACATGGGGCCTAGCCCCATGTTACCTGTTTGGTTCCATCCTTGTACGTTATCCTTTTGTTATTTTACTGCGTCTCATGACCAGTTATTCAGACTACATGACACCCTTTCCATGAAGACTCGGTCTTTCGAGCTGCTGGACCTTCCTTATTTCAGCCACACTAGAAGATGCGGGGCATGCTTTGCTCCCCCCAACAACTCCCCCCACCACCCCCACACTACCACCATGGTTCGTTCACGTTTTCCTCTCTTAAATGAACTCTTTGACATCATCTGGCCCCAACTTGAGCCTGGCAAATTTTTCTCTCAACTGCATAATAATCTTCTCTAGGCAAGCAAAAGGTTTTGACAACTGGTTTAGTCCGGATGTATGCTACTATCCCACGCACAAAATTCTAGCCTAAGGTGTTTTTGTACTATCTCAGCAATCTGAACCTATAAGAATAGCATTACTCTCGCCCGATTGCCAATGTTTCAATGCTGCAAATTCTAATCAATGACGATTGCTACCATATAATTTTAATTTCCTGCATATTAAAATTCCTGCATATTAAAATTTTGTGCAATCTATATACTTGAATGTACTTGTACTTCATCCGCGACTTTCTGCATAAGCTCTCTTTGATGACTTCAACATCTCAATATTTATGACATGTTGTAAAGTCCAGCCCAACGGTTATTTTTCTTCATTGTTTAATCAAATCCAGATTTGAACATTTGTATTCATGAGTTGAAGATGAAGAGTGTAATTATTTCTTCATAACATTTTATTCTTACAATTTATGATATGAAATTTAATAAATATATATATTTATATACATACATACATCATTGATGTACAACTAGTTGAAATCCAAATACTTTAACTTGTCTTTAGACATTAAATTTACGAACATATTAGCAATTTCATCTTTAGTTTTGTTATATATATGAAATCTATCTTACATGCAAATACTTTATCATAAATATACTAATAGTGCATCAAATATGCATAATAAAAACACATTTTATGCATAACACATGATTATTAATCAACTGAAGATTATTTATGTTATATAATATTTAATAATTGAACTAGTTAATGACTAATCTATATAAGCTGGCTCCAATCATGTTATTTCACATGCAACATGGATAGTACAACATGTATTTTGCTAATGTCAATAGTAAAACTGTATATGGCAACTTCGAAGCCCAACTGAAATTGCAAATAAATGCATGGATAATATGACATAGAATATACTACTTGCGTAATCTATATTTTTACAACCAAACATATTTGCTGTCAAAGAAGAGGGGCCCAAACTGAATTATGTATTTCAAATCTCTAAATATTAAATTCTTTCCATCAAGGTAACATTATACTGGAGCTTACATAATCTAACTATCAAACCCAATTAATAAACTAAAATAAGATCTAATAACGAATAAATATATTAATCTTCCTATCATATGTCAATACATGTTTGTATTTGCAATTATTTAAATTACATTTTAAAAGTTTCAAATTTTACTTTAAAGGTATAAAGAGTCTTACATTCCGTCATTTTAAACACCACTAGCTTCTCTATAGCATATTGTCTTACATTATCCAAACATGATTTTTCAACAACAAACATTTCAATATCAAGAAAGAATTAAAATTTATCTCAGTCTTTCATCTTAAACTTGTGTAGTTATTTCTTCACACGTTAGATGTTCAAACCATTTTTTTTAACCATAATCAAATAATTCTCAAACACAAAAATATAAATATTCCACTATTCTTGATAAACACATACAAGTTGAATCAATATCATAAATCTTGAATATAAATTATAAAAAATACACTTATATTTTCATATCATACCTATAATGTTTGTTTTGATATTTGTCCAATTGACAAGAAAAATTTTGGTGTATAAGATTCTCCATTCTAAGTGATTCATCATTTATATAATTTTTATTATATCATCTTTCAAATAAAAAAATTTATTTACATCCATATCAAATTGCAACATTAACACAAATTATACACATTTTGACAAAATGACAAAATATTTTGTTATAACCAATCCAATATTCTTGAGAATATCATCTTGTTACAAGTATAGTCTTGTATCGATTAACACTACCATCTCATATCTCCTTGATTTATTATATTTACATGCATCCAAAACACACCTATTTCATAAAATGCTACAATTTTCTCTTGCATAGCTTTCTATCACAAAAAATTGTTTAAAACTTCTTTAAAGTCAAATAATTTCTCATCAACTAATTTTAATATGTATGCATTGCATGAACCTTGTTGAACCTCCTCCAATTATACTAAACCATGTGTAGTGAATCTAATTTATGCTTTGCTATAAAACTTACCTCTTGAAAAATTCATAACTTATCTTTATCCTACACTAAATTAATTTTATATGTCATGAGTTCACTACATCAAACACAACTTTAAATAAAAGTAGTTTATAATCACATTTCTACATCTAAGTGCTTTTGAATCAGAATTTTAGAAAAATATCTTTTTATGCATGAGCAAGATATTGTGCAATATAAGTTGATAGAGGGGATGGCAAAGGGCCAACATCATATACAATAATATTTCTTGTTACTATCACAAGCATCATAATCTATTGGATTGAAAGTTTAAGGAGAAGTAGAAATTAAAGTGTGTCTCAAGATATTAGATATGAGATAAACTACTTGATTGTGGATGAAAAAAAAAGATTTATGTAAAAAATAACCTATCAATTCAGCATGATTACATCATGATATCAATTCTGACTATTATAGTGTGTTCCAAGATTTGAGTAATTTTAAAGAAGTAGAATGATATTTTGTGTTGATGTTGAGTCTCATAGTTGAAGTTGTATGCATGACCACCTCTATCTTGAAACCATCCAACTTTACCTTTGTTTATAACATTAAAATACTTTTATTGTTTGCTATAAGATGTGTTAGCACAAAGATAATTTTATATTTTTTAATCATTAACAAAGATATTAATTTATAATACATAAAAAAAAGGAATTAGAACAATCAAAATGTAAAAAATATTGTACGAATCTTCTATTCCATCCAATGTGGTAGAGATAAACCTATAATTTTTGACATTTACTCATATATTCAATAAGTTCTTTGATTTAAAACATATAACCTTAAATAATACGAGATCTTTGCATAATCAAGTTAAATTGTTCTTACAATTGTATTCTTGTTGACTTAATAGATGTATTAAATAACTTATTTAACTAAATATATCCTTTTGTCAGATTTTTATCACTATAGATGTGTCCAATTTTCAAATTTAACTATATTTCTTATATATTTTTGTACGAATACATAGTCTTTTTCTTTGATTGAGCTAATAGCTTCAATAATCAAATTGCTAGAATCGTTTATAATTTGTAATAATGTATTGCATGGTCATCTCACTTATTAAAAATTTTAACCCATCACTTTTATTATTGTGCTTAAAATAATGTAGAAGTTGACATATGTGAAACTAAAATTATTTCGAGTAATATATATTTTTTCAAAAAAATGGTATTTAAAATTTCATTTTTCATTTTTTAGATTTGAGTTTGCATATTGGAGATTTTATAAATCCAAAATGTCTTCATAACTCTTTCCATTAATTTTGATTTTCGTTTATTGTTTGTCATCCGGTTATGATTACTTTTTCTAATACTATAACATATTAATATCAAAATCTCCTTTGTGATATTAAGTAAAAAATGATCATAGAACATATACAAAAGATAGAAAAACACACTTGTAAACTCAATGAAAAGCAATTGGATGTAAAATTTAAAACAAAGGCAAAGAAATCAAACTTGAAACATAAAAATATTAGAAGATTAAATGAATCTTAAATGTGATAAATATGTTAATATGTCTTCATGAAATATTATAAAGATAGATGCAAATAATACTTCACACTAAAACTATAAACAAGTAATACATCGTTGATTAAAATTTCAAATACGTTTATAATAGTTTTATTAAATCCATGGATATACCAATAGATATAAGTGTAATTATAAATTTAATTTAATTTTACATATGATTTATTTTAATCATCATATATTTTTTTGAATTTTGATTATATTTAGCCCATTATTATTTGATTATTATTTAATTGTAAGAATAGATAGGATAATTTTTATATATAATATAATGGAGCCTAAAAATAAATATTTTGTTATTTTATAGAAATCATATGTTATACTTCATGATATGGTTATCTTCATATACTTACATTTTTTTATTGATTAATTTTTATTTTTTTTTATTTAGTAATTACTTTTAAATGTACAAGCTAGATTGCATTGATTTGTCAAAATCAATAATTTTTGCATTTCTAGAAGGTTCTAATGGACCAATTGTATGTTGAGATATAAATACAATCATTGTGGTTTGTGAACTTTAACTTGATTAAATTTGGTTAAAAAATAATTTTGACTTCTAAAAGATCTAAATGGATCAATGCCATGTTTTCATTGAACCACTTTCAAAGTAATTGTGACTTCAAACTTTATTAAACTTGAGAAATAAAAGTTATGTTATAGTTTCTTTTATATATTTAAAAAAAATTTGAATTAGTATAAATAGGGAGGCCAAGAGTAAACTTTTCAACATTATTTTTGGAGTAATTTAAACATTAATGAAGGATTTTAACTTTAAGAGTGATATTTGATTCATGTACTCAACTTGATTCATAGTAATTTTTTGAAAAGACATATGAGTTAAACTTCAATGAAATTCGACTTGAAGTTTAGAATACAAATTTAAAAGATTCAAAAAAAAATCATTTATACATACAATGATGATCAATTTCTTCATAATTAAAACAATATAATATTTTTACTTCATATTTTAAAAAATGTATTTCTGGTTATAATTATGATTTTTATCATGTTCATAATTTTTATTAGTTGGACATTCAAGGTGTGCAATGGATTATTTTTTTCAACAACAATTAAATAAGTTTGTGAAATAAGAGGCTGAAATTGATTAGCATTGAGGATAATAGATCTTGATGACATAATATCAAACATACATAAGTATGATTAATTTTTGAATATCTATTTGATGTATTATATAAAATAGTTAATTATTCTTACAAATGATTCATGTAAACAAGTCTTGAGAAATAAAGTTGCTTCATGATGTTGATTATAGATTAAAAAAGTAAAACTATTGAGTGGTTTAATTTCATATTATACATCATTGACAATCATTAATGTTGTTCACTATCATTTTTGAATCATATCATATGAACTAATAATTAAATTATTATATATAAAATATAGGTTTGAGAATATACATGAACTATGATATGTTATATCATAATTCATTATAGTTATCAAGCAAGCTTCAATACAATATTTTGAAATAATACATATATTTTTCGATTTATTTTATATATCAATTTATATTCTTTGCTATAATTTTTAAATGTCATCAAAATTATCCTATTTTTATCCTTATGATTTATAATTTTATTATATGTAAGAATTAGTGATAACTTTTGATTAAAATATATATCAAAATCTTATGAACGTGTCATACAATATGATTTCATATGATAAATTTAACATTGTCAATTTATTTAAATAATATAAATTTCAAAATTTTAATATAATTTTTTTTATCAAAATAATAAGAAAGCTTAATAAAATATCACATATTTAGTTTTTATTCTATATTATTTGTTAACTTTAATTCATCTTCATGATTTATCAATTTATATGCTGAATAAATTATTGAATGAGTTGCATAATCCATTTACATGATTTTACAGAATTATCATTTGATATAAATTTATTTATGTATTTAATAAAATATAATTAAAGATATAAAGTTGTTTGAAAAATATTTTTAAAATTTAATATTTGAAATACATATGTTTTTTATTAAAATCAAGAATATGTAAACGTCAAATGGATTAATTTCGTAATTATTAAAAATTATACGTATATAAGTAATTATCATGAATGACTTTGAATAATGTTGTGAAAATTCAATAAAGGATTGCAAAAAAAAATTAAAGATCAAAATTCAATTTTGAAAAGTATTATTTGGGAATAATTATTTAGTTTTAATATATATTTTTCATAAATGATGAATTCTTAAAGGTTTAATTTGTGTTTATTTGAGAATATTTAAATTTCAAAAATCATTTATTTTTAGAAAATAGATTGAAATTTAATATTTATTTAGTTGTTTTTATAACTACATTTTTTGATAAATTATTGCAATGAAATTATAGAAAATTTTAAAATTTGAAAATATGAAAGAAAAAATAAAAATATATTTCAGAAAAAATCTTTTCATTTTAAATAGTCATGTTATTATTATATGTTAATTTCTTTAAAATTTGAAATTCTCTGTATTTTATAATTATACGTTAAATTAATTTTTTAAAAATTATTTCTTGAGAGAAATTTGAATAATTTTTGAGAAAATTTTTTAATTGGTTATAATTATTGATTTTTTTAAATAGTGTTCTCTAAATTCGAAGACACTTTTGAATGCAGAAAGAAATTTATATATTTTTAAATTTTTATTTAATGATTGAAAATGTCTTTTAACTATTTTCATGAAAAATAGTTATAACACATCGATATAACACTTTGTGATGCATATGTCAATTTTTAATTGGAAAAACTTGAACATCAGTGATAATTTTTTGAATTTTTTTGAAAAAAACCTTATGATATGTGTATCTATAATTGGATTGTTGAAATTTGTCAGAAAAAATAGAGATAAAATTTGAATGATATATATCTATGAATAATATTTTCTGTGTACATTATTGTGATTATGAACATGATGAATTTTTACATTTCTTCGCTTTATATAAACATTTACTCAGGAGATAGCTTCAATATTTTAAAGATGGTAATTTGAACGTTCGTACTAAAAATATGGAATTTTTTGAGGGAATCTTTATATTAAGAAGCTTATGCAAAGCATGATAAGAGAAGATTTAGCTCTATTGTCTAAGGGGCAACAAAGCCCTAATGACAGTAGACTATTTACATTATTTCAAGCACTTCGTCTGAACGTCTCCTGTGCCTTTCGGAGACTTCGTCAACGATGCACTCTTATAGCGTGCATTTCTTGAAAGATAGATAAGTTCACCCGTAGACTGAGACTGAAACATCCATCAGACTCACCGCAGGTTTACTTTTGTGTAGCATCATTATTACAGAGCTTGCAAACGCATGTACATCTTTGTGACCTGTTCAACTATACCTGAAGTGCTTCACTGACATAAAGCTACCCAAATCTAAGCCCCGAAGCCCAATCTTGAAAAAGACATATCTTATTTTCTACTCAGAGATGTTTTGGTAGTTCATGATCTTCCGGGGCCCGTCTAATAATCGCATATTAGCTCTAAAGTTCAATATGTAGTGCATATACATTACTTAAATTAAATTGTTTTTGCAGTGAACATCATTTGCAGTAGAGGGGTGCCAGTTGCGACGTTGTAAGTCGGGAAAAGGAGCCCGAGTTTGAGTCTCGAAGCTCCCAAAAGCAGAGGCAGAGTCAAGAGGAATCTCATTCAAGTGAGGTGGGCTCTCCATGATGGTGCAGCGATCAAGTAGACGTTGCATCTTCTTTTCCGCCAATGGAGCTGCCGCGTGCACATCTACCACGCCACATCTGTATTTTTCGCTACTGGGCTCACTTTATTGAGTGAGCTTTGGATCTAAAGCTGGTCCTGCTCCAATCATTCCCTTCCCTTTCAGTCATTGCGTCTGCTAAAGATGTCATGGTTTGCCTGTTGATGTATTTTGATCATGTTTCTGCGCTGGCATAGTCCTAATGTGGAAGTCCACGGGATGTCGATTAGATCCGGGTACGGCAAGAAAGCTGTGACCGGTATTGACAAAGTCCTTGTACATGGTAAGTCCGTCCGGCTTGATCGCTGTACTGTCCACTCTTTCCCATACTTGGTGTGTGTCCAATCTGCATATCAAAAGTTGATAATGAGAGCGTTATGCATGTTAATTATGCAGCGATATCTCTCTCGAATCAGACTCTTCAATTTGGGTCTTTTTACGCACATGTATGATGTCAGTAAATTAATGTACATACACTTATTCAAATGAAAGTCTAAGTATAATAACAAAAAGGATGGGAAGACACCATCAAATGGTACAAGGATGGAACCAAACCGGTAACATGGGGCTAGGCCCCAATAGTATCACACTGGGAAATATGTACTACAACACCTAGGATATCTGAACTATCCAAGTCAAAAGGTCTACAAACAACAGAGCATCCGAAGAATCATCACCTAACGTGATTGCTCTCATATGGATTGCACCAGCTAGTGCTCTCTGTAGAGCAATGGAAACACGTTGCCTAAAATAGGCTGTACAGTAAGCTAAAGAGAGTGATACCCTATGTCGCCTAGTATGGTAGGCTCTCGCACACTCCCTCACAAACATGTCAAAGTCGGTGTCCATAGCTCCATATAACTCCAAAGCTAGAGGAACAAAGAGGTGACCTCTCTGCATACCTCTATATTTGGAGACCTTGGCTGCTGTCGCTCCACTCGCCGCCCATCCTGGAGGATGGGTGATCACCTCCTCTGAAACTGTGTCTCAAATGTACATACACTTATTGGAACATAATCTTTGAAATAGTCCAAAACGTGTAATTTAAAGTTAGAATAGTTATGACAAATCATATTTCAGGAAAAATAGTATTTAATTTCAGGGATTACTGTAATTTAGTTTAAAATAATAAATTTTTTTTCTCAAATATTTCTCCAAAAAAATTAATGAAAGTATAAAAATTAAAAATAATTATTAAAAATTCAAATTATTTGAGATAATTTCCATTATTATAAATTAAAATTAAAAAAATTTTAAATATAAAATAATATTTACATCATATTAAAAATTTTACCAATTAAAAAATTAATTGATCTTTTATAAATGAAATCTCATGATATGTATAATATTGTAATAACGGTTGTTATTAAATTAGCATTATTTATGAAGTGAAATGTCATCATTGTTGATAACAGATATTTATTACAAGTATGCTCATGCAACACTATCTTTGGATGCCCCAAAAATCAAATCAAATCAAACTAAATTTTAGAGTTTTCATGTTATGAAATAAATACGTGTAATGTTAAAATATTGATGTTGATTAAATTGTCTGTGTACCTTTCATTGATTCGTAATTGATGGGAATCCGAGACAATGTTCCTATGGTCAAATAAACGAATGTGGACCGCAACCGCAACATACTTGATCTGACATCATATGATGAACTCTCTAGTATCTGAATGGTCGCCAAAACAGGACAATAGGGACATTATGAACCCAGCCTGCGTTGTCTGCAGTTGCCAACCATGATCGGTGACCGCGGACAGTACAGCGTAAAATAACAGTTCCACAGACCCAGTTCTCGTGTACGCATGTATCTCGATTTTGCAACGTCGTTCGAACTTCGATTTGGTTCCAGGCCATGTCTCCGGTCTGGAGTGTGCTTGTCGGGACTGCTGTCTCCGTTTAGCAACGGAGATCGTGCGATTGTCCTTGCTGCGCGGAGGATGGGTTACAGTAGATCCACCATTGGCGGGCACCGACATGTAACGATAGAGGAGATCCCACGGTCGGGCGCAGCGCTGGGAACCCCTTGCACCGGGTCTTTTCTGAAGCGATATTCTGGTCTTGTTTGTATGTCACTCTCCCGCGAACGTCGTCCGGATTTATTGACCCCGAGCTGGCATGAGTGAATCACAGATCTGGATCATGCGTATGGCTGGCACAAGTCCATGACAGTGCCATTTATGGAGCAGATCGCGTTCGACCGAGTTCAATGTCACTGAGAGACCACCTGCTACATTCTCGATAACTCGTTTTGACAATTAGCGGCCATTTTCCCGGTGCCGATGAAGTTCAGTGAGCACCCCATGGGCATGGACTCGTGATTCCTGGCCGTAGGGAGAAGTGTAAGAAGTAAACTTTGTCCTCGTACGGTTCTTGTCGAGCTACGGTAGCATCAAAGGGCACGCACTTCAAGGAGAGGCCATGATAGTTGTCTGAGGAGTTGGAACTATTCCGGAGCTGCGTCTTTACTGATTGTCATGAGTGGGAACTCCCGATTGGGGCTAGTGCATGGGATGTTTTGAGCCTTCCTGGGCCGGGATCAGGCAAATTGTGGATTCAGGATGTGCTTGTGGTGAGCCTCTCTTCTCGTTGGCTGTCCCCAATCAGCTCAGTAGTGTAGTAGCGTCCTATCGCTACTGCCTGCGGCCTTCAGTAGTTTCTGACAGCCGGTGAGAAGGGAGGGGAGGGGAGATTTCCTCGGAAATGAACAAGACAAAAGACCAAGAAGAGCTTCAGACCTTCGGGTCGAATTTCACGCCCAAGCGTCGTTCGCTCTTTCAGAGCAAAAGCTTTAATCCCGGAGGGATAGATCAAATGTTCGTATCCGTAAACAAACCCCAGGTGCCAAACAGGGAAGATTGGTCGCACTTGGTCAACACCACCACCGAGCAGAAACTCGGATCGCTTCCTGTCGCTCCAAAGAGAGTCACTTCTCCTGTGGAAGAGAGCGCCATCAAACGGAGTGTTGTGAAGATGAAGGACGACGAGGAAAAGAGCTCCACTCTCAAATTGAGACTGGAGGCAATGACCTGGGCAGCTATGGCCAAAGATGCCACAATTCTTGCACTCCAGCAGAGGTTGAAGGCTGCACTCCTCTCTCTCCAGAATGAACGAGATGCAAATGCTCAACTCAAGGTAGAGCTGGAGATGAGTGGAAAGGAAGTGAGACAAAAGCAGCAGCGGTCTCAGATGCAGATTGAGGGCGACTCGCAGCAACAGCCTGAGAAGGAAGCAGCATCTGTGCTGCTGCAGCAGCAGCAGGAGGACAGGGAACAAGAAGCCACGGTCCTGGATTCCGACAAAGAACTAAGTCCGTCGGAATTTCGATTACCTCTGGTTTTGGATTCGCAGCAACAGCGGCAAGCATCAGGTTTCCCTATCTAGCTATCTATCTAGCTCAGCTCGATCGAAGAACGTACATCACGACCGATGTAAGCTCCGCCTGGATGTGACAGAGACATGAGAACAGAGCCCACTGAAATTCGTTTCCCCCATGAGAGTTTTCCCGTTGGCGAGCGTGCTGTTTGGAAAGGGGTCGAAGGCCTCCATATATCTCGAGAGAAGGCAAGAGATTTCGTCATGACATGTGGTCGTTGTTGTTCGTGATTTAGAACTTGTATACGTAACCACTGCATCTAGAGCAGGAAATGTGAGAGAATAGCAAACGTGGAGGAGGCAGAGTCGAGTGATTCGACCATTCTTATTGCAGTGGCTTAAGTTGCTGCAGCCCCAAATTAAACATAAGGCCTGAGCGATGATTGAAGTCCAAGATTTTTCCCCATTATGGAAGGAAGGCAGCATTATATATCTGTGGTCGGTGTTTGATAGATGACAACTGCAATTGCGCAAGAGCTGAGAGAACATCTCGCACAGCTTGTCGTTCGTACGTCGAACAGCCAGCTGGCTCGTCTGCATTCCAAGCATATTAAAATCTGTACTATTGATATACCCCTGTAATTGTCCCTGGTTCCTTACAGAAGCCACGTTGATTCTGATAGGGAAATCATTCTTTGCGCGGAAACATTCTGTATTTGCCTCATTTTGATGGTTGTTTCGTATTTTTGTCGTCTCAGCTCTTGTAGTCATCTTCCCTAGTTTCTGTGGATGTGAATGATTCTCACAGTTTCCATTCGTGAATTTTTTACTAAATGACAGTCAAGTTCGAATTGGATGCTCACCACTATGATAAAGGTTGATTTCGAAGTAAACCTCTTGTCAAACTGGATCTCTTTAGTGCTCATCTTCGTCCACTGCCCAATTGGGGCCGTGATTCTTTTATGCAGGAAGACCCCAGAGGATATGTGCCCGCACATGAGGTGGATCGAAGGTGATTTTGGTTGGTTTTGATCAGGTTGTGGTGAATTGCACTGTGCTTATTGATGCCATTGTGAAGCCAAACCCCTGAGGTTGCGATCATCGTCACTTGTCGTATTTTCGGCTCTCTGGACAAGGTTACGCTTGAGTTACACACACTCGTTCTCGTGAGTAAATTTGGCCTTCTTGGACTTGATCACGTTCTCGTTGGGAGAGTCCAGTGAGCAGGCTGGATAATAACTATTGATATTTGTTCATGCTCTGTTCTCTCGCCAAGAGAAATGTCGCAATCCGATCATCAGGTTGTGAGGTGAGTCAATCGCGAGAACTTTGGTTTTGAGGATCTTTTCTGCCTGAGATATTGCTCTGCCCAGTAGGACAATCTCTACCGAGTGAATTTCGTATTTTCATCCACAAATAAAGAACCTAAAGTGTCAGTAATTCCAAGTTAGAAGCTAACGTTTCTTCTTGTCTTCAACTCACTTCTGCACGACTTCACGTATACTTGTCTCACCTGTTTTACTGTGACCGAGCCCATGATTAATACCATCGCTCTTCCTTACGGAGCTCGTCATTTCATTTCGATCCTACTACCTCGAATTACAGCAGTACATCGCGTATAAATCAAGAGAGAAACTTGTTCGTACTTGCTATATGTTGTTAAACTCGTCAACCATCTGTGCACAGCATCTTGAGAAGCCTTCTTTCGATCCGAAGTATTGACGATTCCCATACTCGCTCTACTTCCCCGAATTCCTCATACACGTCCTGATTCCTGACCTTTTCTCCGAACCTTCTGCGGCCTAGAGCTGGTCAAACCGTCCTTCTCAGTTTCTTGCGCAACAGTGTTGGGCGGCAGAAGACCTGCAGATAATGCAAGGGAAATCTCTTGCGGCCTCTTTGTTCTTCTTTGGCTCTTCCCAACGGTTGGCGTTTTTTGGATTGCCCCCGGTTGTGTGGTTTTGAAGGTGAGCTGGGATGTGACTAAATCAAGACAGATATCTGAATGGAGGCCAGGTGATAATGTTATATTTGTTTGGAAGTGCTTCGGCCTATGGCTATCTCGAACTGCTTTTTCTTCAGGTTGGTTTTGATGACAATGAGCGATCGATGCCGCCGCCCGGAGTCAGCAAAGAGCTTGCTGTATCTGGAGACGTTGGTCACGGGGTAAAGATCAGAAGCCATGTACAGGAAGCAGTAATCCTGTGAAGCACATACAATGTCTTTGATTGTCCGTTATTGAGGTCTGGCGTACGAATGATCTACATCTTCGTCATTTCCTCTACATCGCTAATACGGCAGAACTGATACGGTGACTTTCGCGCCTGTTGATAGTGAGCAAAGCATTACGTGAAGGTTGTCGGAATTTGACGCAAAATTTCATACGACCAGACATCCGTCATGCTGACTAGCACGATTGACGAAGAAACGTGATGAGAATTGTTTAGGATTCGTTTCGGATCGTAATTCTTCGTCACTGGAAACTGCCGATAGGTTTCAGTTGGGGAAAAATTCCGACTTTGAAGGCTCCGAACGGGCCAGAATGCTCGTGTCAAACAAAAGAAAGATTTGCGCATCTTCGTGCCAGCATTCCTGCAACATCAGAATGGGGGCAGAAGTCCAAAGTTTGAGTTGAGAGAGAAGACGCATCAATGCCCGCTCTTTGACCGTGAAGAGCTTCAGTGCTCAGCTGTCTGTGCTGCTTCCCCCTTCCCGAATCACTGGCCCGACATCAGAACGCTACCTGATGCTTGCAACAAACCTACAACAGCAGAACCAGAAGTTTCTCATACGTCCACGCATCTGCCTTTCTAGTGCAGTTATTTTGTATGCTTTTTCAGTACGATTCTTACTCACGATTTGTACGCAGAGGAGATTAGGGGTGCAGTTACCTCACTAACTGCATCTCACAGTTTGATAGGATTACATCTCGCTGATTTCTTTTGTATATTGGGCAGACTTTCTTTTTGTTTTTGGTTGGCCCTTTTGGCTCGATGGAATTTTCATCTCGTCTTTAATTCAATTGGTCCCCGCTTCTCCATCTCATAGGTTTTACCTCTTCTCACGTCCAAGACTAACACCTACTACCTCATTAAGCACGATATGTGCTTAATAAAGCTGTGACATACTCATAGGTTCTTCAGTTGGGACCCTTATTCGTGTCCGTCCTTTTGTCTATCCAATGATTGATTTTGTACCTAATTAATCGTGTACAATATCTTTACTTTTTATGAACACACTAAAAATTATGGATGACCTGTATTTAAAAATGCAAAAAATTATGTATGTTTAAGAAGGTTATGCATGGTTATTATTTCAATATGAAAAATGGGCTGATCCGTTGACGGAGGACAAAAAGCTTGGTGTAAATTCTTGAAGTTCACAATATCTATAACTAGTCAACATCATGGCAACTCACCAACGCATGAAATGAAACAAAATACTTACTGCACAGAAAGCAAGAGTTGATCAAAACTGGAGTCGAAAGTACAAGTCAATTATTTTTCAAGGTGTGTTTTTACTATCTTGCTATAGATAAAAATCGATGCACATCGTACACTATTGCAGCCACAACATGGAACAAGACATGGTCACACAGACCTTAAAATCACCTAAGCTTAACCGAATTTCCCTTTTGTGGGAAATTCTAAATAACATTTACCCAGTGCGTTTCAAAATACCCAGTAGCGGGAATAGAAAAAATTGAAAAAAATATCTAAAAACTTTAATATAGTTTTACTGGGCCATACAAGTTTTGATGAGATAGACATGTTTTAGTTATTGAGAGATAGAGCATATCAGGTATTGTCAATCAAAATGGAAATATGTATATAAATAATTTATTATTCACATTTTTGTGGTACATGAGAAATGACCTCATCATCTTAGATTTTCTTCAACAATCTAACTGAATGCATTAATTTTTTCAATTCAAATAGCAAAGGCGGAAGTAAACTTCTACCTCTCACTCCTAAACTTTCCGCTGTTCTTTCCGGAAATGCCACATATCGTGCAAGGTATTTTTTAACACTTCATTGATTGTTGCGACATCTCAAAATGATATAATCACCAGTCTTATTACGCATAGGAATGATAAAAATGTACGTGAAGAATTTCGGAAGAGCGTGCGGAAGCTATACACGTTACTCTTACACATGCAAAAACTATTATTTACTCTTCAAGTTTTATTTCTCATGTTTATAATTTGACTTTGATTTTACTCATGTCTGAAGTTGTTTTCACACCACTCATACAAACAAAAATTGTGTGAAAGATAACATGTCTGGTTTTATGTGTGCCAAGAATCTGCAAAACTTGCAAATTCTCATACATCAAACATTTTGGTTATATACAGAAAACATGATTGATACATATTTACATTATGGTACAACTTGTAGAACACTCAATATCTCTTTTTTGTCAAATTTGACATCACATGAAAGTTAAGTTATTTTACATATCCATAAATATGATATATAAATATAATAGATTAATTATTTCTTACTAAAAAAAATTATAATATACAAACATTCATTTTTTTCATCACAAAATATTGAATTTTGCTAAGAATTTCGATAAGCTCTCAATGGAACTACACCTCATGGCAAATCCAAGAAGATCACATTCTTGATATGGTACGTTATATAAATATATTAACTATTTTTTTTTAAGACTGAAAAAATTTAAAACTCATTAGACACAATATTCTTTTTCATTCCTTACTTTTTTGGCTAATTGTTTTGATAGACAAAAGTGGGAGTTACATCCAAAGTGCACTTTGATCGAATCTTGTCACGGTTTGATACCAATGGCATGCAAACCATTTATGTCCGTATGAAGTGCCATGCAACTCTTAATATATTTTCACAAAGGATCTTGCTTATTGAGAAAAATGCTTCAACAGTTGAACTAACTACATTTAACTGCTCTACAGTGATTGCAAATTCTAGGCCAAGGATTATGTACATATTATACTTCTACCTGTAGGTCGGAAGGTCGGAGTGAATTAAATTACTGAAGTCAACAAGCGGAAAACCCTTGAGTTACAGCGAGCTACAGCGTAAATTCCGTACAATGTGAACAGTTAGCATCGGAGGACACTTGTGGGAATATGCAGTGGTTGTAAACTGCGTCCTCTTCCCGTTCACGACCTGTATCACATTTGTCTTATTTTCCGCTCAGAATTGTGACTATCACCTTCAATCTGGGAACATTGCGAGTCTCAGTTATATAAAAAGCGATAATCCGAGAAGAGGATTTCTTCACTTCAGCTGGTATTACTCTGTGCGCATTCTACTCAAAGTCCTCTATTCTGCGAGATTAGATCTATTAGCTACGAGTTGAATGATGTTATTTTATGCATTTCCACAGATGTTAGTATGACAGCTTACACTTTTGGATTTGAATTTGTATCAATTCATTACATGAACAATTATAAACTTTTGGAGTGAAGCAGAGAAAGCAGAAAACCACATTATACACTTGACAATCCCATATTTTCCAGAGAGTAAACGCGTAATTCATAAAATCCATCCACTATCGTGATTTCCATACATGTGGTAATGTAGTTGAGCACGCCAAACCTTTTCAGTGAAAAAACATTTGGCAGTGCATAGATTGCTGGCTAAAATCTGTATTATTTACAACAACTGAGATTCACCTGTCTGACAAGATTGCAGGCCTGCAATAATATGTGTCGTCTAAACCAGGTCCCAGCTTTTCTATCATCTCCCGTCTCCACGAGAAGACGAGAGAAATATCCATGATATGTTACAGTTTTAGCACATTTCTAAAAAGGCGATTTTGTACACTTCACTGAGTTATGACGCCCAACTGCAGCTCTCTGCCATCTACAAACACAGCACGGGCGATGTGGAATTACTTCCTGTGTGAAGAGAATTCCCTTCCAAACTCGTCTCAAAATATTGCTCGATTTGATGTCCAGCAAAAGAAGATTCCCCATCGTGAAATGGCCTGCAGGATCTATAATGTCCATCCTTGGGTGGTTAGCTTCGCTCCTGACATATCTTGCAGAAAGATGAGAGATGCTCAAGTTGAATGATGTTTGGCGATGCCGTTGTTTCTTTCGTATTCAGGAGGAGTCACGTCGAAGGCTATGGTAGCATCTTTCTTGGCCTTGGCTACAATCAATGGACACGGGCTGTTGTGCGCCAAATGGTCGCTGACGCTTCCCAAAAAGGTCCTGCAAAAAAACATAAACAAATTCCGTTACTTTCATTTGCAGTAGACATCCTGCACAACCCCATTTTTTTTAATAATTCATGGGGAGATTTATGCACAGCCGTAAAGTACCGTCTTTACCCTATTTGCTGCATGATTTTACCATGTGTGACCTTTCCATTTTCCGACTGCTACAATTACAAGGAAACATTTCATAAATATGGGCACTTCTCGTGTAGCTCTTTCTGGAATATTACAAGAAAGAATTTGGATCGAAATTTACAATTCAGATAAGAACCACTCGATGATGTTTAATCGCTCGAGGCTTAATGAATGTTTTTATCTCCAGCTTTTTCAATGGTTTTTCTTTTGCAAGTAGCACCACTCAGCCCCGCCGGGGGGTCTACAGTCCTTGGGCTACTGCAGGAAATAGTGAAGAGTACAATTCGATAAATCCAAAAAACTATCTAACCAATGTCCTAAATCGTGTTAAGAACTCACCTGGCTACGGCACCTTTTTCATGTGTTCCAACAACGACCGCATCTGCTTTTAGTGCAATCAAACCTTCGATCACTTTCGCCTCGGTCTGTCCAGTCCGCACGATACCCTCACACTTGATCTGCCAAAATATCGAAATTCATAATTCAGGGTTTTGATTCACAAGTGGCCTTCTCAGTACAAGCTACGGATCTCAATGTAAAAGCGAAAGTATGTAATTTCTTCCCGTACTGAGTTTGTTTCTACGCAAGTTCGTCGATACAACATTCGTGTTGATGAGGATAATATACGGAAAGATCGGTATGGCGTACTTTCGATTCATGGTTTGCAAAGGCCATGAATTTCTCCACCACTTTTTGACTCTCTTTCAGGGATACCACCTCGTCCTTATCGCTCACATTAGGAGGAATATACACTTCTTCGATGCCAAATTCCCCTACAAAAAATGGTCAAATTACTTCTGCTTCTGCTTAGTAAACTTGAAAAACTACGATTGAATGGATGCAATTAACTTCCATGGAGACCCAGCATAAAAGATGCCCACACCGACGCAAAGGATACCAATAAGCGCAATCCTTGCGCAAGGTCTCGTCACCTGTTCCCGATCCAGTAATGGGTGCAACGTACGGTTGATGCACATGATACAGGATCACATTGTCGGAAGGCTTGCAAAAAAACTTCAGAGCCCACGTAAATGCGTAGATTGCCTGCAATTCCAGCATTACATTCCAACTTGTGTCAAATTACCTATGATCTTATATGCAGGCGAAAATATCCAAACTGGACGATGTTTCCGGAATTTTGTTGTAGCCATTATTCTACAGAAACAAGTTACTTCTACCGACAGAGAAGGAAGAAAGACAACTCAGCCCAGGATGTTCACGAGAAGCACTCGAGTTAATATCGACTAAGCGCAGATTGCAGAGGCAGATGATGAATCACTCGGCGACCCATTCCAGGAGAAGGTTACTTACAAATCTAATTGTATCTAAACCAAATAAACAGGATGTATAATGCTGACCATCCTGTTAAGTGGAATCTTAAAAAATGCTAAAGATGGAGCCCACCATTCTAATCTGACAATCAAGTTACTGGGAGTTATAGGGTTGAACCGCTGCCAGCAATATTACTGAATGTACTTAACCTAAAATATCAGACCCTAGTGCTAGTGGGAAACCATGTTTTGTCAAGAACTTTAAAGATGGAAAATACTGGCGGTAGTACTCTATCTGCAAACCTCTATCAACAGTTTCAGAATTTGTGTCTGCCAGGATTTTGGGCGTACAAACACAATAATCAAAAAGATTACCTCTTTCGAATCATCAACGGCAATGACGATCTTGCGACTTTCCTGTGAGGAAAGAGGATCATGGATGCAGAGTGCTTCTTCCGACTGCCGCACAACAACCACAGTGCACGGAGAGTTGTGTAGCACGTAATCGCTAATGCTCCCCAATATCGTCCTGAATGACAACATTATACGCTATGTATTGTCAATGACAAAGAGACTTGCATAGGAAGAAGCTAATACAACCTCGAACAAGATATACAGACACTGGAACCACATGCAAGCCAGAATCCATCCAGCACAAGTGATTAATGAAGCGACTGATATACTTTTGGAAACCTCAACTTTACCTTGCCAACAGACCGTGGGCATTGCTACCGACAACTATCGCATCGGCAGATACTCGCTCTCCCTCGTCAACGATCCAGCTTCCTGCATCTCCCTTCACGACTTCTCCTTCGCAAGCTATCTGCAAGATTGTGAACAAGTCTTCCCAACTCAGAACGACCACACCCTGACGCATTCTACTATTTGGTGTACCCGACACTTGACTTCCTTCATAAGCAAAACTACGCTCCTCTCTTTATACGAACGACATTTTGTGGACATAGGTTCGACATAGAGTGCTGATTGCATAAACTAGAAGTATGTTATAGATCCAAAGTGCAACCTGGAGCAATCAGCTTTTCCTCTAACGAGTTGATGGACAGGCAGAGTTTCATGTACTCACATTCTTCTGAAGACACATGTCAAGATACTTGTTCACTAACAGCTTCCAGTATCCCGTTACTTTCTTCTCAGCTCTCTCCGCGTCCTGCGGTGTTGCCAACATTGGCACACCGTATTCTGTTCCTCCGGTGATTCGAGACAGAGTAAGCGTACATACTCCACGAAGACTGATCTTGTTATGAAAGGTCAACGCATAGTCACGGCTCACACAGATTGCAAAAGCTCTGAAATCAGCGCTACAACTTTGGTAGTAGCAGAACATTGTAAGTACTTAGGCCATACCAAGTCAGCGATCATTCTTTCTTCAATACAAGTCTGTCCAAACAAATATCAGTACCTGATGCCATATCGGCATTGGGATAGTCGAGTCCGAGATACGGAGCAGCAGAGAGCACGATGACATAGTCCCCTTCAGAAATGAAATTTCCGAGAGCCCATTGAAAGGCGTATGCAGAAACTTCGGTGTCATCCACGGCGACCATCACCCGTTTACTCTTTGGAGTTGCCATCTCGCTCTCAATCAAACTATTGTCCTTTCTTCTTCCAAGCGCTTCACCTGTCCCACCTGCTTCAGAGATTGAGCATGAGGTTGTAGCTAACCAAACGCAGCTGAAAGAAACCTTGCACAACTGCAATCTCGATCACCAGTGAGCTGCTACATTTTACGAGGACCCCCCAGCGTATCTTTTTTTTATTACGGTTCGAAACACACAGCCTACCTATCCTATGAGTAATGCTCCATTGCTGCATCAATAAATATCGACCTTAACTAGAATATGTGAGATCAAAAGCCAGAAGCATTGAATCACATCAAGACCCTGTTGATAGCAACGAGCTGGAGATCAACGGGTTCTATCAACAAGAAACAAGGAGCTGCATGCTGTGAGAGTCATGTCTCATAGCTGAACGCATCAAACTACAACTGATTTCCTTACAGAGAAACGCAAGGAGTATAATGCACGTACAGAATTGTGCAGATGACACAATCGAGACATACAGAGCAGAGTGATTCTCAGATTTTCCGCCATTTGACATTACCGTACCTTTTCAGTTTCACAAGCTTCCAGTTCCTCTTGACTGTCAGCAGAAATCAGAGCTCACGGTCGCCTCACAGACGAGTTACGATTCACTGAAACTCTTCAAATCAAAGTGTGGATTCAGCTCACAAGACCTACCAAATGCTGAACGAAGGAGAGGTACTAAACAACATTGCCAAAGGTGTTAGACACGCGTCAATTTATGGACGAGGCTGGAGATGACGGCGAATGTTTCCATGCCAAGTCAGATAGAGATTTAGTGCCTTGCACGATGGGGCCGGTTCTCTGGGGTGTAGTCAGCATTTCCCTCCTGAATTGGAACTAGAATGTGGGGTCGCCACCTCATAGCCACGTGGCAGCGATGCAAGCAGCCCTGCCACGCGTTGCCGTACTTTAGGTCTTTATGATTGGAAAATAAGTGTATAAACTGTACAACTAAGCGCAGAAGTTTATCTTACAAGAAATTGGACTAGGAACGGATAATCAAGAAGCACTTTTTTCCCGTATTGATATGTTGTGCGATGAATCAATTCATTTCAACATTCTTAGTTCGTAAGTATCAACTCCTTTGAACTTGGACTCGCAATAACTTAGAGTTCGAATAGATTTTAAATAAGGTTCTTCATAAAATTATCACAAAAGATTCTTTCCAATAAATCTGAGAAAGAAATCCTCTTTGAATCGTTAGAATCCTATGTATAGGTAAATACATAGGATTAATCAGTTCTGAATATTGATTGATCAGTTATATTTCCCTTCATATTATTTCATCAAAAAATTAAAAACATTAGAAAAATAAATGTGCTTCTTTTAACTTTAACATACTCGATATGAATTTATTTTATAGAAATTTTGAATATACTACTTGACGCAAACGTTATTTCTTTCAAAATATTTTCTTATGAAATAGAAATATTTTGAAATAAAATATTAAATATATCACATAAAGTATTTTTTAATCATTAAATAATTTAAAGAGATATATTTATATTTATATATATATATGATATTTTTTAATAAAAAACCAAATAATATTAAATTAACTCAAAAAACCCATAATTATAATGTATTTCAAAAAAAGCTTAAATTATTTTTTTAAATAATTCAAATTTTCATTCTCCTTTGACCAAGATAAAATTTAAAATTAAATTTAGAAAAATCTTGAGAATATCCTAACATATATAGATTGAATATCTTTACACTTACAAGTTTTTTTTAAAAAAAATAAAATTATTACTTCTGATTAATTTTAAAAAAATCTATCATTTCAATGATATATTTTTAATTTATATTGAATAATATGAATCATTTCAAATATTAAATGATCACATTAAATCTGAATAAAATCTTATTTAATAAAGAGAAATTTTATAAATATAATTCGATTTTTATATTTGCTAGTGTTATCTTATAAATTAAGTATAATATAATTTTTTTTATGTAAAATTCATATGATTGATTTTTTAAATTTCAATTTTCATTTCAAATATTAATATACTTACATTTCAATAATAAAATACAATTTTCATGAGTAACACTTAAGAATTAACAAAATATCACTATATACAAAAGTTATCAACATTAACTTTGCAAGGTTTAAAACATAAATTTCAGCCATTTCCAAACCATAAAATGATATATGAATCATGAATATAAAAATCTTGTGAAAAGAAACTATATTTTTTACACAACCTGAACAATCTATATAGCTTGTAGTCATTAAGATCAAAGGTAATGATGTGTTTGCTAGGTCATGAACATTTTTAGTTAGACATGAATTACAAACATTGGTATATTATCAAGTGCTAAATTTTAAAATGTCACCTAATTGATTTTAATATGTGGTTTTGTTTAGAATAAAAATTATCAATTATAATTTCATCATTTATTTAACTTTTTTTATTAAAATAGACTTTCATAAATATTTTATATTTTAAATAAAAATTACAAAATAAATATTTTCCTTTAATTAAAAAAATTTACAAAAATAAATCCAATTTTTTTATCATAAATATAATGTGATAGTGGTTTAATATGATGTGTAAATAAATTGAATCTGATAATTTATTAAAAAACTAAAAAAATTAGTTTTTTCAAGTTGCTATAGTTCATTAATGTAATCTTTGTATACAATTGTATTAGTCAAAAAAATATGATTGTTTGATGGTCATAACCATTGATATTTAAATCATATTAAATTAATATTAGTTTAATATATAATTCATTGATAAACGAGAAAATTTCTACTTTTTGAATAAAATTACTTGTTAAAAGTAAATTTTGAATACATCTTTGAACGAAAATATTTTCATTTACATGATGATAATGTACACTAAAATGAAAATTTTATTGACAAGTGATTGTTTCCTTCCAAGGCAATTTATGTAAATTCTATGATTAACAACACCAAACTAAATATCTTTTATATTCACAAATATAAAAATCCCTGAATAAATAAATAAATAAATAAATAAATAAATAAATAAATAAATATATATATATATATATATGATTGAATACATATTTCAAAATAAACACATGTTAACAAAATAACCATTAAAATATTTTAAAAAAAAACTTTCTATTACAAAGATCAATTTTTTTATTTTTAAAAAATATATTAGAGTATAGAGTAACTAGAAGAATATTTACAATTAAAAAAATTACAATTACATTTCAAGAAAATACTTTCGGTATAGTATCAGATCATGTGCAGCGGATACTAAGTTCTAATAATTTTTAAGAAACCATGAGAGAATATCATTGTGGAAACAAAGGGTATAATTTATTTATATGGTATAATGGGTAATCTTATATTAATATTTTTCCAAAAAATCGTATTTAATATTCTAAACATGCATTAATGTTTTTTTTATAATATAATTATGCAGAGCTTTGAATCCTTGCATGCTCGAATGATCATGATATGTAACCTTGATTTAATGTATTTAATTGTGCCGATAAAAATTGAAATCCCCATCCAACTTGAAAAAAACAAACATAGCAACATGCACATTCAAGAAAGAAATGCCCTTTGAAACACGTGTGAGAAAAGGGAAAATGATTATTGTTTAAGGGTTCTACATTTTAATCAATTATAATTCGTAAACAAATTAAATAAATTTATTAAAATAAAGCGACTTATTTGTTTTTGGTGTTCTTCAAACAGTTTGGAATAGCCAAAGACATGGGAAAATCATTGGTCCAAAATTCTTGGAACATATAAAGATGGCCTTAGTCCATATGATGCTCCCCAAACAGAAAAATCTTATACATTTCAGATTTAATTGAATGGATTTTTCTTTAAAAAAGTTATAATGGATAATGGCTAAAATACTTTAAGAATGATCACTCAATCCCATTTAGAAGGAATAAACAAATGATAATATTTTTGATGAGATTTGATTATCTCATATAAAAGCAACCCTCTCAAAAATTACCCACCATGAAACAAATTGATTTTGTGACTGAGATTTATTTTTAAATATGTATCTTAAAACTAGGGATAAAAACTTATTTATTCTACTATCCATCTTTTGTCAATAGACCACAAATTAATCAAATATGATGGCAAGTGATAACAATTTATATAAAGTTGAATCCTATTTATGAAAGGGAAGGCAAAGAAACCAAAAATTTAAGAATATATCGTATATGTATCTTCAAGTTATGTTAAAAATGTGATTTTTTTCAAATATAAAAATAATAAGTCTGCGGCACTTGATGTAGATATACGAGTGACATCCGTGAAGCTTATTTTGTATTCAAGTCCGTTGGAATCACATGTTTATATTTATATTTATCATCACAAAATGAATAGAACAAGTATAATGCCGTTATGCAAGCTCCAACTCACATTGCCATGGTTTGCGTCAGATTAGAATAATATGCTAATTTGAGTGTATACATATGATGTGGTAAGCACTACGATGAAATTAAATATTCCTTTCAATTCAAACATATAAGTATCATATGGAACAACGTACACCAATTTTTAGAATTCACACAACCAACGTCATTGTAAAATCACGTCAAAACATAAAATATGATTTTAAACAATCCATGAACACTAGGAGCTTCTCAATTTTGTCTTGAATATATTCAAATCATTATCAACATATACCCCACTAGACTCAACTACTTGTAATTCAATTGAATACTACTTTTCTAAGGCTATAATTCATACTCATGTCTCTCAACGAGAAATGTTCCTTCCATTATTAAGTCTAAACATGAACAGCAATCCTCAAAAGTTCTGTACTTTTAAGTTAGCATTTGAGGTTTCCAGGTTTTTTTGGGGGTTTCTAGATAGTTATTTAATCTTTTGATCTTGTAACTGCTTCATGCATAAGAAATGCATAAGAAAAGTATTTAATAATAAATCCTGTTGATCGGCTGAGTTCGGTATAGTTTTAAAGATGGCCATTTAAATCTCGGCGAACAAAGACAAGAGTAAATGACTTCTCATTTTTCAATCATCGTGTGATATCTGAACTAGTTGCGTGTCATCTTAATATGAACATTAAGTGCACATCTCGTTATTTGTATTCAAATATGTGTTTTATAATGATATTTTTAGTTGTATTGCAATGTGGGTGGCTAGGTGGACTAGCTTCGCTTATTTTTACTGGTATTTGAGGTCAATTGATCTCATAATAATTGTCCTTCTTTACGAGGTAGAAACAAATAAAAAATGTTAGGGAGATTACAGTGTCACGAAAATTTATATGCTTCTTATGGAACCCTATTTAAAAAGTTTTAACCTGTCCGACGTCCATGACGCCAGTACAGTTATCTACGGACGTACAATTTGGATAAGAGTGGCGTCGTCGGCCGGAAACATGAATATACAAATTCCTGTCACCATTTTCCCAGCGCGACATTCAGTTGGCTGTTTCCCAACAGGGGATCAGAGAGTGAATCGAAAACTCACAATATCGACTTGTGCTGCAGCCACCACCTCCTCGTTCACTTTTGGGCTTGGAGCGAGCGACCCACCGCTCTGTAGTGGCACCCGCTTTTCATCTCACAGGAGCTGCAGGTGGAGTGAATTTGGCGAAATGATAAATGTGGCCGCAGCTGCCGCGTCGGCGGGTGCTGTGCCATTCGGAGCAGCTCGAGGATTGGAAATTCGGTCCAGTTCTGGAGCTGGGAGCTCTAGGCTTTCGCCTTTTCATGGCCAGGTGTTGAGTTGCTCTGTGAAGCCCGCGGAGGGCTATGGGCGAATTGCAGCTGGAAAAAGTCTTTTCGAAGTGAGTGGTGCTGTGTTTTGATGCTAAATGGTGAATTCTGCTTCAAAATGTTAAGAATTGTCTGGCGGCGTCCGCCATTGGGAAAGTGGTCATGCTTCTGGAAATGGCAGGCTGGCGCTTTTGCTTTGGTTTGAGTTCTACTCTGTGAATGTACCAACTGAAAATATGCTTTATAAAAGTGGTCAGTAAGATGCATTTCTGTTTATGAAGTTTTCAGGGGCCTTTAAGGACCTCTCTGAACTTAATGAGCGCTTGATTTTTTGAAGTCGCAGAGCATTAGAATAAATAGTTCTTCTTCGGTGGTGAAAGCGGCTGCGCAATGGAATGCCACAGGAACATTGATTAGCCGTCAAAAATCAAAAGGTGATTTCATGTGTTCTGGAACTGAAATTTCACCCTTTTGAGTGCTGTGAGGCTCAGGAGATATTCTCTACTCTGCTACGTGCTTAGAAATAACCCTTAAACCCTAAACCCCATCAATAGTCGATTCATGGTCTTGCGTGTTTGATACTCGATGCCTGTAATTTCTTGATTTATTCTTGACTTATTTTTAGTTTTTGAACGGGTCAAGTGGAGTGAGTATATGCTTACCGCCGAGAAAATACGATGGTTGCAGAAAATGACGAGTTAGAGGTCATGGAGCCTGAATTTTACAGGATGGGTTACATTCGACATTTCCGGGCGTATGGTGTAGAATTTAAGGAAGGGCCTATGGGAGTGGGAGTGTACGCTGCCAAAGACATACCAACCCTTAACAAAGCTAGAGTATGTGTCCAACTTTTCTGAACTTCGTTCCTTCATGTGATGGAATCACAGTTTTTATGAAGTATATGTGTCATGTACTGAAATTCTTAGTTTTTATCAGGTGATTATGGAGATTCCGGCAGAGCTTATGATCACTATAAGCCAGAAACTCCCCTGGTTATTCTATCCTGATTTTTTGCCTATTGGCCACCCACTTTTCGAAATCATCAATTCTACCGATCCAGAGGTATGCCTACACTGCATAGGCTTGATGATTTTTGAGAATTTTCTAAGAATGTTTTGGCTGTTGGATTAACTGTGACCTGTGCCTGATTGCAGACAGATTGGGATTTTCGATTGGCATGCCTATTGCTTCTCGCCCTCGATCAGGATGAGAACTTCTGGCAACTGTATAGTGACTTCTTGCCAGGAAATGAGGATATTACAAGCTTGCTCCTAGCCACGGAGGTATGAAGCTGTTAATTTATCAGTCTTCTGGATTATTTAAGTCGTAGTTGTCAACGGTTTCTATGTCATAATTCTTCTTTTCTGTTCTCTTAGTTGTGCATGTCTTATATAGCACGAAAGATTAAGATCAAGATTTCTGTATATGCAGGAAGAATTACAGGAATTGCACAACGAAGAATTGGCAGAAATTATTAGAGTAGAGAAAAAGCGCGTTATTGATGCTTGGACAAAAAACTGGGTACCCATCCTAAACTCAATATTGTTGTAGTTGTTTTGTGTAGTTATGAATGTATGAGACGATGCTGTATCATACGGAGAGCTTGGTTAATTTTTTTACAAAGGCAGGAATTTGGTTCAATTTTCTCTTTGGTGGACTTTCCCGATATCAAAACCATGGGTTCTTGACTTCAATTATTGTGTCATGCAGCCATCAGATTCTGTGTTGAAGCTGAAAAGACTGGCACGTGATGCTGACCAATTTTTGTGGGCCGTTGGAGTGGCATGGTCTCGGAAATTCAACATGAATATTACGATTGGAGCTAAGACTCAGGAGGTTAATATGCTGATTCCTTATGCAGGTAAATTAACTGCATACTAGCTTCTTATTCCCTATTGTGTGCATTTTACTGAGATTTTTCAGGGAGGGTTGTAATCTTAGTTCGAACTCAAGTCTTTTTAAGATTCTGATGAGCCATCAATCACTTGCAAGCATATCGCTGGGCAAGAGAGTCACCTAGTGTTTTGTTTCCCTTTTAAACTACATCCACGGTATGAGCTGAATGAGATTTCTCAGCCAAAAGTCTCAGCTGCAATTAAGTGCACTTATCGAATTCCTATCCCTTTTTGCACAATTCTTTATGTTACAGCGCATTGTGAAGGTATGATCATGTATTATTAATAACCATAATAATGATTGAACTGTCAGACATGCTGAATCATTCTTTCCGACCCACTTGTTCCACGAGATGGCGAAAAAGGGACCGCATGCTCGAAGTGGTCATGAATGCGGGACAAACGATCAAGCAAGGAGATGAGGTTGGTTAAACAGAAAAGAGATATTAGCTCTTCAGTTTTAAGCTGGTAGATATCATTTTGCTGGTTGTTGAGTACAGTGTTCAACTTTATCTCGCTGAGCTTCAATGTAGTGCTAGGTACTAAAAGACGTGTGCGTTTGTCTTGCAGTATGAAAATAGGAACTTGGAAACACAATATTGTTGCTGAAATTTCTTGCTTCGCCCTTGCAGATGACTTTGAACTATTTTGATTGTAAAGCTAACGATACATATATGCAGCTGTACGGGTTCTCTTCGGCTCAGGTATGTAGATTGAGGTCATTGGCTTACTCGTGGATAGAGAATTCGTAACACTTTGAGCTTAATAACTATCGTCTGTTACATCAGAAAATCAGAATAGTAAACGTATAATATGTCATCTTGTGCAGCACAAAGATAAAGCCGCATCCATAGAACGAATCAGCACAGGCTTAGGTTGTCTGGGCTAGAAGTTATTATGTTACATGCTATTCTCCATTTTGTATTTAAATAAGGAGCTTCATCTTGTTCTGGTGTGTCAGAATCCCTGGGATGTAGTGAAGTTTTCTGGGAACGCAAAGATTCACTTGGATTCATTTTTGTCAGCATTTAACCTTGCGGGAATGTTGGATGAGCTTTATTACAATGGTACGAATCTCTTTCCAGAAGAGAACCAAAAATTTGATTTTTTTATATACATGAATTTTTTAAAAACACCAGGTTTACTGACTAGCGTAGTTAGTCATTTATATATGTTTTGGACAAACTGTACTGGGCTGGTTTAAGGTTGTGAAGATAGTCATAGTGCAAAAATCTTTGAATTTGACTGGATCGTTGCAGACTTAGATTCCAATTTCTGTAATTCGCATCATTGAGATTGACATGCTGTCTTATCTATATTACGCATCTACTGTCAACCTTGATTTCTGCCACTTCGGGGTTAGTGAGAAGTGACAGTCTTATTATGCAAGCAAATACAAAATTGCTTGTCTATTGCCGTTATTTGAATGTTGAGAAACTCCATGCACTTCTGTCCAGTGGAAGCTGCAGATGTGCCAGATACTTTCGTTGATGGAGCAGTCATTGCGGCTGCACGGACATTGCCAACATGGACTGATGGGGATTTCCCTTTCCTTCCCAGTCACGAAATAAAGGCTGCAAGGGCGCTGCAAGTTGAATGTCAACAGCATCTAGACCAATTTCCTACAACACTTGAGGATGATAGAAGGCTTTACGGTGAGCCAGTGTATATATTTTGCTCACAGTTTTATGCGGTATAGTTAGTGCTTGCTTTGGCTGTCATGTTAACCTCTACGTAAGGATTGGAGAAGGATTGGAATGATTGTGTTGTGTTTTTTTATGTAGAGTCTCAATCAGAAAGGCGGAGCCCAAGATGGCAAGCAGCCGTGAGGTGAGTTTGACCTGTGTATTTCTCTCCAGTGCACAAACTGCACGGACTTACTCGAAGCTTAAATCATGTATGGAGTTTAATGGTTCTGTTTTGGATCTCTGACAGGTATCGAATGGATCGAAAGGTCTTCTTACGTAAAATCATCAAGACCCTTGACCTGTATATGCAAAGAATCCTCTATTAGGATGGAGGGGTAGTCATTGTGAGTTCCCAATCGGTTACGATTGCTTGGAGTGGGAAAAGATGTGAAACTTCAAGTTTGTAGAAATCACGATTCATCAAATCTCTCATTTTTTGTAGCATAAGGATGCGAGTTCCATGGACATCATGAGCTTTAAATAGGTTGCACGAACCGATCATAGAATGCCTTACTCCACGTCCGAAGAAGGGGTCCATTTTTACTGAGATTTAATCAGTCATGGATACAGTAGAGTAAGCAACAGTTGCTGCCTCAAGCCGCTACACAACGGCTCTTTAGCCTTGTCAGTGTGTGTAGGACATGATCGACGCAGGTCATCATTACGGTTTTGAGCAATGCCACATGTTGTCGAGGGTCGCAGATATCATGGCCCTTAGCACCCGGCAAGTAGGTAGAAACACCCTGTAATTGTCCTCGTCCGTCAAATTTAAAAATGAAATATCTCGTGGGTATCTTTGTCAAGACGGAAGGAATGTAATCGAGTTGGATGTACGATCATTGTACCCGACTGTTCTATCTGTGCAGTTGCCGTCCCTGGACTCATGCTAACTGCAATGAAGGTCTCAACTTCCATTTGTAGGTCCGTGGTCAGCCTGTGTAGGGGAAGTACTTCTGTCACACGCTACAACCATTTTCTCAGATTGTTGTTCAGGTTCTGTGAACGCCCAGATGGAACCAAATGCATTATAAAACGCCGGATAGTGTATGGAAACTTTCAAAGAATTGATATTTGTACGAAGTTCATGCAGGGTTTTTAGAGAGCCCTCTGGTAGTTGACATGATTTGAGAGTATAATGTTTCATTCAAACAAAAATTCGTAGGTCCATTTAACGAATTTACTGGAACAATACTACTGTGGCAAACTACAAACCTGGTGAAATCAGCAATCTTAGATCAAAACCTGCTTCCAGTTGATGAAGGAAACAATTGTGGATCCATACATTGAATTACATCAGATTCTACATGTGAATCTATGCGGTCAGTTCACTGCATGTGTTTCTCTCACTTGTAAAGCCCTTGGACCAGTGTTCTCGTTCAGACTAGCTTGCCATCTGTACGCATAACGTCAAGTTTGACACATATTCCAGAAAGATTCATTTCTTGCTCTGTTAGTCGTTTAGGTAGTACGATGAACTGAGATTCGAACAATCTCTGCTCAATACAGAAAGTGACTATGAATACAAATTGTATGATCGGAAAGAATGGAGAATAAAAGGCTATTAGGATCATATGATTAGTTGTAAAAGCTTCTGTCATGTAAAACCCGAAAAGCTTGCTCTCCTAGGCTACGTGAGGAACAATGGTATCAGTATGAGAAAGTCCGCGGTTCATACACGGGCCTTTAATATTTTATTTTGTGATTGATGTCTACAGAAGAGGTTGGACCATGCAGGAGAGAACAAACTACACGAGTGCCCAGAAACCTTAGTCTGAGATGCTATTGTTATCTGAAAGGCTATTGGAACAAAAGCTGCTCCGTAGCAATCATGGGGGAATATAAGATAAACTGCGCTTTTTACACTTGCATTTTCTGTAAGCAGGCATTTTTGCCATGAATTTAGGATTCTGTTGTCACGGTGAATTCGGACCCATCCGGACACAGACAGCAATGCAAATGCTTTGTCTTCCTCTTGTGAGAGTGCAATATACGGAGACACTTCCCCACCAGCGGACTTCTACTTTTAGTAGTCAAGTTTTGAACTCGACAGCCATGCATAAACTCAACTGGATCCGTCTCTACCGGATGATGCGTAGGAAGAGTAAGAAGTTTGTAGGTGTTCCATAATTTGCGTTACATCTCCCGGGGATTAAATTTAGTATTATTGAGTGAAGACCTCGCTTCACCTTTATCTTTTTCCATCATCGTTGTTCATATCATTAAGTGCCACTGAATGCTTCAAGGACAAGGCACACTTTGGAAGAGGTCTTAGCTGGAAGTAATGTCTTATTATCTGAAATCTCCAGGACACTGAAGTTGTTTGAAGAGTTTTTGTCTTTCTACATTTTCGTTCGCAAGATTCACAGTGTGCTCACACTTAGTAGCTGTGACATAAGATTGTTGGCTAAATTGATAGCCCATGACCAACCATGATAGCTGGATGTCCTAATCTCTTAAATGATCTTTTGCCAAACCAAACTTTCTTAGTACTCTTTTCACTTTTGAACAACTCTCTCTACCAAACTATCTACCTCATGATGATTTCTTGATGTGTTACAATGATTAATCAACGCTTGATCACACACAGCATGAAATTTGCCTAAAAAACTCATATCCTTGTTAGCTAATGCAACAAATTAGATGAGCACGAAGCTAAGAACGCATAAGTTGTTAAATCATTTGACTCGTAACGCAATGCCACCAACTGAATCCACTTAGAAAATTACTCCATCATGACCAACACATATCAATGATGTTGTACAGTCAATGAAAAAGGTCTTGCAAAATTGAACCTCCAATGATAATCAAGTCCCATAATTTGTAGGGGATGTAATTGTGGTATATGGACATTAAATGATGCCCAAACATAATCATATATCACACATCTTGCTACAAATTATTGCACCTTAGTTTGCATATCTCTCCACTAATATTGATTTTGAAGTAAGATAAATGTCTACTTCACTCTAAAATGACCTAACTTCTCATGAGCATGTCTAACCAACTAGCTTTATAAGATGGAAATGGCACAACATGAATGTTGTCATCTTTGCATAAAAGAAGAATGTATCTACCTTTCCATTTGAAGCACTTAGTTCTTTGTAGAACTTGATCTTGCTCCTTGTCACTCAAAATGCCCATCAAAACACATATGTGAAGATACTCTAACACCATCATGTCATCAAGGATGTCATGATGAGTATACTCCACCAAACTATTCTCAATCTCAATGTCTAACATAACATATCCATTCTCTAACCCAAGAGAGATATCATATAGCTCTCAAGAGCCAACATACTCAAAATAATATATGTATGTCAACCCAATACCATATACTCTCAAAATATGAAATCTTAGACTTCAAGCACTTTTGTCCAAAATCTTTTTTTGGCCAATCTTGATTCTAAGCACCAAGGTAATTATAAGTATTGAGCCACTGTTCAACAGAGCTTCCACCCTCCAAATTCACGATTCAGATTTTAAGCATTAAAATACAAAATACAAACATTTGATATCGATCAAATCAAATTTTTTGGCCCCATAGCGAACTCCTTTACATCTTCTATGAGCCCATCAAATTTCAGATAAAAAACACACTATATATATGACAACAATGTATGTGGTGATGCGATATGTATTTGCAAATATTCCCTGTCTTGCAAATACATATCAAGACAGGGAAGCAAAAAGGAAAGTGTAAGCATGCATGAGATATGTCCTTAAGTAATGTTGTGTTGCCAGCCAGATTAAATTGACGGGATCGAAACTTTTCTACGACACGAAGCTACGATGATATTCACATTCTATGTAAGCATCATCCATCAGTCACGAGGAGCAGTTGCTCGAGGTCGCCTCATGGAAATCGACTCATTACCCATTGGTCGCTCGGTCTCAATCGGTTGATGTAGAGTATAAGAGGGAGTTGATGATGATGAGAAGGGTAGCATATGATCGGGTAGGATCAGCAGAGCAGCTTCTTTGAGCATACAGCCAGCAGCATCGATAACATGACCTGTGAGTCAATAGGTTTGAAGTTTCGAGTCCGGATGTACCGAATAAAAATAGCATTCGTTGAGATGATTGGACAATCCCAAGGCTCCGCTATAACAGGTGCAACTTTCGGATTTTTTTATTGTCTGAGAATAAGAGGATAACATTTTTTATTCAGGCACTATATTTCGTTAGAAAGTTTGAGACTGCTTTGAAAGTAAGTCAGGAATATAGTATATTCCACCGTGGTTGACCAGACCAAAGCATATCTGGTATTATATATTTAAAAAGAACAGCAATATCAGATTATGTGTCAAGCAAGTAGCCATCGCCGTAAACCAAAGGATTTATTGATTTTTGCAACAAGAGTTTAGTGGTTTCCAAGCTTCATTATCTAAAGAGGCTAAAAGATAAACAGGAAGGAGATTAATACGTAGTCCACGTGGGAAACCAATTTAGAAAAGAGGTATACATATATATACATGTCGAGTCCAATATATTTAGAAAGATGTGAAGTGTGTAGATAGGGATCTTGCTTTCCTCAGGGTAACCCGACTAGACAAGTAGCACACATGTTTAGTAGGATGGAATTTCAAACAGATTTGGCGAGTTGTTTTAAGGTTTTGTACTATTTTTTAATGTAAGCTTCGAGTAAGGAGTTTTCATCCCTTCAAGGACATACCTCTTGGAAGAGATATCTTGTCAAGTAAAGTACTGTACTAATGCATGTCCGGAATCCTCCGGACTCCTTTCAGCTCGAGGTGGTCTCTTTTTGGCTGGTACGAAAAAGTGTCGAATAAGAATCAAAGTTGTAGTCATGCCAGCCGCCTTGCACGGCCCTATATCTCAGCTTGTACTATAAAATATCCATTGTACTCGTTTAACACGTTCTTCTCCGAAGCAGATACAGGTTACTCTTTCCAACGACTCCACGTCATCCCACGTGGAGTTACTCATTGTACTCTAGAGATATACTCTCTGGTACCCATATCCAATTCATTTCGCGTTGGATCTTAGATTGTGCCTGAGGGGTTCAAGAGAGAGACAACATGCATTGGCACGCCGATTCATAAAACAGGGTGCAATCTATGAGACATACTCCAACCGAGTGCTGTTTTTTCCAGTATGTAAAGTAGAAAAAATTAATTTCGTTGCGTTTGGCCTGGTCGATTTAGTTGTCCGCATTCTCTGAACAAGCGTCTTGGTGGACTCACAAGGCGTTTTGCAAATCTTCATACGTCAGGCTAGTAGCATCCGGCAGAAAAATACTAGAAACTAACAAACAAATGGTCACGAACCTGGTACGTTTAGACACCCGCTAGAGTAGGTAATGATAACCACCACATCTGTCATACCAGGTTATCCATTGTCTTTGTCAACTAAGTACAAAGTAAAATAACAAAAGGGTGGGAAGTATTACATGGATGAAACCAAACATGTAACATTGTGCTAGATCCCAATACATATCTGAACTACAACTAAGATATCCCAACTATCTAGATCAAAAAGTCTACTTACAACATGAACATCCAAAGAATCATCACCTAACGTGATTGCTCTCATATGGATTGCTTAAGCTAGTGCTCTATGTAGAGCAATGGATACACATTAACTAAAAAAGACTATACATTAAACTAACGAGAGTGATAACCCATGCCTCCTAGTATGGTAAGCTCTCGTTCACTCTCTTACAAATATGTCGAAGTCGGTGTCCATAGCTCCATATAACTCCAAAGCTATAGGAACAAAGAGATGATCTCTCTGCATATCCATACACTTGAAAATCTTGGTTGTTACCGCTCCACTTGCCGTCCATCCAGGAGTATGAGTTATCACCCCTTCCAAAACTGTGTCACGTGTAAGATCTATAACCACAATGTATTATGCATAAGTAACCTGGTCCTTCCGAACCAAGTATAGATATGTCCTAATCCGAGTCGACTGCAAGAGCGTTGGTATGCTTTCTTGAGGTATCCATACTTTCGTGCCATAGCAAACATCACATTCTTAATAGCATTAAGGGTAACTATACTCTACCATTTGCAACTATTGTACATGTTTTAATGAGATAGTATAGATAATACGCCTTGTCAATCAGCCTACATAACAGGAGGAGCGAGCAATCCCATCATTCCGGCAAGGTACTTCCTACCGGATGGAGGGAGAAGGCTACTCCCAACCTATATGCAACGATTTGAACCCTTGTTCACATGATTTCAAAACATATGAGTGATAACATTATCCAACAAACAAATCTTTGTTTGTATACAATAAATACATGTGAATTTATAATATATTTTATAATCATACAAAATATTTTTATATTTATATTTTTCATAGAAAAAATTTAATCATCAAATTTATATTTTAAAATACATATTTATTTCTATTTTTATTGATTATATAGGATATATATTTGAAATTTAACCTATTATATTTGTTTCAAGAACTTAATTTGGTCAATTTCACCAACTTGGTAAGAGAGAGAAAACCTAGACTACGTGCATGCTAGATACAAAGATATTATATCCAATCATATATTATATCAAATATAAAATTCAACTTTGCCAGATCAATTATGTTGTGAGTTGACTTGCAACATGTGAATCTATTTCTTTGAAGAGTATACAACGATTGTAATATTGGCCAAGGATGCACAAATAATTATTTTGTGCACAAATCTGTAATAAAATATAGTAAGACTTTAAAATTTCTTCAATTGAGTTTGATCTGTTGGTATTGTCCATTCATTTATAGATTTTATCTTCACATTCATCACTTGGATTCCCTTTGATATGACTCGATGACCTAAATAATCTATTTTTGACTTGCCAAATTCACATTTTGAAGCTATGACATAAAATTCATTTTTTGCAAAACATGAAATACCTCTTACAAATGCCGAAACAAGTATGAGATTTTTCTATTTACTTTCACATAAGTCATCATAAGTCGGGATGTAGTGTTTCTTGATGCACAAGTAGTAGAAAATTGTCCTGATTCATCTCTATGTGAGAAAGAGTACTATGAAATGGATGTTAGTGGGATTAACAAGTCTAAATTTGGACTAAATCATACTTATCTTACACATACATATCTTATCACAACATACATCATTATCACATCAAAATATAAAGATACTCATACACCAACACAAATGTACCATAATAAATCTATTATACTCTCACAACATCCACAAGGACATTCCGTTCATAACCATAACATAAAATGGAAATTACAGTCGAGCCAAATCCACTTTGAGCTTCAAAGACTTTAGTTTTCCACATTAGTTATTATCCACCATAGCCACACTCTCAAAGGCTTAACTTCAAAAATTACATTTCAAGGAGCACTAATTTGAAGCTTAGATCTCCGAACAGTATTATCGGCCCAAACGACAGATCCAATGCAAACAGCGTTAACTACATTATATACTCTAGTTGTTAAATCTGTTCATGCATGCGCACACCTACCTAACTAGGGATACTACTACATAAGGTGTGACAACTGTCATGTAGATACCTATCACATCATAATATACATCATGTAAGAGTCTAATCCATGAGATAAGATTGCATGAACATTACTAAAGTAAAATCAAAAATATGATAGATGTATATTCATTATCCATCATTCCAAAACTCTCATGGCTCTATTACCTTTATAGATTTATATCTTATATGATTTTTCCATATTAAGTAAAAGATTGACTTGGACTTCCAGCTTTTGAAATCATTTTCTATTTGTTGTCAACAATAGTTGCTTGTGATTGGATTGACTTTCTTGTATTAGAGTTTCTATTTCTATCTCATGAACTTTATCTTTCTCTAATTTATCATTATCTAATACAGAGATTTGTATTTCATGGTTTATTGTTTTGTATTATTCTCTACAATAAAATTTTTTAATTTTTTCATATTTATCATGATTGAATTAAATATTTATTTATAAAACATAATATATTTAACTTCTAGATCATTCAAACTAATAAAATATAATATCAATTCAATTTTTCATAATATGAATCACAAAAATTCGAAATGATACTCTCTCTATAGTAATATTCACCATAATTTCATTAAATTCATTCTTACTCTTTTTAACATATTGCATAATCTACTTGTAACTTTGTATAACCATTACTTTAAAGAGAATACTAGACATGCAACCCATAAAAGCAATCACATTATTGATATTTCTTCAAATCCTCATGTAATTTGTAAACAATTTGAACTATATGGTGGAGATATCTTAGATTCAAATATGACATATTTCCAATTGTGATGTTATTGGGGTCTAGCCACCGCTTCCCATGTGGATTCATCCTTGTGAGACTTGATGGGGTTTTACCATCCTTTTTGCTATATTTCCTGGTCTCCCCTTTCCTGTTTGAATATGATAAATATGATAAATGATAAATACAAGTAGCCCAATGACAAAATATAGATCAAATGATGAAATCCACCTGCCTACTCCTCTCTCTTCATGACACCACAGCAGTGGTGAGTGTGTGAAAGGAACGGAAATTTTACGGTGTGAGGCCCACTTGTACGCAGGTTAAGTAAGTACTCTCGTAGGACAAGTAATGGCACAAATCCGATTGACACTCTAACATTCTTAAGATTTCACTCTTCCTCCGCACATGGCAAATATTGTCAGTGGTGAAAAGGTTTGTCTTATACATACATACAAGCAGCAGCTGAAGTGATCCAACGCGGAAGCAATCGAAAGTGTCTGGAGTAGAGACATTCAAAAAGCAGCGGTAGCAATACTTTCCCTGTGAAGTAGCTCAACAGATATTAACATCGAAATGGAAGAAAAAAATGTTTTATGTTATCGACGAGGTAAGCAGGAAGGGACGTGCTAGAAATGAATGTTATCTGCACAGGGCAAACGTTATTAGTGGTGAAACTTAATACCGTAGACAGTTAACATAGATTCAAGCAGCAGCTGAAGCAATTTACAGCGGAGGCAACTTAATTTGTTTCTGAAATAGTTCAACAGATTTTAACACCGAAAGGAAAGAAATAATAATTATACGTATTAAATAATAAGATCAATGCAACAAAACAAAACAGATACAGCTGAGGGTACTCCCATTTCCACATCTAGGCGGCAAACATTCCAATCTTCTAAACATCCTAATTCTGTAAAATTAGGAGATCAAATTTCGCTGCAAACCTCCTTGTCTGATATAAACAGAAAAAATCGACCCTAAGTGCAGACATAGGTCAATCCTGTAAAACGGTGAACTCGACTATTGGAGAGAAGGAGAGCTTTCGACAATCCATTCACGAAACAGAGAGCTCATCCACATTGAAAAATGTTCCCAAAACATGAGGCAACCGAGCCTTCATATGTTTCTCCTCCAAATAGTGAAGAATGTTACATTCGAGAACACCATCGAGGTGTTTCTCAGTGTCTGAGTTCCAGTGTCTAAAGTATCTTTCTCCCATTAGCGGACTTCGGACCAAATGACTCCAAAACACAAATTGGAGATGAGTACAAATTGGAGGGCTCCGTAACTTATAAACGCTGATTTGATTTTCACTTGAACAGCAGAGCATCACGTTTCTGTAAACTTGTACATGCAAAACGAAATCAATAGGCTAGGCATTATCTTACACGTCGTGATTCCTGTACCTGACATCTACAAGTCTATTCCCGAACCGCAAAGTTGTGATGCTGTGATCCCTAAGTTCTAACAAAGCGGAACATTGAACTCTTCAAAAGACAGGCATATGCAGCAACGTTTTCTCACAAGTAGTACGTTATTCAAGTATCAACTCCTTCCTTGCAACAGGTTCGAGAAAGATGGAGCAGGCTGATTCCGCATCTCTTCTTGCACTCTCTTCATCTCTTCGGGATCTGTACAGCCCACAAACCGCATACAAACTGTCAAAAAACGACAGCCCTTTACACTGACCTCCATAATGAAGCTGCCAGCATTGTGCAAACTAAACTATCTTGATCAGAAACACTAAAAGGTACATGGAACTCCTGACAGACGTTACATCTCCTCGCGTAGGGACATAAGTAGGGTAGAACATTTGAAATACAGATATACGACAAATACAAATGAGAAAATCACTCATCCGAAAGAAAAAAATTTCAGATGACGAAGGCCACAGAAATCCGATTCCTTTGCAATTAAAAACTGTTCTTGCTTGAATTTTCCTGTCGAAGCCAGAAAGCTAGAGACCCCTAATCCTGGCTGAGTTGTGCTGATAGTAGCCGACGGAGAGGAAGAAGTAAGATGGGATGGAGACAGGCGGAAGAGGGAGGACTATTTCAGAGTGAAGGTCTGTCTTGTACTAGGACATCTCCCCATAAAGGATCGTTCGGAACTTCCAGATGTCAACCAAGAAACCCTTCACTAGCTCAACTACATGTAAAGTTTCGGCAGCAGCTTTGGGCTATGACTCAAGGATTAGAGTTCCGAGAATGTTTCTGGTTCCACCAGCTGAGAGAAGTTGTGGTCAAATATCGACCTAATTCTGTTAATGGTGCTGCATGTAACTAGTTACCACCAGCAGTTTCGTCCTCTATGGGATATTAATCTGACGTGTATTGGAACATAATTCACTGATCTTGAATGCTGGAAGAGGATGCTTACCGATACTGTCCATCAACTTGGGCAGGAGGAAGACCGCTACAAGCATGAAGCCCACCATCAAACCCATCGGACTTTTCAAGAGACCCACGACAGAGAAAGGCTCTCGTCTCTGCAAAAAGCCCGATATCAGCCACAACAAACCTTACAGAGAGGGTAACTAACCAAAGAACTACCTTAAAATTTTCTCAAAGTTACATCTTGACCCAGCAAAGGAGGAGGGCTGGGGCACTGAAGAATAAAACTTGAAAACACTGTAGTAAAACCTGAAGTCAAATTTTGGATTCAACCTCTACCACCTATATTACGACCAAGACATGATCGAGCAATTATCAAAGTAAACAACACAAGATTCTATAATCATTCCTAAACAAAGAAAAAGCATTCAAGTTACCTCATAGTAGAACTCCTCTCTCAGAGGTTCGAGCACTAAAGCATCGGGCAGAGTTCTGCGAGTCTCTACTGCAATAGCTCTCACTTGCCCGTGAAGCCTTGCGCTTACATCTACTCGCACCTGAACGTATAACCATCAAGCAACTACCTTAAGTTTTTTCCTGATATCTTTCGCCATACTATGTCTTAGGTCTTTATTTAGGTAACTTCCAACCAAAGGTGCAAATTTACGCTCAGGCGTTGAACTTAACATAAAACGAGGCATTTTAATATTCTCAAGAAAGTTATATATGCAATACAACATCTGAAAATTTCTATGGAGATACGCACGGGCTCAAAATGTGATAATGCTTGCTGTAAAAATGAACAAGTTGCTAGTGTGCTTCAAAAACTCACGAGCAAGCAAGGCACAATATACTATATCGGAAATCCTTAGAAAACGAAGATAAAATCAAACACAAAGGAATGAAAGAAGTTATGGATACATATTAAATAAATCGTGCTCTCGAATTCCCTAAACTCACGACAAACTTAGCTATAAATTTTCAAGTGGTCGAAAACTGTACCGGAGAAAAGTAATAGCCCATGGCCACCACTTCGAGAAGATGAGTACCAGCTGTCACACCCTGGCTACATAAAAAGAATGTCACGATATTCAGTGGTAAAGACTATAGTACAGCAATTTTTCCCTCACTGAAGCACGCTCAGACCTCTACATTCAAAGTGCAACTCCAGCCTAATGCAATCCACAAGGTAAAAGGCTTGACTTGTAATGTCTCCGTTTAAAAGTGAAAGTCAAGGCTGGAGCCCATACAAAGCAAAGTAGCCATCGGGTCGGATAAACGTGAGTTGTTCTCCACCATTTAGCACGACCTTGATGTTTGCTATCTTGCTCGACGGCAATTTCGTTGTCGTGCCTTCAAGACCAGATTATTCAAGCCATAGAAACAGTCTCAGAGGAGAACACTAACACGAGCTAAAACTGCAAGTCTCGTTTCAAGTTCTCAATTATCAGCAACCTATCTCGAGATATCTCCAAGCCAATTTCTCAATGCCATACTTTAAAAGAAATCAGAAACAGAAATGACGACACTGAACGTGCCATATTACAGAGAGCATTGCCCCTTCTTTGTAGAAATTTGTACGCAGTTACACATGAAAGTTGGAATAGTGTGGTTACCTTCCACTTTGACTCGCCCTTCGACAACATAGCTACTAGCAGCTCTGCCAATTTCAAAAATATTTCGTGAGAATGTGAGAGGGAAAAGCTCCTGCTCTGACTGAATGATCAAGATCACGCAATCTCAATTTGTACAAATTTTCCCGCACTCACGACACCCTGGATCTCCCATGCAAACGCGTCCAAATAAAGTGTGGCCTTGATGTACAAAAGGCAGATCGAGGAAATCGATATAGATTCACAGATCGAAATCGAGAAAATTCACAGATCTAAAACGAATCACGAACCACAAATAACAAAATCTTCATCCTCGAACGAACGAACGAGTATTTAAGGACGAGAAGCCAGCATGCAGAAGTCACAAAATCAAGGCCTGAAAGACTTTACTTCGGGGCACTGATCGCAGACGTAGATAAGGAAATCGCGCAGAAGACTGCCAGCGTACAGACGTGCCTGAGGCCCATCGAAATCGCCATTTCGTACGTGCTTCTGAGTCAGAAACTTAGGCGAGGACAGTGCAATGCCCACTCCTGCTCTCTGGCTCTCTCTGTCTTAGTCTGTCTAGGGTTCCTCAGCGTTCCCATCTCTCGTCCCTGTCAAATCTTCCTGTTCCATGACCGACTTTCCGGAAAATTCAACAGGGCTCACCGGTTGTACCAGTTCCCTTTGGGAATGCCGTCCGCAGCGTCTGGAATGAGTCAGGGGTACGAACCAGAGCGACTGTATCGCCCAGCGCCTGAGCTTTGCTTTCACCTTTTGGACACTGAAATTCACGCAACAGTTGGGCCGCCGGAAACACGGACGGTGAAGCTGGGGTCCACGGTTTCCGTGGCAGAAAACAAATGAACATCATTTAGATTTGAGGCAGGTTCATGTACAACAAATGAGAATGTTAACTTAAGAAATGAGAGTTGTTCTCACTGCTACATTCAACTTTAATGAAGCCTAACAAATATTTTTTTACAAATTCCGTCACCACAGTTGTTTTTATTTCATGAAATAACTTATATATTCAAGTAATGACACAAATCATTAGCCTCGGAGCAAAAAAGTTTGTAGTTTATTCTATACAATGACATGAGATCATTGTATGTATCTGAAAATGGATGACAATCGTAGATATGGTTTTGACAATTACAAATTTTTCAGTTTGCTAATAATGAATAAATTTTTGTATGTGTCAATTTATATTTTGTATAAATATTAATTTCACATATGAATAAAATATATAAAATATACTATTAATTATTTCCCAGAAGCCTTCGTGATGCAAGCAGTTTCGTGCTCGATGAGATATTCACGATCCATGGCTTTGCTCAGACTATCGATATGCAAGAAACGGGAATGTAAAGGCCTAGTGTGCGAAGTCCAGTCCCGTGGTAGATTGTACGTTTGAATCTCAGTGGCAGTTTTGCGCTCAAAAACTGAAGAATCGCCGACTGTGACTATGCCCAACAAGATGAGAACTCCCAAGTATGCTCCAGTCCGATCCTCTATAGAGGCCGTGATCAAAGGAGTTGGGACTCTGCATTCGTGCATCAGATTGCTTCTTGACTCTCATCCGCCCTTCCACTTTCGTCCGTAATCCTTTCGGAAGCATTTTGAAAAACCGGCTAAAAAATGAAAAAAGAACGAAGAAGCAGACCAGACCTCCGACAGCAACCGTGACAAACATGATCCTTTGATACTTGATGATGGGTGGGATCACAGCGAATCCAGCTGCTGCAAAAGCTCCTAAAACGCATAAAATGGAGAGGACCAGTAACAACGAATTCCTCACCAGGCAGCCCTGGATCTCTGCAACCTCATCTGCAATAAAAATGCCCCTGGTGCTGGAGCAGTTTTCAAAACTGCTCCAGCACCAGACACTACGGTAACTATGGCGAAGAAGAAAGAAAGGCTATTCAGCACCACGAAAATCCGAACAAATATGAACTCCACCGCTGCGAATCCTGGATCAGAGCTAAGGAAGGAAGTGGAATTTAATGCTTGAAGCTTTTGCAAACCCAGAGGCGGTTGAAGCCAGCCAGCATAAGTGACACTGGGGATGAGTGCCGCACCGACCAGGATTGCATTCATAGCGTCCACATAATCCTGTCGCTCGCTGTTCAGCTTCCTGATCGACTCCTGCACGTCCATATCTGCCAGCAGCATCATTTCGATGTCTCTGAGGTCATAGAACTTCTCCTTCCAGTTGTCGACGGCGGCGTGGGATTCATAGAAGATCTTGCTCTTGCGAGCAAGCTCGACGGGCGTGCGGTTGAACGCATCCTCTTCCGTCATTCGGAGGAGCAGCGACTCTCGCTGCTCGACGAGCACCTTCACTACCTCCTTGTGCCCCTCGATGACTGCCAGATGCAACGGGCTCTGTCCAGTCCCATGGGAGACCATGTTCACCATACCCTGACACTTGGGTAGCTTAAGAAGAGCCCGCAGCTCTTTGGAGAATCCTCTGAACGCTGCGTAATGCAGCACGGTGAGCCCACCATAATGGTCCTCCAGATCCAAGCCTTTGCGCAGCCTTTGATCCTCGTCTTGCTTGATTTGGCGCCTCTCGAGCAGCTCTTTCAGCGACCACAAACCTCAGACGCTGCTCTGGCCAGCCAGGGTCTGAGTCCTCCAGCTCGCCGAACCGCAGAATCACTTCTCTCTCCAGTGTCTCGGAAACTGAGCAACTTTCTCAACGCCATGCCCTGCGAGCAGCAACTCGTCGAAATCTGAATCCACGATGGCCTCCAAACGCTCCACAGAGCAGATTGTTGTCAGATGTACACAGCTTGTTACCTGGAGCTTTGTACAAGGGCTGCATGTGAATGAGTGTGGTTCTCAGAGGCATGTGTCCTCCCCAGTTTGTAGCACCCAGGTTGGGAATCAGACCCACGTTCAAAGTGTGGCGAACGAGGCAGACGTTGTCCCACTCCGCTGCCAGATGCAGAGGAGAGTTGTCATCGATGTCAGGGACATTTACATCGAGAGTGCCCAGCTCGAGCAGCTGCTTGATGGAGCAATTGACGCACTTGGCTGCTCCCCAGGCTTCTCTGTGCATGTGACACTTGTGAGCTACGATATGCAAGCAAGAGCGTTTCGAATTGTCTGTGGAATTGGAATAGGAGATAATTCTGACGAATGCGTCAACGAGTCTTTCCAGGAACATTCTGACCTGATTCCGATCAATATTGAATATTTCGGAGAATTGTAATTTCCAGTTGTAGCCCTTGAGAGACTCCCAATAAGACTTCAGCTTGAAGCGAACGACGGTGTCTGAGTGTGTCAACTTCTCAGACTGCGAATAATTTCTCGTGGACACAACAGCTTTTACGAGGTCCAGAAACCTGCTCATTAGATCATCATCACGAGGATAATCAGCGAACCCATTCTGCTTGAAAGTCAACATCATGTATGCTCTCAGCAACTGCACTGCTATGGAGGCATGCCCACCTTTGGCTGCCATGTGCAGAGCAGTGAAGTTGGCATCAGAGGTCTTCTGTTCCATGAGCTGCAGGCGAATGTTGGGAGAGTAGTAGATTTTCCAGGAATGAGCTCTGTGTACTGCGAGCGGGATCAGGGGGGAGGACTGGACACCATCATCATCTTCAGGTTCCTTCCAGAACTGATCAAAATCATCCTCCTCGACGAGCACACTGGCAACATCGGAGTGGCCTTTTCGCGCAGCCAAATGCAGATGAGCAGATCCGCCCGACATTGCAGGAAAAGTTCCACAGATTGTACATGGCCCGAGCTCGGACGCAAGCATCAAGGGAGTGCGGTTGTATCCATCTCGAGCATCTACATCCACCTTGGGACAACAAAGCAGCAACTTCAACACCTTCTCGTAATTCTTACTGGCCGCATGATGCAGAGCTGTGAACGCTGATGAGTTGTACTCTTTCACGTTCACATTCACTTCCTCCTCATTCAAGATGGACTCCATTCAAGATGGACTCCACTCTGATATCGTCCCCACTCTGAGCAGCGTCAAGAAGCTCCCGTGAAGCTGATGATTCAAGCTCTTCTTGTCCATCACCATCGGCAGCAGTTTGTCCCCGCGGTTCGTCCGGAGATTTCGGACGCTCCTCTCTTCCGCTCATATCCAGCACGGGGTCTAACAATTTCGGGGACTCACCGCTTGTCCGAGCAAATCAGCAGAGAAAGAGGGAGAGAGCAAAATAACACATATAGAAAGCAGAATTGGAATATAAAACGGAGAGGAGCCATGGAGGTAATCCAATCCTATGAGCGCATCCCAGTTGATGCCTTTCTGCATTTAGTCCAGGACGCGCAACTGGACTGAAAAGTCTTTAATGCTCCTACTCTCGTCGTGATACTTCGTTACTTGTACCCTGACCGACGACTTGATGGGTCTTCCCACCCTTTTTGCTATATTACTTGGTTCCCCCTGACCTGCGACTATCCAAACTTTAGTGATGAAAACCCTAAACCCATGGTTATCTCCCGATCACGTAAATGTGTTCAGATTCAATACATGTTCCGTTCTGTCATTTCAGGTTTTAATCTCAATGAATTTCTAGCATGGAGCAACACCTTGATTTAAGACCCAAGTCAGAATAGATTGAGTTCTAATACAAAACCACAATAAATAAATAGATGTATCAGGTACTTAAGTTAGAATAAATTGAAGTCTATTACAAAATCACAATATGTGTATATATAGATATATTATCAGATACGTGAAAAAAAAACTAGAACATACATTCTACGAGAGAACCCTATATATTTACAGAAATTTGAAATATATTTATAAAAATAAATATTGAATTATTATATATATTGAATTATTTTGGATCCTTAGGTAGTCTATATCTCTGTAATATACACTAATTAAGGGTTGCAAGGATCTGAAAAAACACTAATTACTGTTTAATATTGAGTTTTTGACACTCATATATAGGTCTTCAAGACAAGTCCAACTTGATAAAATGTTGAGCTCTTCTTGAATGAGGTTCTTTTATTTTGCAGAGATACTTTGCTAAATCTTAAATAAGTTATTCAATAATAGGCTGCATATAATCTCTTTCTTTACTTAGTGTAATTTATCTAAATAAAAATAAAGACAATGATAGAGGGATCTGCATAATAGTCAAATTACGTGAAAAAATATAAACACTAACAAACGTGAACTCTGTTATTGAAAATAATCACCTTTATTAAAATATATATTCAATAAAATTTCTACACTATCCTAGTAATCTTTAATTAGTGTATGTACCATTCAACTTCTATTTAGTGTATCAACATTAATTGGTATATGCTAGTGTAATATGCATCAAGCAAGAAATTAATAGAAACCCCAAGTGCAAATAGTATAGTATACATTATTTACAGAATTGTATGTATTTTTTTTCTGTTGATATTGATTGCAATATTATTGAAAAAAATTGACCTCACGGCTCCTTTTGACTTTTGAACATTTTTATAGTAGATGATAGTAGATTGAAATTCTGAAATTTTTCTTGAACTCTTTTCACTTTGTGAAAAGAGTTCAAGAATATACAAACTACCAAACTACTTTAAGTAGTTTACCAATAATACCTTGAACAAAGAGTAAACCATAAAATTGAACAATATTTCTAAATTTTGATGTTAAAACAAATATTTATTACTTCATGAATATCAACTATTTGTACATGTCTGCTATAATTTTTGCATGTATAATATGTATTTTTCGTAGTAATGTCAATTAAATAATCATATGTCATAGTTTTGTCATTCATAATGCTAAATGTTATAGTTTTGTCACCACGCAAAATGTTCTGTATCTTACACTACCATCACATGATTTTTTGACTTTAATTGCACTAAGATTGGAACATGAAGAAAACCACCATGCTCGGAAGATGGAACGACAAAATTGAAAATGATTTGAATCTCATCACCGTAACCTAACTGGATTACTTTCGACAATACGATAACCATGGTTGTACAAAGTTATATGTTTCTTTAGTTTCCGGATTTAGTTGATAAAAAATTAAGGGTTAGAAGACATGTAATTTGACCTCTCAAGTAAGAGCATTAATGAGTTATAGATTCAACGGAAAGTCTGAAAAAAATGGTAACTATGTGAATAGGGACGTTCAACTGGACGCATGATGGTGATGGACCCATCACCATCAAGCGTTATGAGAATACAATATCTTTTCAAATGCTCTCTTTTCCAAGTTGAATTACTTCTAAAGAAACCGAGAAAGTATAATAACAAAAGGGATGGGAAGATCCCATCAAATCGTACAAGGATGGAACCAAACCGGTAACATGGGGCTAGGCCCTAATAGTATCACACTGGAAAATATGTCATACAACACCTAAGATATATGAACTATCCAAGTCGAAAGGTCTACAAACAACATGAGCATCCGAAGAAGCATCACCTAACGTGATTGTTCTCCTATGGATTGCACCAGCTAGTGCTCTCCGTAGAGCAATGGAAACACGTTGCCTAAAATAGGCTATACAGTAAGCTAAAGAGAGTGATACCCCATGTCGTCTAGTATGGTAGGCTTTCGTACACTCCCTCATGAACATGTCGAAGTCGGTGTCCATAGTTCCATATAACTCCAAAGCTAGAGGAACAAAGAGGTGACCTCTCTGCATACCTCTATACTTGGAGACCTTGGCTGCTGCCGCTCCACTCGCCGCCCATCATGGAGGATGGGTGATCACCCGCTTCAAACCGTGTCTCTAGTAGGATCCAGAACCACCACATCGCCCACGGTGACTGGTCTTCCCGAACCAAGCACAGTCCGCCTCTAACCCTAGTCGACTGCAAGGCATACCAACGCTCTCTCCATGTGAGGTATCCACCCTCTCGTGCCATAGCAAATACCACATCCCTAATGGCATCATGGGTAGCTATCCTCTGTCCTCCAATGGACAACGAGTCATATGAACACCTGTTGCATCTACAGTGATACCACACTCACATGTGAGTCATGAAGATGTAGATGGATGGACCAAGCCAAGACGGAACCTCATCGATGTGGAGAAAGTAGCAGGTGCGAGTCGGAAAGCCCTGATGCATGGTCGAGCCAAGATCCACGAGCCTGCACCCTTGCCCATCTAAAGTACACTTTTCATTCATGTTTGCAACAAGTTCATGAGTAGCTAATATATACTTAAATCAGAAGAGCTAACCAGAGAGCCATTCTCCTCCCCTTCTCTTTCATACCATCCACGTTCTTGACTTTTGTGGTACACCAAAAAGATCATCCCACCCTACAAGCGAAATAACATAGACGTTTTGATCAAGACGCACGGCAATTTTCACTATCCACTTTTAGAAATTCATGAATTTTTGAAAAAAATGAATCAAACGTGCCATCTTCAATTCTTTCAAGTTGGAAAAGGGAGCAGAAATTGACAGTCAGAGGAAAATCTAATTACAGTGGTACGAGCATTGACTGCATGTGGACAACTCTTAACTTCTCAAGTGATATATCTTGAACAAGTTTGTCCTAGTTTACCTCTTTTAGCATGAATGATTTCTTATAGAATAAAAATGCAAAAGGAAGATATATCTTAAACTGCATGTTGATATTTAGGTCTTAATTTTTGTAGAATCCATTGGATTATCACATTTTTTATGGCTTGAGCATTTTTATTTCTCTCATAATGTCAGATTTGCAATGAAGTGTCTTATAGACCGGCTTTACAACTATATCCGATAAGATATCCATCTGAATGCAGTTTTGACTAGTGGTTCCACGAACTGTGATCAAGTGGGCTGCAATTCAACAGAGAAGAAGAACTGTGACATTCAACCCACAATGTGGATTGAATGTCACACCTAACACAGGTCACGTCGTCATGACTTATACATGCTAGTATACGAAAAAAAATACTTTTATTTTGCATCTGCGATATTATCGAGGACGTGTCTCTCTGCCCTTCAACCACTTTTTTGAGCTTCTTGGTCTGGATGGTGATATTTGGGAGCCTTGAGGTATTTCAGGAGGCGTATTCAAGTTTCCCAACAAAGGCACTTTGAGTTGAGTTGAGATGCTGGAAGCCTTTCAAAATAGATTCACAAATTCGAAGTCAATGTTGGAAAATTACTCACATCATTTATATAAATGAAAAATAGCAATAATGCAAAAAAGAGAAACTTTGTTGATCAAGGGCAGCAGTGCATGAGCACGAATCACAGGAACGAGGTCAAAGAACTAGCACACGAAAGAAAAGGAGGAAAACAGAAGGAGAGGAAGGATACAAATAAAAGGCTGGAGCCGCAAAGTTGAGCAAGAAGGACCATGGAACGAAATCATGCGACGAAGCTGGACACTCCATGTGCTAATTATCGAGCGACTAGACGAGTCTGACATCCCCCAAATTTTCAGGGGAAGAGTTGCATCATAATTAAAGATATGTAATTAGACTGAAATTCATTTCATCTCTTCGAGAATCTGCCAAGAGTGAATTCTGAAGATTTTAGAAGGATAATGTGAACGATGGGGCCATTGATTGAATCAAGCTCGTTTTGCACATGATGCTTGTGCTTGGTTGCCGATCCAGACATGGATCTGTTGCAATTTCAGATTGGATGGTAAACAAATATACTTTCATATATTGATCTATGTGCCAAGAGGATACACAAAGAAGCCACAACCTTGTGATGTCATTCTAGAGTACAGTATTAGAGACCTGTTAAATGTGATCAACTAGATCAAGCTGGATAACGGCAACAAAGTAGGCTACTCTCAAACCTGTTGCACATAACGAATGGACTATATTGCATTTGAGAGTTTGAAATTTTTATCTTCTCATTTTCAATCGCACACTTAAAATCAATTATGTGTTTTCGTTCCTTACAAGAATCTAAGTACATACAATACTGGGAGTATGGTACCGCTTCTCTCCTGCAGATTAAATTATGAAGAAAACTTTAGAAAACTTATTGGTAATAATCATAGCCGAAGTACCATTAGTGCAATGAGGAGTGTAGTATGGTGTTACCAGGTCATGTTTTCTATGGCTTTCTTCCCCTACTAAGAAGAGAAAGACAATATAATAAAACAAAAGGGATGGGAAGACTCTATCAAATCGTACAAGGATGGAACCAAAACGGTAACATCAGGCTAGACCCCAATAGAATCACATTGGGAAATATGTCCAACAATACCTAAGATATCCGAATTATCTAGGTCAAATGGTCTATAAATAACAGAGCATCCAAAGAAGCATCACTTAATGGGATTGTTGTCATATGGATTACACCCGCAAGTGTTCTCTATAGAGCAATGGAAACACCTTGCCTAAAATAGGTTATATAGTAAGCTAAAGATAGTGATACCGCCTGTTGCTAGTATGGTAGGCTCTCGTGCACTCCCTCACTAACATGTCAAAGTCGGTGTCCACAGCTCCATATAACTCCAAAGCTAGAGGAACAAAGAGGTGACCTCTCTACATACCTCTATACTTGGAGACCTTGGCTATTGCCATTCCATTCGTCGTCCATCTTGGAGGATGGGTGATCAACCCATGTGGAATTGTGTCATGAGTAGGATCGGTAACCACCACATCCGTCACAGTGACCTGGTTTGGGAGGACCAGGTCACTAACCCTAGTCGACTACAAGGCATACCAACGCTCCCTCCATGTGAGGTATCCACCCTCTCGCGCCATAACAAATACCACATCTCTAATGGCATCATGGATAGCTATATGTGCACTCCGAAGGATAGTGAGTCATATGAACACATGTTCATCTCCAGGGATAAAGTATCTCTTGTATGTCACAATAATACCTATAAGGAAATTGATCCAGTATCCATGTCACTCGCATATATCTCAATGATAGGCCTATATGCGATCATAAATCGAGAATATAACAATGTACCGAGAGTGCCCAACTAGCCAAGAATGTTATAGGTGCTATCTCATCCATCGATAATAAACCTAGCACTTCACATAAAATAGACAAAAATGTTTGTCTCCTCGCCAAATCTTCTATCATACACTCGAAGTTCCTTAGTGTGATATGTACTCCCCTACTTGTCATGTAGGTTTAGTGTATATATGCGTAGGTGCACTTAGTATTAAGTTGTGGATCCTTCATATGTGTACATTTTAGTCGCGCTTGATTGCAATGTATTGCAATAAAGCGCGTTTGTTCTTTTGATACTGTAGTTGGTTCATGTGAAGGGGAAGTTTTTTCACAACTTGTTCAACTATCCCGTGGTCTTCAAAGTCAACCCCTATTGGAATATAGATATACCACAGTGCGTATGTCTCCTGCCATCAGACATGACATTTCCTAAGGAAAGATTTTCTGTCCTCGTGACTTTGATGCACATTCTCGAAATGTAAAATTGGTTGTACCCTTTTCCTTCTACTCAAAGTTTTACACGTCGGCACATGATGGACCAATTACTAGAGGATATGTGATATGTGAAAGTTACGACAATATCGTTCCAGCGTTTCCAAATTCAGTAGATATCTCCACGAACGTGAAACACAACGCATTTGTAGGTTACAACTTGACGATCCATCCAGAGATTAAAAATAAAATAAAATAAATTAAATTCTTCGATGAAACTGCACACTAAGTTTATCAAACATTGATATTATATTTCAACAGATCGTCAATAGATGGATGATTGTTTTAGAAATGGAAATACAAAAACTAGCTTTTCCATTTAGACAATGAAGTACATTCAATATAGTAGAATATAAAATTATATCTCATTATAGTTTAGCTGCAATCTTTTGGTAATGTAGTTGTGGCTGTGTTAAGTAATTGGAAAATGAAGTATACAAAAGTTTCGTACACAATACTCTTACGATTAATTTTCCATTTTTTTCTCTTCTCTTTTCAATTTCAATGATATGAAAAGTTTCTATATTCAGGAAGTTTAAACATTTATTTCAAGATTTTAGATACAACGCTCAAAAATATCCTCTTGCCAAAAGTTACTTGTAGTAGTAACACAAGATTACCAAAATGTGAAACCAATTCGATTCATGATAACCAACAAGGTCTGAAATTCTATGTCCAAGTTTGCTAAGCAAACTATGAAAGAAGTTCATGTTACACATATCAAGTTACATGACTTTGTTCAAAGTTGAGACAAATTTGTAATTAGTATATATTACACTATTTGCAGTTGTAGTTTTTGGATCCAAGCTTTATTTACCACAATAATATACACAAATTAAGGATAGAGAATAATATATAATGATTAAGGAATTTTTGATGATTGTAAATTTTTGATTTGAAGGTATATATCTCAATAGTGATATCATTTAGAAGTGTGATAATTTATTTAGGTTTCATGTGAGTAAAAAATAATAGAGCACTTTCTTTGGTGGAGTAGTTACAATATAGAATCTAATTTTTTTATAGAATATTTTGGTTAGTTGAATATATACAATGTCGTACACATACATATCACATCACAATATACATCTCTATCATATTAAACATCACACTACATAGATCCATCATACACCAACACAACTACACCACAATTATAAACCAAAAATTCAATACCTTGATCGGTCAACACTTCCGCTAGTGCATCAAATTGGCTAAGCACTGAAGAAAATAACGCATAAGTTGTTCCCCCATCAACTCAATCCACTTGTAGAAATTCTCAATATGATCAACACATATAGATGATGTTGTATAATCAATGATATATGTCATGCAAAATCCAAGCTCCAAGATAACCAAGTCCCATAATCAATAGAGGATGTAACTGTGGTATAAGGACATAGAATGATGCTTGAACACGATCACATACCATACATCTAGCCACAAATTGTTGCATTTAAGTTTGCATACCTCTCCACCAATATTGACTTTGAAGTAAACTCTATGTCCGCTTCACTCCAAAATGATCTAACCCTCCTTGATACTCAAAATGCCCATCAAAGTACATATACAAAAATACTCGAACACCACCATATTATCATGGATGTCTCTGCTTACCATCAAACTGTCCTCTGTCCCAACGTCCAAGGATAACATATCCATTCTTTGACCCAAGAGAGATATCACATAGCCCTTAAGTGCCAACATACTCAAAAAGGCAGATGCATGCCAACCTGACACCATCTCCGCATCAATGTCACTTCACCATCGAGCCTTGGTTTCGTCAACTTGACTTGTACATGGATTTCGACTTAATCCATATGCATCAGGGTTCATCATTCCAAGTCTTTGTACAACCGTGAAATCATACTCTTGTAGTATAAGAGTACATCGTGCAAGCTTTCCTGTAAGCTTATCTAATTCCATCAATCATTTCAATGGTTGATGATAAGTGATGATAATGAAGTAATTTCCAAACAAATAATATTTAAAATGTGCCACCATCTAAACAACTAGCAAACATTCACCTTCATAAGAACTATACTTTGACTCAGTTGCATTATTGGAGCAATTTGCATAAGCTATTACAAACTCCTTCCCCTCATCATCATGTTGGATAAGCATTGCTCATAAACCTAACATACTCCAATCAATATGTACTTGAAAGGGACGAGTTCTCACTAGTCTACTCAAAAAAGGGGAGGATGTCAACCTTTCATTGAGTTCAACAAAAGCTCTCTCTTGTTCATCTCCCCAACGCCACTCTTGATCTAGCTTTGTCAGTTTTGTCACGGCTTTGACAATAGTGGTTAATCCTTGCACATATCGACGTTAAAAGTTTGCAACTCCAAGGAAGTCTCGCACCCTAGTCACATATGAGGATTGTGGAATATGCAAGATTACTTCCACCTTGATTTTCTGAACTCCCAATCCTCTTGGGGTATGACCCAAGTACTCTACTTGCTCATGAAAGAAGTTACACTTTCCAGGATGCAACTTGAGACCATGAGAAATCAATTGCTCAAATACATCTTGCAAAATGTCTCTCATGCTCCATCAATATAACACTATATACTAGAATATCATCAATGTAGCCTCAGGCATAATCAAATCCGGCTAGGATCCTATCCATCACTCTTTGGAACTTAGTAGGTGCATTCTTTAATCTAAATGGTAAGAACTTCCATTGATATAATGTATCATTGCCATGCGTATCAATGTCCAAAAGGCTATCTTGGCCTTATCCTCATCTCAAATCTGCAACTGATGATATTTTGCTTGTAAATCCAATGTACTAAAAACCTTTGCATGCCCAACCACATCAAAGATCTCCACAAGTGTAGTCATAGCATATCGATCAGATTTTGTCTATTAATTGATAGATCAATAGTCACCACAGATGCGTCTATCTATATAATTACCATGTATATCCTTCTTGGTTGGCATCACCACAACAAGACATATTCTGCATATGATATCTCCACTAATCCAACATAAGAAAGATCATGACACCTACTTTGGATAAGATTTGTTTCCATATCGATGTATCGATAACGACGAAAGACTAGTGCATCAGTTATCAAGTTAATAAGTATATCAAGACTTATCAAACAACCTAAATCCCTCATACAAAACAGTTTTTTGAAATATGGATAGTATGACTGGTCCGCAAATCCAACCTCTATTGGTAACACATAGAAGCAATAACACTCCAAACAACAAAGCATCAACACAAATAAATATGATGCATAAACATGAAGCAAAGATGGAGGTATATCAATCACATGAAACATAAATAATAATACTCTATCTCAAAAAATTCATCAAAGGTGTCAAACCAATCCAACCCAGACTTACATAGCATGAGGAGGGCATTTAAAAACACTAAAACTTAGTTTTGGAGATCTTATGTCATTTATATCGATAATATGACACTAGTAATTCAATTATATAAGACATTGATTTTTATAATTCTTTATCTAATGAATTTTTTTTTTCAAACGGACACTGTTTAAAACTTATGTGAGACTTTGAAAATCTTCAATTCTAACTTCAGACCCCTAAATATCAAAATTTTGTAATTATGACATTGATGGTTGGTTGCTTGACATCTTCATCCCCATGTGAGATACTTTAGATTTTCTATCACCACACCAAATTTCAGATCAAACAGTGTCGTATGGATATTTCTTTGCTCTAAGAACACCTAAACGACTGGCTGTAGAAGAACCCTCCTGAATCTCTCGTGAGTTGACAATCTCTTCTTCTTCTCCTCAGCACTCCACATTCCCTAAAACTTCAACGGAAAAAGATTATGATATCCAATGTTTGGACCAATAACTCTTGTATAAACTCTACAGAAAATTGCTCTACAACCTTGTTGTTTTTGTTGGAAAAGTTTCATATGTTTCTCTCTTCTAGATCTGTCAAAACAATTATCAAGTTACATACTATATCATAAGGCAATATACAAACCCATGTGTACTAAAACCATCACACATCCCAATCTTTGATTCCAATTGCTCTTAAATTTCATGAGAATGTCACTTATCAGCCAAACTTCAATTGTGAAAAGTTTTACTGATGAAACTGTTTGATAGCAAAAGATATGATCGCTATACTAACTTTGTGACAGTCAGTGCAATCCTGCAACTCTGACTATATACACAAACTTCAACCTATCACTCTGTACTCAAAACTCATCTAATGCAGTCAAAATTTCAATCCAAATACAAGACTAAGTCGTAAACTATATCTCTATTGAATCAGATTTCTCAAAACCCTCGTAGGATTCTCATAAACACCCAAATACACTCAAAGGTTTAAATTTCTCTCTCTATCTTTGAATCACCATATTAAAGTGATAAACCCCTCAAATGCATCCATTCTTGAGCCCACGTCGTTGCTCATCCCGTCAGCTCCCAAAATCCTTGAATGTCCCCCTGAAAGGTCTCCAAAATTGCTCAAAACCTTGAAGAAGTTGCCCAAGTGCATTCATTGGCCAAACTTCAAGACTAATAAAAATGAAGAATGTTATTTTGACATCTAGTGTGGCCAAATTAGCTCCATATTAATTTAGAGCTTTACAAGTATCCTAAACACACTACTTAGTAATCCTATACACAATATGAGTTGCCACTAATAAAGAGTCAAAATACAACTCGAAACCGGTTAAGTAAGAACAGAACTATAAACAGAATCGGACAGTTTATAACTTGAGAATAATATTCTTCGCCAAAATTCATAACAATCAAATCCATATGGTTTCTTTTCGGAAAACAATAGTGATAGATTGAAACCAATGTGTTGAAAATCATCACTATTAGTAAATTCAGATCCATAGCGCCCAAACTAAATCAAAACATATACTGTTAAGTTTCAAATCACGCCATAGGAAACAACTGGAAGAATAATTTTCTGGAGAGTTTATCACTTATTGTATAAAGTTATATCCAAAGTGATATATTAATCACTCCCGAAAGTGATCACGATGAAGACACTGGATGTTGATCACAAATGGATTGAATATCGATACATCTAGAAGATCATGTTATCCTCTATCTATGTCTTACGCGGTTCCATTTTGATTAGATAAACTCTTTAGTCAACAAAATGATGTGTCTAAATCTCTTCAATACCATTTTCATCATAACTGCGTTTTATATCTGATAAAATCCAAGATAATATATATTGGAGACTTTTGAACATATTGACCTTACAAAATCCAACGATGAGCTCTTAATAACGTTACAATATACCGTCGATTATTCTAATATAAAATATTGTGATCATAACATCTCTGAAGATGACACATATCATCTTCTCATAGTAACCGCATTATAACACGACAACGAACAATATATAATAATTTGATAACATAACGTTATTTTTTTTACCTGAAAATTTCAAAACACCAAATCTTAAACTTTGATCATTTATATTTAAAATCTTTTTCAACCAATCTAGATTTAGAGCATGCATAGAAATCTTCTTATGAATGTTTCAATTTTTTTTTAAAGAGAAACTTGCAAATATGGTCCCCTAATGTAATTAGTATACCTCAATGCTCAAGATATTTTACAAATAAATAAAGGAAATTGAGATCAAATTTTTTATTTCAAAATAAATGACCCCATGGGTTGTTGGAAAACATACCATGAAAATGCAAGAATTGCCAAGAATTATATTTCCAATGGCCATAAATATTTTTAAAAAATTCCATACTTTAATTACACAAATTTCGGAATCGTGTTGAATTACGGCATTAATGCTCCCACCCACAGAGCACTTAGAAGTCAGCCGTGAAGTTGAAACCAACGCTAGGACTGAAGTTCCAATTACCAACAGTACTTACAACTAATGAGTAGCTATGCATCATCGGCCATTGTCCCGGCTGATAAGGGTGGAGTACAGTACGTGTAGTAGCTCCGGCCATCGATAGATCAGATGTGATGAAAACAATCCGGAACATTCGCCAATTGAGCATTTATCCTGCCGAACCATACTATGTGCGCAGAGTTTCACCGATGAATGAATGATATAATTCTCATTTCCACGGGGATCCAGACGGATCTTGGGACCACCAAGGGTCTGAAGGTACCGAACCTGAGGAATCTGAGAAAGTAGGAACCAAGCATGAGAACAGGAGCCAGTTTACTGACCTAGAGAAAACCAAAGGTGGTTCGACTCACTACATCCCAAGAGGAAAATTGGGAATCGATCAAGAGAGAATCCCTTCCCAAGAATTCTGCAAAGTCCTCGACTATTTCGTGCTTTACATGATGTTTTTACAATCGTTGATAGTTACGAGTCTAAGACAACAAATACACCCGGACAGACTTCTTTTTGGAAATGTGAAGAAGCCAAAAATCTGACCTGGTTCAACGATGTACATACCTCAGGCGACATTGATCTATACAAGCGATATTTAACAGAGCCAGACTTTGGAGAACCATCTCAAGTTCCGAGTATGCTCCAACTTGATCTATGATACAGGCCGTGGTCGAACGAGCTGCAGTTGCTCTCGACTGCCGGGGACCGTCTGTTCACTGGCTTGTTCAAAACCCTCCATCCTTCCAGTCTCCTTCGCAGCCTACGAGGAAGAATGTACACAAACCGGTGGAAAAATGAATAGAGACAGACCAAGCAGATGATGCACCCAAACGAGATGGAAACAATCATCGTCGTCTGATATTTGAGCACGGGCGGAAGGACTGCAAATCCAGCAGCTCCAAAGCCTCCCAGGAGGCACGATATGGACAGCACCAGCAACAAAGACGTCCGCAGCAACGACGCCTGGACGTGTTTAACATCCTCTGCGACGCAGTAATTTGAGGTTCTGAAGATTGTGGCAGCTCTCAAGAGCGCTCCGGCGCCCGAGACCACAGTCGCTGCGGCCACGAAAAAGGCGAGGCTGTTGAGCACCCAGAAGCAGCGAACGCTCTCGTACTCGACGGCAGCGAAGGCTATGGGAATTATGCCGGGCGAGTTTGCAGACTGCGCTGGGATGAAGCTCAGGGGCTGCAATCCCAGAGGCGGTTGGAGCCAGCCGCCGTAAGTGACACAGGCGATGAGCGTGGCTCCGACCACGTTGGAGTTCGTGGTGGCCACGTAGTCCTGGCGCAAGCTTATGAGGTGCTGAATCGACTGCTGGACGTCGACATCGTCGAGGAGCATTTTCTCGATGTCTTTCAAATCGTCGAGCTTCAGCTTCCAGCTCTCGTTGTCCGCGTTGGTCTGGTAGAACGTTCTGCAAGCTCTGGCGAGCTCGACGGGCGACCGATCGAACATGTCCTCTTCCGTGGTCTGGAGCTTCAGATTCCTCCGCTGGTTGAGCAGCAGCTTCACGACCTCCTTCTGCCCCTCGATGACGGCCAGATGGAGCGCGCTCTGCCCCGTCCCGTGGGAGACCATGTTCACCAGTCTCCGGAATTTCGGCAGCTTGAGAAGCCGCTGCATCTCCTTGGGGAACCCCCGGAACGCAGCGTAGTGCAGGAGAGTGAGCCCGCCGTAGTGATCCTCCAGCTCCAACCCTTTGCGCAGCGTTTGATCTTCATCTTCCGCGATTCGACGCCGCTCCAGGAGCTCTTTCAGCGACCACAGAAGCTCAGATCCTGCTCTCAGCAGCCCACGGTCTAGCACCTCCAGCTCTCCGAGCCTCACAATCACTTCTCTCTCCAGCATCTCCGAAACCGAGCGACTGTCGGGCTCCCATCCTCTGCGAGGAGGGCTGGGCTGGAATCTGAGCCCACGGAGCCGTCCAAACGAGCCGCAAAGCAGATTGTGGCTCGATATAGTTGTCCACGGCTTGTTCCCTGGAGCCCTGTACAGAGGCAGCTTGTGAGTGAATGCGGATCTCAAAGGCATGTGCCCATCCCCATTTGAAGCTCCCAGGTTGGGGACCAGGCCCGCGTTCAGAGTGTGTCGAACGAGGCATATGTTGTCGACTTCACACGCCAGGTGCAGGGGACTGTTCCCATCGATGTCAGGGACGTTCACATTCAGAGTGCCCAGCTCGAGCAGGTGCTTGATGAAGCAGTTGGCGCACTTGGCTGCATCCCGCGCTAATTTGTGCATGTGGCACTTGAGAGCAATGATATGCAAGAATGTGCGTTTCGAGCTGTCGGTAGAATTGGAGTAGGAGATTACTTTGACAAAAGCGTGAGAGAGTCTATCCACGCGTATCTCGACCTCGTTCTGCTGGATGCAGAAAATTTCCGAGAATTTTTGTTTCCATTCGTCGTCTGGAAGAGAGTCCCAGTACCTCTTCAGTTTGTGGCGAATGGAAGAGTCTTTGTGTGCTGTGCATTCTTCTGATTCCGAGGAATGTATTGTCGACACCACAATTTTGACGTGGTCCAGAAATTTGCTCATCAGATCGTGGTCACGAGGATAATTTGTGAATCCGTTCTCCTTGAGCGTTAAAGTCATGTACGCTCTCAACAACTGCACTGCTATGAAGACGTGCCCACCTTTTGCGGCCATGTGCAGAGCAGTGAACTTGGCTTCACAGCTCTTCTGTTCCATGAGCTGGAGGCGGATTGGCAGAGGAAAGTCGAATCTTCGCCCGGAATTGACCCTGGTGGTAACCACCGATTTCTGACGAGATTCATCGACGACTTTATTCCAAAATCCATCAAAATTCTCGTCTTCTAGGAGCAGAGTGATGACATCCGAGTGGCCTCCGCGAGCAGCCAGATGTAGACAGTTGAAGCCTGCTTTGTCACAAATTAGCAGGTCTGCTCGCTGTTGCAGGAGAAGCTCGACGGCGTGTATGTGACCGAGCTCAGATGCAAGCATCAGAGGAGTTCGGTTTAATCCATCTCGAGCATCGACATCTATGTCTGGACAACAGAGGAGCAGCTTCAGCACTCTGTCGTAGTTCGCTCGCGCCGCATGATGCAGAGCTGTGAATGCTGAGGAGTTTGGCTCTTTTGCGTTCACATTCACCTGAGACGCAGCCAAGACGGACTCCACTTTGGCCTCATCACCACTCTGAGCAGCTTCAATAAGCTCCTGCGAAGATGGAAAACCATGCTCTTCTTCGTCGTCGTTCCCATTCTGTCTCTGCCGCTCTTGTACAATTTCACGAGGCTCCTCTCTCGCCTTCATATCCTGCTCGTGTCTGGATGATCTGGAGGAGCCACTGCCAATTCGAATGCATGGAAGAAACAAACATGCTGCATCAGTCTCTATCCCGGGACTCTGTTCCAAGATGTGCGGCTTCATTGACTCGTCCATCTCACACTAGCATCCGATCTCTGCCCCCGTTCCCATGTGCAAAAATGTCACGTGTTTCAGAGTGTCCACTCCGCATCGCGCCTCTGAAACTACAATCACATCCGATGTCCGGTTCAGTTGTCAGGCCCAAATTGGGCATGGTTGCAGATTTTACCCTGCATCGAGGCTTTGCAACAAGACCTCGACCTTCAATGACCCCTTCACTCCGTCGCTGCATAAAATTCGACACGAGCCTGGACGCATAAGCAAGAAACTCAGGTCAGTCAATGAATTTAGAGACACAAAATTCAACGTTGGACCTACCTTCGCACGGGTCGTGACCTGTTTTTAATGGTAGGATCGCCGTGGCTAGTGTGGTTCAAGATGATGGAAAAGTTCGAGCTATCCGTCACTCCATGCGTTTTTTAAGCTGAAGTAACTGAAGGCGTGCATGGGTGATGTATCTGCCGGTGGGCCGGCTAAAAGAAAGTCACCTAGAAGGAATAGGTGGAACTACTCCCGAATATTGACAATAGGACAGTACATCCTGGAGAATCCTTTCGTCTTGGCCTAAGAGTATTAACTGAATTGTATATGAAGGCGACTTGACTATTCTAAAGAATCGATGCCTAGTTCCTAAACTCCTGGAGAATGGGCACTGAACAGAGGAGTCCACTATTTCCAGTCACTAAATCTGCTTTTCGTACTTTAGAGTTGTGACCCGCGAGTTGAGACCTCGCGGGTCACAACTCGAGTCAGGAAAGTTCGTTGAAAGTTCCGATATAGGAAAATTCTCCAGATATATTCTCACGTTTGTGTGTGGGACCACACCCGTTCCCATCATGGCAGCTCAATCGAGAGAAATTCTTCTTCGGGTAGACCACTTTTTATTACTCTTTCGTCAAAGACTGGATACGGTGACAGGCCCCAGTGCGTCAAGGTAATGTAGACCTTCATTTCAAACCCACAATCATCATCAAAATAGCTCGAGGGGCGTCAGATGAGTACGGTGATTTGCGGACAGATAGCTCGAAGTGACGATAAGGTAGCCTCAAGGCATGTACGCAGAAATATCGACGTCAAAGCTTAGCAGTTTATACCATTCACGCCAACAACAAGAGGATAGGATTACCCTGGCAAAATCACCATGGAGAAGATTTACAACGCTATATCATTTTACTAGAAGTCGTGAATTGTGTGAAACCAAAGTATACTACGACAGCCTCAATTCTCAATTCTGGTGGGAACTCATAACCATGGCTCGACAAATCACTGGAGCACCAGTTGCGAGTGCCAAATTTGATGAGCATATTACAGTCTGGTTATATTTACGGAGAGAAGCACATGTGTTAAACATGTATGCTTCTCTCGGTAGCTTCTTTGCTCTGCCTACTCGATTTCTTCTAAGAATGGAGGTGCAAGTGGCTCCTAGATGAAATGAATTCTTTCTAGTCCAAATCTGCACCGAGGATTGTGGATCAAAGACAGAAACTGAAGACACAAGAAGCAGCTAAGTATCTAGTTACTATGACCATTGTACCGGTACCAACGGTTGAGCTGTCTAAACGTTGGCTTACACGAAAATATCTGTTGATCTGTTGGCAACAGTTCTCAGGTGTGAGACTTGTCACAGCTAGTCACGCTGGAGTGAAAAAGCTACTGTCAGTGGTAATGTGGCAAGAATTGACCGAACTTGTTGACACTAGACCAGAAAGTCTAGTGTCAACAAGTAAGTCTCCGGCGATCGGCAATGGGCTGATCCAGATTGAATGTCCCGTGACCATTCCCGAATTACAGCGTTCGCATTCCGCTATGGAGGCCACCCTACGAATAAGGATCCACCTCTTCGCTTTGTTACCGCTCGACCTGGAGAAATAAGATACATTTGATTCAAGATTCTCTTTGAGGTGGCAGCTAATCAGCCATTTATGTGTCGGTAAAACCAACAGATTTGACGGTACATTTTCCAGCCCTTCTGTAAAGCCTGCTCATAGCACTCGAGTTGAGGTTCGAGAATCCTTTCCGACTCAGTCCTGGTTCACAGTTTGGCACCAAATCGAGTTTGGAGTCAGTCATGAGCTCTTGAGTGTCAGCGTGTACAGTTCCCGAAGAGGCTCTCCCCTCCATACTTGAGGGCACCATCGCCAACCCTTCAAAGCCAAGAGTATGATGTATATGTATTTCCTGCTAGGACTGCGATGGTACGATTCTAATTCGTATTCGAAAATTTCGAATACGAGCTAGACTGATTAGCCTCCCCTGAAACGCCCGATTTGAATGTTTGAAGTGATTAACAGACGAGAGTTGAACCGAGACTCAACACCTGAGCTTGAAACGTTCGAAGAATTTAATCTTCAAGCGCTTCTTTTCAGGAAAGGGAGAAGTACTGAAGCACCGGTTGCTGTAGAAATTGGGAACAACGAGCCCCGGGATATCAATCGGAGTTCTAATCTGATCTCCACCTGCTACGATCTGATATCTCAATCCTTATATGTGTAAAATCAAGATCTTCTGCACCAATCAGCCTTCATTGCTGCTTCTGAACATGATGGTTTGCCACATTCTCTGTGTTCTTATATACGGATCATGGCGGCGAAATCACCCACAGAACTCATCGACAAAGTTCATTTTTTTTCGTCACTTCCATTGCCCCATGCAAGTTCCATTCTTGCTGGAACGATCGGGAAATAGAATAGCCGTCCACATCTCTCGATAAAGCCAGTAGTATGAAAACAATACCAAAGTACCATTTTGCATCACCTACCTCTTTTGGCAGGGCTATGTCTCTTAGTTCACATGACATTGATGGCCAGCATGATGATCCCCCTGATCGAAGCAAGCAAAAGAGCAACGGAACAGATTACGCCTTCACATTTCTCAATCTCATGACTTTAGTACACACAAAAATAATTGACATTACAGCTTGTCGTTTAAACTCTTGGAAAAAATGGTACCGCCGTACATTAAGGCCAAGAACTTTTTTTCCAATGCCAGATAGGAAACACGCAAATAGAATGGTAAGAAACAAGAATATAACATTAAAATGTAAAAAGTCCAAGAGAACGTAGATTGACATTTTATCATGTACTTGGTACAGCCTAGTAATGAGCACTTTGCATTGGTTTCACCCCGTTGATATATAGTAATAGGAAGGAAGAAAAAGATTCCATAGGTTTACAAAAGCTCCAAATTTGAGAAATAACCATATTTGTATTAGTTCGAACCGTCTTAACTATATTTCGTCTCATTATGTAAGGAATTCTGCAGAAGCCAAGTATTAAAAGTTATGTAGTAATCATGGTGCAAAATGAATCTTTTAGAAGAAAGAGATATGCTTTTGAAAATGTAGTATTCTGATTTGAGGTGAAAAATGTATCATGTAATTAAAAAAAATAATGCAAATAGGATAGGTCTACATTAGTGAAATGGAATCGAATCCTATAGAGAAAATCATTGATGATGGTCTAAAGCGGTACAGTTATACTTACACTTCCAATACAATCTAGTAACTATGATTGATATATATATATATATATATATATATATATATCTTTATTTATTTAGTTAAATTTTCTTTTCCTCTTATTTCATGACTTCCACAAAAGCTAGTGTTATGCATTCTAGTTTTTCAATTTTTATTAATAAAAATATTATTTAAAAAAAATGATGTATGTATTTCTTTATCAAAGAAATGTATAAAAAATTTTAAATCAATGAATTAAATCTTGTTTGAAAAAAAAACCTGAATCTATAATATGTTCGAAAGTAATTCAATGTATTATAGTGAGATAGGAAAAATCATTATACATAGTGAAACTTATGTTAAGTTTGTGTGAGAAAAAATTAATATCATGCAAAACATTATATGTAAGAATATGTAATTTATTATATGTATAAACAAGAATTAATTAACTTTGAAGAAAAAAAACCCACGCAAAACCATGGACAACACAATAAATATCATGCATATCAATTTTCTTGAAACGCCCCGATGGATTTATACTTAAACCCCAAGGCTCAAATACGTCCAACATAGCCGCTAAGTTTATTTGATAAAGCCATCGCTACACTCGCTCACTAGAGATACATTACTTGGACCAAACCACATCTCAAACAAAATACTTGAAAACCTCAAACCAACTATGGAACAAACCCTATACATGCTCTTTCAAAACATACCTTATAGCTGAAAAACAAATTTTTTTGATTTATATATACAAACAAATTTATATATCATTAATATATCTATATAACCTCCTTACTAGCACCCTTACCGCATGTCTTGAAAAGAACGGTGGAGAAAACCATATAATCATATCAGCTCAAGAGGGATTCCAACAACATAGACAACACATACAACTTAATGTATGTATTAGGAACTCTACAAGATGTCAAACGAACTAAGAAGTACATATATTTCCTATGCCTTTAGCTCAATCGATAATCAATATTTATTTGCGTTGAATTTCCTCTTGGAGTACACAGCGATGCAGTATGTCTAGTTGAAGACATAACAAACCAATCCACAACTTCATAAAGCAGTCTTGTGGAAGAATTGAAGTACTCCTTATCACTTGACTTTTCATCTAACCGGACACACATTTAGCCCATACCTCTTTATGATATTCTTGATACCACTTCTTTGATGGTTTGACAGATTTGATTTATATGACACCTTCCCCACATGCAAAATAAGTATATTTCGCAGGGTTTATAAGTCGATCATACACAAAAATCTGTAATTTTTTCATTTATGTACAAAAACAAGAAGATAAATTGAAAAAATAATGTTATTTGATCAGTTAGTTGCTGAAGTCAACAAAACCAATATAGGCATTAACACATGCCACATGGAAAAATGACAATAAATTGAAACAAAAATTGGAAATTAATATTACATTAAATAAAAAATGTTTTAATTTTGATCCACATAACAAAATATAAATATATTTGTACATCTATCTATTCAACCGACTTAATTGAGAAACTCTGTAAATTGCATAAAATATATTAAAAGAAAAACTCAAGAAGTTAGCAAAACGTCATGCTATTCAAAATCAAAAATTCAAATAAGTCTTCAAAATAATATATATATTTGTAAAATATTCACTTTTTGTTGCATTTTTTTAAACTCAAGTAAATGGACTATATGTTTATATGAATAAAAAAAATGTTCAAACTTCCTTGCGTAACTCCAAGTGACATAATTTTAACAATGAATACTTTGGAATTGGAATTTTTACACTCTAAACACCATATGTTCAAATTGTAGTCTTAAACCTCTTACAATTTCTTCACATATTGACTTGTAACCCTTTTGTATGGTTTAGTGGATTATAAAACATTACTCATAGATCTCCTCAATGAACCATATAATATAAAACATTACTTACACACATATCTTTTTAATTCACACAATTTACATATCCCACACTTTGGACATCACCAACACAACCAATTTAAAATAATGTTCCTACATCACTTTGACATAACATGAACACAAATAAAACTCATTACAAAAAGCTCTTAAACGCAAATTCAATATCCAATTTTTGAACAATATCTCAAACTCTTATTGAAAAATTATTTCAATCACTTAATATTTTAATTATTTTGGGAACAAAACATACAATATATAAGAGATGTCATGCAAGCAATTCATACTTCAATCCACATACTTAAGCCTAACACCACCATACTTTAAAGTATCCAACTAGATATTAGATATATTAACAAATTTATCCAAATCGACTTTAACATCACATATGGCTCCTTCATGCTTTGTGAACACCATTAACACAAATTGGATACTTTTTTTCAAGCCTTGTTTGAAAACAACACATTTTTATGCTCCACTCATATCTATAATGGATATTTGAAGATAATTTTTTTTTTGATATATTCATGTGTAACACTAGGGAAGTGAGGAGAGACCACTCGAATAGCTCAAGAAATTCTGAAGTTGAGAGATACCTCAATGGTTTCTCTTTCTCCATATATAGTCCTTAAAAAGGTACAAACTAGATAAGGTTACACAACCACCATTCATTCAATTCCTTGTGGATCGGTGACGTGAGAATCATCCCTATGACCACACGGATTGCTGACATGTACTCCAACTAACACACAAGAAACACAATCTAAAAAGCACATGCATTGATGACGTGGTACCTTTAGACACTCCACTAATAATCAACTTAAGACTATATATCTCCTCTTTGTGTAACCTCTACTTTAGTCCTCACTAACTAAAGATGGTTACAAACCTCCCTCCTTTTAAGATGCAACGTCCTCGTTGTTCACACGTTCAAACTCTTAAACGATCAAAGGTGCATTGGCTAAGGTCTTTGCCAGTTCCCAAGTTGATTCATATGATGGATATCCCTTCCATTGAACCAAATACTCAATTTTTGGATATTTATGACCCCGAATCCATTTTTTGAGAATCTTGTCAACCTCAAGCTGCTCCCATAGTAGATAAAGGAGGAGGGGTTGATGGATTTATGAACTGCTTGGGGACGTGGTACATGTTTTCGCAATTGTGAGACATGAAATACGGGATGTATTTTCATGTGTAACGGGAACTCTAACTTGTAAGACACCTCGCCAACACGTTTCAACACCACAAAAGGACCTATGAATCGAGGGTTAAATTTTAGTGTTCCTACAAGTGACAAATTGGATAGTCAAACTTGATCTCCTTCCTAAAAATTCACCTCCCTGCGATGAGCATATGCATATTACTTTTGTCGATTTTGAGCAATTACCAACTTCTCCTTTGCTTGATGCAATCCTTTGTGTATGTGATCCACAAAATCATTGACTGCAAGAACTTTGGTTGAAAACTCCTGCCCTTTAGGAATTCTCAACAAACTAGAAGGTGTCAAAGGATGAGCACCATACATCAGATAAACTGGAGACAATTTTGTAGATGCATTAACAGAATTATTATATGCAAATTTCACTAGAGGTAGAAGAGTATCCTACACTTGTTGTTCCTCCAAGGTGAATGATCTTAGCATATTTTCTATTGTTCTATTGGCCCTCTCTGTTTGACCATCAGTTTAAGGATGATAAGCTGTAGATATTCCTAGCTTTGTTTTGAATAAACCAAACAAGGTTTTCCAAAATAATATAGTAAAATGAGTTCCTCTAAATGTGATTAAGACTTTGCTTAATCCGTGATTTAAAAAAAATGCGTCTAGATACAAATGAACAAGTTGTGGTACTGTCACTGTCTTTGTGATAGGTCGGATGTGTATCATCTTAGTCAATTTATCCACAAAGACCACGACTAAATCATGTTCTAAAGAGGCTTTTGGTAACTCACATACTATATCCATAGTAACATGTTCCCCTCATTGTTCAGGAATGGTAAGAGGTTGTAATAAACGTGTTGGTTTATGATTCCCCGCCTTATTTTGTTGACATGCGACATAGCTTCGAACATATGCCTCCACATCTTCCCGCATCCTTGGCCAATAGTTCACTCGTTGTATGTTCTCGAAAGTCTTTTCAGCTCCCACGTGCCCCGCAATGGTTGTATCCTGGCCTTCTGACAATACCATTGTACGTAAATCTATATCTTGTGGGATCCATATACGCTGGTCCTGAAATGCTAGACGTTGAACCTTCTTTGCTGTCTTTGCTTGAAATGCTTTCATGATCTCCTCATCCTCCTTTGTTGCAGCCATCATTTGAGACCACCAATTAACTTGGATTTTCAACTTTGTGATGTTGTTGATACACGGCATTCGCGTGAGAGCATTTGCAAGTTGTTTCTTGCCCTTCACATACACTATCTTCATGTTGAACTGTTGACGCCATTCTATCCATGGTTCCCCATCTCCATTTTTGACCCTTTCCTAGCATAGAAGGCTTGGGCAAGATGTGCAAAAGCTTTAACAAATATGCAATAAAATCCGGTAAGACGTAAAAAACTCTTTAGTTGAGTTTGATCCTCTGGTGTTGTCCATTTATGTATGGCTTCTATTCTCTCACTAATCACTTGGATTCCCTGCGTTGTGAATCGATGGTCTAAATAATCTACTTCTGATTTGTCAAATTCACATTTTGAAGCTTTGGCATATAACTCATTCTCTCGCAAAACCTGAAGTACCTATCATAAATGTTGCATATGATCTTGTAAGGTTGTACTATATACCAAAATATCATCCAAAAAGATAATAACAGATTTGTCTAAATAAGGACAAAAAATATCATTCATTAATCTCGTGAATGTGGCAGGTGCGTTAGTGAGATCAAAAGGCATCACTAGATACTCAAAGTGATCATACCTAGTACGAAAAATTATCTTCTAAACATCTTCATCAGCAATTCGAATCTGGTTGTACCCGCTCCTCAAATCCAGTTTGGTGAAGTACTTCGCCCCTTGAAGTTGATCAAACAAATCATTCATTCGAGGTAATGGATATTTATTTTTCACCGTTTGTTGATTCAACCCACGATAGTCAATGCACAACCTCATACTCCCATCCTTCTTCTTCACAAATAGTATCGGAGCTCCGTATGATGATACGCTTGGTTGAATGAATCCTTTCTCAATATCTCCTCCACTTGAGCTTTACATTCCTCCAACTCATTTGGAGCCAAACGATATGGAGCTTTGCACGTTTAAGTGCTTCCGGATATCATCTCTATCTTGTGATCTACACGCCTTTTAGGTGGCAATCCTGCAGGTAGATCATCCGGGAAGACATCCTTATACTCCGTAATAATATTGCTCAATGATTCAGGAATGTAAAGATTATCCTTAAAACAAGCAACATCTCTTATAAGTCCCCAGAAACATACATCACCTCTAGAAATGGCAGTCTTACCAATCACAAAGAGAAGTAAGCTTCTATTTTGAGATGAGCTTCTATCTCCGTAAATCTTCCATCCACTATTTTTTACTACTTTCTTTCTCCAATCTACCTCCGGATTGTATTGCTCCATCCATGGCATTCCTAGGATGACATCATATTGAGCTAATCGGATTACTGTGCATTCAATCTCTTCCTGGTACCCGCATATGGCTAGTTGTACACTCCGAGCTAATGTCTCAATTGGTTCAGTTTGCCCATTTGGCAACTCCACTTCCTCACTCACATCCTTCATCAAAGTCAATCCTACTTTCATTGCAACATATCGTGATAGAAAATTTTTTGTTGCTCCAGGATCAATTAGGACTCGCACCTTGTGTCCTTCCATCATCCCATCTATGACAATCAATCATGCTTGTTTCTTGCTCCCTCCATGAGCTTCCAATCGTTGTCTTCTTCCAACCCCGTCTTTTCTTTGTTTAGTGGAACCAGTAAGGCCGCGAGGCAAGTTTACTGGTGATCTTCGTTTCCCTGCAAGATCTTGTCTTCATTGTCATATTCCTCTCCTTCCATATTGTTGAAAGGCCTTCACAACATAGGTCTTCCTCCAGATGGTCATGATTGAGTTTTACAGAACTTGGCAATGTGACATATCCTCCCACATGTATAGCATTGACAATTGTCACGAATCCCCATTCCTCCTTGATTAACCATTCCATTATTTGCAGGAAGATCCGGCAAATTTGGAATAAGTGATCGACGATTATCCCCTCCATACCTAGGTGGTGGTCCTCGTGGTGGTGCATATCCTTCCCTACGTCGAAGGTTTCCCAACTCCATGGGTGTTGGGCCAAGTGATTCTCGAACATTGCTTGATCGTTCACCGTGTGTGATCCCATAAGCACCCGAATTCCGTTAAGCAATTGCGATTGCTTCATTCACTATGGATGGATTACTCACCATCACCTCCTTTTGCACTCTCTCCTTCAGGTCTTGTTTGAAGACATCTAAGACTTCTGCTCCACTCATATCCATAATGGATACTTGAAGGTCACGAAATTCTCAATGTATTCATGTATGCCTCCTTTCTGCTTCAAATCCCACAACTTCATTCTTGCGGTTTGAAGGGAATCCACCGCTTGAAAGTTATGAAGAAGCCCTCTTGCATTCCACTCCATGAAATAGAAGCACCTCGTTCTGAAAGTATTCATTCCCTTGTAGTGTACCATGTAAAAGCCTTATCCATGAGATAAGACCGCATGAACATTCATGCAGTAAAATTAGAAACATGAAAATATGATAGATGTATATTCATCCTCATGATCCATCCCTCCAAAACTCTCATGGCTCTACTGCCCTTGTAGGCTTCCACCTTACATGATTTTCCCATACGAAGTAAGAGATTGGCTTGATCTTCCATCTCTTGAAGTCGTCTCATATTTGCCTCTTCGTTGGCAATAATAGTCGTTTGTGGTTGGGATTGAGTCTCTTGTATTAGAGTTTCCACTTCCATCTCACCAACTCTTTCTCTCTCTACCTTCTTACTCTCTAATGAAGAGATCTTGTCCTCCTTGGCTTGTTGCTCTGTATGTCCATATACAATAGCTTTTCTTAACTCTTTCATTTCTATCATGATTGAGTTCAGAACTTCACTCATAAACACTGATGTATCCATGCTTCTCAACCACTCAAACTAATACAATATAAGTATAATAACAATCCAATCTCTCAGAATAGGAATCACTATAGGCTGAGGTAATCCTATTACACCTCTGTAGTACTCTTCATCATAATTCCTAACAATAAATTCACTCCACACTCTCTTATGTCGGTAAATCGTTCTAATTTCTACATACGTGTTGAACGGAACCGGTGCGAGTGGTTCACGATTCAAATCCATCCAACATTCAGTATAGAATGTAAATGGTACAATCCCACATTTCTCCATAATTGACAATTGGAAGTATCATTGGTACTGGTGATGCCATTACTCGAGCCATAAAATCTGCATCCCAATTTGCCACAAAGTACACTCTAAAAACATCTTTCTCCATGAACCGAATATGGATGTTGAATAGATTGGGAAATGAAAAGTTTGGTACATGATTTCTCTCAGTCACATCCATACCTACAGCCCACAGTTTTCCCTTTCCCCCTTACTCTACATGCAGATCAAGGATCTCTGCCAGTCTCTATACAACTCTCAAGAACTTAAAGTTATCATCATCGTCTCGTTATTCCAAGAGGGGTAATCCACACTCGAGGAAAGAGCAAGTTTGCTCTGATACCATTATAACACTAAGGAAGTGAGGAGAGAATACTCGAATAGCTCAAGAAATTATGAAGTTGAGAGATACCTCAATGGTTCCTCTATGGAGATATATAGTCCTTAAAAAGATACAAACTAGATAAGGTTACACAATCACCATCCATTCAATTCCTCGTGGATTGATGACGGGGCGGTCATCCCTATGAGCACACAGATTGCTGATGTGTACTCCAATTAACGCATTAGCTAGCACACAAGAAACACAACCTAAAGAGCACACGGATTGATGACGTGACACCTTTAGATTCTACACTAATAGTCAACTCAAGACTATATATCTCCTCTTTGCGTAACCTCTTCCTTAGTCCTCACTAACTAAAGATGGTTACATAATGTATGTATTTCATATTCTTCAAGTCCCACAAATTTATTCTGGAATGAATTTGTGAAACTTGAGTCCACAATTTGGAAATTTGATTTTGGGAGATATAAACCTATGAACATTCTAGGAGTAAAATTAAAAATATTAATATATGATAAATAAATATTTGTTTTCATTATCCATTCCTCAAAAACTCTTATGGCTTTATTATCATTACAAATCTTGACCTTACATGACTTCATCATACAAAGTAAGGGATTGATTTATTTTTTCATCTCTTAAAGTCTTTTATTTGTCTCTTTCTTGTCAATAAGAGTCATTTGCAGTTGGGATTGAGTCTCATGCACTAGAGTTTAAGCTCCATCTTATTATTCTTTCTTTTTTCACATTCTTACTCTTCAATGTAGAGCTCTTGGTCTTTATGGCTTCTTGATTTATATAATCATATACAATAACTTTTTTCAATTTTTTTATTTTTATCATGATTGAGTTCAAAATTTTACTTATAGCAATTGAGGTTTCAATGCTTCACAATCTTACTAATAGAAAATGAATATTATGATTATCCAATTTTTCAAAATAGCAATTATAAAATATCAAGGTAATCCTATCATATGACTGTAATAATTTGTTTCATAATTGTCAATAATAATTTTTTTTAAATTCTTTTTTGTCAATAAATTATCATAATCTCTAAACCAAAATGAGTAGAGGTGGTTTGTGAATCAAATCCATCTAGCATTTAGTATACAATATAGATAGTACAATCTTAAACCTCTTCATAATTGATATTTGGTAGTATCACAAGCATTGGTGACTTGTAACACTTTTGATTAGTGATTGTTAGTTTAGCCAAATCATAGATTTTTCACTAAATTACTAAACAACAAAAAAGTGGTACATATGGTCCAAAAAGCTGCACATGATCAAAAAAATAAAAGCTTAATTGGTTTGCATTGATACAAAACAATATGGCTACTGTGCATTGATGGAATAGATAAAGTGTTGGATATCTAAAATTAATTAGATATGTTGAGATAATGAAGGATGCGACTTACACATGATAGCCAAGTGACATAGATTGGATTTTGAATTCTTTCTAAATCTATTGTACGTAAAGCAAGTGAAGTCTTTGAAATGACATCTCATTTTTGGAAGCCAATTCAGAGTTCCTTATACTTAATGTTACATGAAATCATTCCTCAAAACTTAAAATTCAATCCTCTAAATAACAATAATGTACACTGTAAAAATATCTCTGTGAAAAAATACATTGTGAATCATATCTACATAAGTTGGAAAATAAAATTTTTTATAGATGATTATCATTATACAAATATATGAATATTTTTATATTCAAATATCCATTACAGATATGTGTGGAGTATAAAAATATGTTATTTTCAAACAAGGCTTGAAAAAAAATATCCAATATGTGTTAACATAATAATGTTCACAAAGCATGAAGGAGCTATCTCTGATGTTAAAGTTGATTTGGATAAATTTGTTAATATATCTAATATCTAGTTGGATACTTTAAAGTATGATGGTTTTAGGCTTAAGGATGTGGATTGAAGTATGAATTGCTAGCATAGCATCTTTAATATATTATGTGTTTAGTTCACAAAATAATTGAGATATTAAGTGATTGAAATAATTTTTTAATAAGAAGTTGAGATATTCTTCAACCATTGGATTTTGAATTTATGTTTGATTGCTTTTTGTAATGGGTTATATTTGTGTTCATATTACGTCAAAGTGATGTCCAAAGTGTAGGGTATGTGAATTGTGTGAATTAAAAAAATATTTATGTTATTGTTGTTTTATTTTATATGGTTCATTAAACGGAGCTATGAGTAATGTTTTATAATCCACTAAACCATAATAAATGGTTCCAAGTGTTCAATATGTGAAAAAATTGTAATTGTAACTACAATTTGAACATATGGTGTTTGCGGCTAAAAATTCCAATTCCAAAGTATTCATTGTTAAATCTAATTATTTAACCTGAAGTTAAGCAAGGAAGTTTGAACATATCCTTGTGGACATATAAGCTAATTAATTGAGTTTGAAAAAATTCAACAAAAAATGAATATTTTTCAATATATACATCAATTGGATAGACTGATATTTTGCTGATTTCTTGAGTTTCTCTGTCAATACCATCTTGTGTAATTTAAAGAATTTGCCAATAAAGTGAACTAAAGAGATAGATGTACAATTATATTATTATTTTATTATATGGATCAAAAGTAAATTATTTATTTATTTAATATAATAATATCTTTTAATTAGCATTTCAATTTATTGTCATTTACTTAGGTTGCAAGTGCTAATGCTTATATTGGTGGTGTTGATTTCATTAATTAATATTATGAATTCATGCATCATAAAAGAACCATTATATTGCAATGAATTTTAAATATTTTGTAATATCATCCTTGATGAATTACCAAACAATGTTCAAAATCCATTTAGCTCAACATCAATAAAGTTAAAAAATCTTTATTTGTGAAAATGTATTACGGATGTAATACATTTTCACAAATAAACAATGAATTGAGAAGATTTAATTGTTTATTCCAAATGTGTTGGATTCTAAAAGTAATAGAATAAAAAACCAAGGAGAAATAAAAGTATATGACAATTGCCGATGCTGTAGTGTGTAAGGATAAACTTATATTGTGAGTTGTATAAGATTTGATTAAAATCATGGCAGGTAAAATCTACAATATGATGTTATATTGTGAGTTGTATAAGATTTGATTAAAATCATGGCAGGTAAAATCTACAATATGATGTTCTTCCAACAACTTAATAAAACAAAAATATACCTTAGAATGAAAAAAAAATCACTTGAAAGTTGGGTGAATCAGAACCTTCCTAAATATAATAATTGAAAACAAAATGGGAGAGACAATCATTAGAATCTCATGGAATGAATAATAAATAAATAGTAATAAATATACCTATAGGTATAAATAACATGATGAAAAAACAAAAAGTGAGGTTTGATAGATCTAAAGCACAAAACGAGAATACAGAAAAGTAAGAACCACAGGCTGACATAACACCTCGGAGGGTGATCATGTGCGGAAATTTACGCCACAAAAACATTTACAAACCCAAAACACCTATTCGGTTTTGGAGATTATTCACATTCCGTATCATATAATCAAATTGGTCTTATTAGCAAACAGGCGATGGAAAACAGGTGGGCAATTTAGTTTCAGCAGTCATTCCAAGTGCCTTATATAAAGGAGATGTTGAGATATGAGGCACTTTGCCGGAAACCACACTTCCACTAACTGGACAGTGAAGGTGCTGAATTGAACGTTGCGAATCTCAATGCCAAGGTATTCACCTGAAAATAACTAGCAGTCATATTAACATAAAGTACACACCTCGATGACATCTTCATAACACCACAACTGCAACTGTGTTATCCTCTGATCAGTAGCTGCATCTGCTGACATCAAATTGGTTCTTTACACCGCCAACCTACTCGAGATGACATAGGCTGACACTGATCGACCGTATAAATTGAAATATTGTACAGTTGCTCTATATTGACATGCAACAATACTTATCTAACCCTTGGTTTGTCGTTTGCAGCTTTCGCTTGGCTGCTCGCTCCAACTGTCTAACCCGTTCTCTTGAAACACCGTACCTGAAAAATATCACAATTAATTACAATTAGACTTCGGGGCTTTCAGTTCGATTTGGTACATGACAAGACAGGAATGTATGAAGAAGACCTCTACAAGGTGTTCGTCCCCTGTCCAAATGAGAATGTAACTGAGAATGGATGAATTTCTCATTTGCAATCAGAATCTACTATGCTTATACCGTTCAGCACTCTTCAATAGCTCTGGAGTTTACCTGTGACTGATGCTTTCTAATGACATTGGATACCCATCCACAGAGTCAACTCCATAGTGCATTTTAATGATTTCCCTTTCCCTTGATCCAAGCTGAGTGTTTAACATCTTATCGACGTCCTCCTGTAAAGGTGATGATGTAACGAAGGTAAGTAAGAAGGCAATAAACACATTTCGAAACATATTTCGTCGGCATAGACCAGAAAACATCCCATATCTTAGATTTCAACACATAAGAACAATACCTTCATATGTGCCTTCTCCACGACGGCCCAAGGTTGATTCTCGGAATCTTGGTCAGCAACCAGCTGCAGAAACATAAAACTGATTCAGAAGAAGAACCTCCTCATTTCGGCTATACAGAACCAAAATTACGGCACATACCTGCGTCTCACAATCGTTACCGACGAAGTCTAAAAAGCTTAAGTGGAACTTCGCAGCGAGGGATCGAAAGGATAAGAATTATAACTCACACTATGGAATGTCTCAGTATCTCCAGTAAGAACGCTTTTTTGGTGACCCACTTGCATATCAAGTGACTTCAGCTTCTTAGGAACCTACATCAATAAAAATGATTAGCTTCGACTGAGCATCCTCATATGTGCCGCCTGCAGAACAAAATAATGTCAAACGACGTAAATGGTCCGTACTTAAGGATAAAAGTCAAGTTAGAACTACCTTCAAGGCATTCTTGACTTGATTGTCGGAAAGATTGAGGGCCTTTGATAGTGTCTGGACACAGAGAAATTCACAACGTGTCAGCTGAGTGCTAAGATTTCTTAGCAATATTAAATGAGAATAGTTAAGGTGAGAAGAATTTTTTCTAGGACACAAGATAGGTAGGAGGTTCGGACAAAACCAGACTTCCAAGTCAGGTAACTCTTTCGTCGAAGAGTGATGCCTGTTGGAATAGTAGACATGCGTAGAATTTTACAGCTTCCGAATTGCATAGTGACAGGAATAGCACAATGTCTTCACCTGAACAGTTGCAGGAGCTCCATCTTGAAGCATTCTAGCTCTTGTTCGACGAATTCGGCCCAGGGTATCATGTACATGAACAGGGAGCCTGACGGTCCTAGAATGATCGGCGATCGCTCTCGTGACACCCTGCAGGATGACAGCGAATTTGGTAACTCATTTAATACTCCAATGATTCAACGCATAATGCAAGTCGGTAGTTTCGAAGTCGAAGAGGCCAATTGAAGTACCTGACGGATCCACCAGTGAACATAAGTGGACAGCTTGTAGCCTCGAGTGTGATCAAACTTCTCGACTCCTTTTAAGAGCCCGATTGATCCCTCCTGAAAATCAGGACAATACCAACATTTCTTCCAGTGTCAGAAACTTTTGAGGCTGTACAGATCCACCAGAACAAAGCAAATTTCGCACAAGGACCGGGAAACCACCGATGGACTGTTCAACAACATGAGTTCTAACTTCACCCTATGAAGGGTTGAAAAACTTCATCATGACAAAGTTAAGGTACAAAAAGATTAAGACTAGTCATCAGCCTAAAGGCATAAAAAAATGGACCAGAAAGAACAAGAGAAGGTTTGACGAACCTGGATCAAGTCAGGTACTTCAAGTCCTTCACAATTGTACTGCTTCACAACGGAAACAACCAGTCTCAGATTTGCCATGACCATCCTGTCCCTTGCAAGCTCGGCTTCGTGCAACTTAGCATCTAAGTCTCCGACAGCCATATGCATGTGACCAGCCCATTCATCCTTGGTGATTGGGTGTCCAAGGGCCCTTTCGAACCTGTAAATCGCCACTGCTTAGTCCTTCAAAATTTCAAGAACAAAATGACTAAGCACTGGCCATTACATAATTCAGCAGACATCTCACAGAATATCACATGACTCACGCAGGACATGCGAATCCAAGAATCATAAGCTGCAATGATCAACATTTCTTACTTCTTCCTCTCTTCCTTCAAGATATAGCCCGTCCTGATCTTCTTAGAGAGCATGATCTCTTCTTCGGCCGTCAGTCTATCAATTTTAGTGATGTCCCTTAAGTAAGTAGACAGATAGTCTTGAACACCCTCTAGCTTCTTCGCCTTTTCGGCCTTAATGCTACTGTCACTTTTTCTCGGTGGGTGAATCATAAAGGCTTCCATCGGTGACGGCTTGTCCACCCCAGACAGCCTCCGCTGCCTCGCTTCCAGTCGTCTTAAACGAGCAGACGGCCTTCCAGAGCTGATCACCTTGACAGTCTTCGAGCCGTCACTCAAACCATTAGCTGAGTCCTCCTGTACATCAACTACATCACCATATTCCACTCCGACACCCTCTAAATCAGGGAGGTTTCTGTTAACCGCGTCACTGATGTACAATGACCACTGCGATTCTAAGCGGGAACGCTCTAGAGAAGTAGCGGCATCACCTGCGGGAGACAATTCCCGGCCCGGTGCGACCACTCTCGCACCTTCATCCAACACAATGCTACCTCTAGGAGGAGAAGAAATCGAAACAAGTTCTAGAGTAGCTGACGCCAATGTACAAACAGCAACCTGATCTCTAAAAGCCATCACGGGCTCTCCTCTACCAGCCTTCGACGATCCTTTCTTCGACGCAGCTTTCTTACTACTCTTGGATCCCTCATTCCCAGCTCTAGTGGCCGAGGACGCTGCCCTAGGTCCCAACTGTCTAGAATAATGCACATTCCCATCACACTTTCCCCCTCTTCCCAAAAGCCTTTCCTGAACATCCAATTTCCACGCCGTCGAAAACAGCTGCTTCTTATGAATCACCACCTGAAACCCCGCCACTCCTGCCATAGCCATTCACCTACTCTTCAACGCAGGAAAAGACACCCCCTTCCTCGCCCCCCTCCCGCCCTCCCTTCTTCACCACCCGGCCAATGCCATACTCACTCCGCGAGCAATGCTCCACTCCCCGCCATCGCCTCCGCGAGGAAGGCAGGCAGATGAGAACGCACCAAACTGAGGTGCAAGTTTGAACCTTTCGCCCCAAATCAGATTTTTTTAGAGCAGAAAAGCGCCTGAAAAATGCGCAGGCACGAGCCGGGGAAGGACTGAGCGAGACCGCGAGCTCGGGAGGCGAACGGGCTCTCCGCTGCAAAGCAATTGCGGCTCTACGACTCTCAGTCTGAGAGTCCTCGAGAGCTCGTCCCGTCGCAGTCCGCTTCGCTCTCACGCACACTCCCCACACGCGCCCTCCTCGCGTCCAACCCCTTTCGCCTTGCAATCGTATCTTCAATCCAAGAATCTTTTATCTTCCGGTACCTTTCAAAACTTTTTGAGTATTCAGTTTACCCATCGTGTGGATTCAGCTACCGGGGAGAATATGTCTTTTCTCCAGCGGTCCCAGACATTTGGGGGTTCTCGGCTGTGATTTGCTAGACCGGTTTTACTCGATGGTGACTGGAGTTGCTCTAAGTGTCTTCATTGGCCGATGAGACTTCCTCGTTCGCAGGTTTGTGGATATTGTTACCGGAGTGAACTTCAGATCGGAGGGATTTTACCGGGAGTTGCTAGTAGAGATGCAGATTGATGTTAGTTAGTTGCTGTAGGTGACGATTTGGCGGTACAGGTTTGGCTCCGCTACGGAAGGCGGGGAAGATCTTTGCCAGTTGGGTCAAGGGGTGCCACGTCAGACGGAGAGAGCTTGCTGTCTTGATAAATAAGACCTTACAGATTCATATCTGGGTTGTGATTGATGGAGAGGATCTTATCGTTCCGCCACCCTTTCCCCGATCGGGAAATCTGATTGGCAAGGTGGCCGCATTTGGCAGGCTGCCAGGAATATCTCCGTTAAGTCCTGGATCCGAGGGCTCAGATCGCCGGATCTAGATGTCGATGGATGAAGTCGGCGAGGGGTCTGGGTGCGTCATTCCTCTGCTCTTCGTCGTGTTGGCGTGGCTTGCTAAAATTTCAGCCGGTTCGCTTGGCGTTCCGCCGGGTGTTGAAGCTTGTCAGAGCCGGTAAGTTTCTGCGTCGTTCGCATGGCCTCTTACATCTACCGTAGCTTTCCAAAGTAAACAGTCGAGAATTTTCCTTCTCGCCGGTACCAGAACAGCAATCCACAGAGAAGCGGCATGAATATCTCTCGTACAGGACAAGGCGGAATGACGATGAATCAATAGCTTTTCTTGCTCTTTGTGACCTGGACGAAAAGATCGGGAAAAGTATCCAGAAAAGTAAGAGGTGATTGCTTACTTGGAGGATTTTCCTTCACTGCTGCCAGGACACATGATTTTCAAGTTTCACAACGTATTTACAAACGGGGACAGGGAGATCCACAATAAAAAGATGTACTGAATGGGACGTCATGCAATTTTGAGAAACTACATGTGCAATCTTTTCTGTTTCGAATATTCTGACCAACGGTTATCAATACGAATCTTCAAATTGCAATGGCTGCTGGGGCAGCCACGTGCCCCAAAGATCGATCGCCTGACGATCATCAGCCAAAACTGTCATCTCAAGTGAACAATGATCCTTTACCAGCCTTCGGCGGCAATGACTCCAACCGACGTCACTTCAGAACACAACGAGGTACAGTGTAATGCTGAGTGTTCACAACCCTGTCTGAATTCCATGTGCTTAGAGACGTTCACATCTTAAAATAAATATGATGGGTCATCCTGTGTTTTCCAAACATTAAATATCTCGATAGAGTATACTTCCTTTAGGAGACACTTTCTTTTTGCTGAAGTGAGGTGGGTCAATTTTTGAGAGCATTCTACCTGTGGTCAGCTCTTCTGCTGTAGTATTGAAACAAGTATCACAACACTTGTTCCAGATAAGCAGTAGCAGTGCATCACCACACTTCTTCATTATCCGGAGGAAAACAGCATGATAAAGCTTTGACAAGACCAGAAGTGCACGAGTAGAAATTATTTAGGTGGAAACGTGGTCTCCTCGTCTGATCTAGTACACTGGCAAATATTACTCGGTATACACAAAGAGGTAAGGCCTGCATAAATCCGACAGAAATAATACCTGAATCTATCTATCCAGAGATAAGGAGAAGCCTTCAAGCAGCTCACATGGCATGCTATCCTAAACTCACTGCATGTTCCTAAGAAAACCAGTGAAAGACAATTCTCTTCCGTTCACGAGAATATATCCGAGCGTTTGAGAAGCAAACAAAAGCCCCGAGTACGATGCCAGATAAGAAGGAAGTCATTGATTGAAGCTCAAAAATTTTGTGGTACCAAAATGTGTACGTTGATTTGATTATTCAGCTTATCACTGCAATGGCCGCACGCACCCCATTTGATCGTCACAAATGCAGTGTAGAACCAGAAATTTACCTGTCAAAAACGATAAAACAGCTCATATTATAAAACATGAGCAATGCTCTGATTGACATTACTTCTGTGAATTCATTCAGCCACCCCAAATCCCGACTTAGTAGTGCAAAAGTAGACAGACTGAAAAGCATTCGGAACTAAGACAGCAAACAAGTCATGACATAATTTAATGAGTTAGTAGTGGTATCGCGAACAAGATAGTCCCTGAAGCATGATAGAGCAAGAAGAAATGCAGAATGTCAGAGGGGAGCAACTGCTGGAGAGACGCAAACACGGAGTCACAAAACGTACATTTCTACATTGAATGCCGAATAACCCAGTCCGAGACAAAATAACCATTTTGGACGAAGGACTGCCCAGGCTAAGATGAATCAGTACGTTAAGTTCCAGTTTACTTCCCATAGAAGTAAACTGGAACTAAAGAAGCTGATGGTGATCTGTACTGGGGGAAACTTCTGGCCCCGACTGAAAACTGCTGGTTTCAGCCCAAAACTAGAAATTACAAGGAAACAAGCAAAGAGTAAGCCACCTACAGAGCGCACCTTGGCACCAGTACTTGGATAACATCTTGGAGAGTGCAAATGCCGGCCGCAGATCTCCCAGATTCTCCTCCGGAAATTCAGTTGAAGAATCCTATTGGCGCTTCAGACTCGAAAACTTCGACAGTAAACGTTTACCATGCGTGCTTGATCCTCTTCAAATCCAGAGCAGGATATGCATATCCCGTTGACCACCTCATAGTAGCACCAAGCACAAACAGACCGACACTTTAAGCCTGAAAACTATCCCAGTCATTTTCAGAGAAGGCCGGATCAAGGCACCAAACTGAGGCACCATGAGTTTCGTCCAGCAAATGGATGCACGTGGCATCTAATGAGGTCAGCAACTATCCTCAGGAGTCCAACCGTCTGGGTAGATCGCCACAAATATAAGGAGAGCATGTACTCATCTCCTGCTCTTATTCTGACCCGGTATTTCATTTCAGCATGACGGTTACGGTTTGTACATCTGAGATCACCCCAGGCACTAAGTGATGGACAAGATCACCTAAAAAGCTGCAGATAAATTTTCGAAGGGGGTGATCCTGATCAATCTGACCTTGTACTTCACTAATGCGTCAACTACTTGTCCTCTCAAAATTTGTCTTCCCTACCATAAGCATCGGCCTTTTCAAGGACTGAACTCCGTCAAACCTCTCCTTTCAGAGGTTTCAACTCAGGTTCACACCCGTAGTAACCGGTAAGCCCGTCGCCTATTTAGCAAAAGATGCTAGGGCAATTTGGTGCTTTGCCGCTATATCATTCTTTTGAATCATTCTAGTAAGCCTACTACTTGTCTTACGACCCTATTCTTCCCTTTACCAAGACAAGAGAGCTAAAAATGATCAAGGACCTCCGTTATCAAATGAGGTAAGATTTGCAGTAAGCAACTCGCCGGCTGCAATCGCCATCCAAAAGCATGTGGATAAGCACAGCATCACGACGAGTTATCTACTTGAACGTGGATCTGTCTGGTCATAGAAAGTACGGAACTGCAATCCTGAACCCATATGGCTTGTTGCTGTTGGTATAAACCAGAAAGTTGCCGATGGTCCCAACAACTGCAAAACGTAGCGAAAACCTCTCAGATGAAAAGTCTTAAAAACCTCGAATTGGTAGAGAAAAGTGATAAACTTTCTGTCTTCCAAATGCTTGTATCCAAACTGGGGCTTGTTCCTAGCATAAACGAACCTAGTACGATGCACTCAACATGCCAAGGTGAACTTTTGCTAATTACAGTACTCAAACCAAAGGTAAAACAACCACTGCAGGAAAGCATCACTAGGAGAACCATGCAAACACATGGTCGAATATCAAGTCAAATATGACAAAAAACAAGTAGAAACAACCATCAACACCAAATCCGTTTAATGGCATCAAATAGCCAACAAAACGTGACAATAGATTTTTAGTTACCGTGACAATATTCGAGACAACACCTAGGTCATATGGGTGTCTGTAGTGGTGACCGGCCTTTTCAGCAAGCCAACGAGCTCTTACTCCTTCATGATACTGCGGAAATTAAATCAAAGATTAATTCGTGGCGTCATTACCGACTACATTATTTGATACGCTCTTGATTCTCGAGTAGTTCCAGCATATGAAGAAACTCAATCTACACGGAAAAGGCTCATGCATATCGACAAACCTCAATGGTGGTCTTGTTGTGCAGAAGGAGGTAAACATGCCAAGCCAAAAGAACAGTTACAGCAACCAGCAAAGGTACCAACACCACAGCGCAAAACACCTGCAGTATGCACAAAGTTTTAATGTGATATTATCTAGCCTTCGAACATTGTAAACGATCATGAAATCAAAAGCATTTTCGTCTGTGCCGTGAAAAACCTGAATCCAGACTTAAGCACCCGCCACAAAGCGATGGCTCCTTCTAAGTTGTTGTACAAGATTTCGATCAAGCTGAACTGTTTCCTCTGTCTAATGTCTATGGCAGAGACAGATTAAGGTACGTAGCATAGTAAAGTTACCTTCACAAGAGCGGAGACTGCGATAGATGAGCTCACAGGCATTCCTTTAGGGAGAGCATCGGTATTTTGCATCTCAGAGTCAGCACCAAGTTCCTGAATGGCTTGCCCTCCAAGAAGCACCTGGACAATATCAGAGTACATATTGACACAAGTAAGAACGGTAGTGACAGAACCTCGTTCTCTAAGATTTTAGGACTATCTACAAACATTTCATTTCAAAGAGACAAGGTCCAAAGGTAAAGTTGCTCTTACCAATGCATGGATACAGGCCGCAACCACATACAAGACAAACAAGAAAAACGCCTTGTAGTTGTTGTGTCCCACACAATTGTTGATCCAGACACAGTGGTGGTCCTGAAGCATTATTTCAAACGTTAGTACTTCATTATTGGCAAGCTCTATATTGTTAATCATGACCAATCGCCGTTGATTCTCAAACGATCATTAATAAGATACTACCGGCTAGGCTTTCCTTAACTTATATTTCTTCTACTTTACGTGAACTAATCTTCGCTGTATCCTTAATCCACTCATTACAGCGATATTTTAATACGGATCTGCTCAACACATATCAATAAATTCCATCAAATCTGTATGTAAACAGTAACAGCAAAAAAGTTCATCATGTTTGATACTAGTTGAATTTTTCCACTATTACTTTTTTTCTACTACAAGATACACCCTTCCCAACCTTAAAGATAACCTCCCCAATAATGACAAGGTTATCATGTGAAGCTTTCCAGCGATTTTATATGCACTCTTTGTGTTGAGGCCTCACTATTTTCGTCACATTCAATGCTGACCTTTCTCCACGTAAATTAAGTAGTACATGATCAACCGCAGGGGCTTAGCATGCACTGAACCGTCTAGTACCAACTTGCGCCACGTAATCTCCAATTTCCAGATAGCATGAGACTTACAGTGCATTTATCTCTAAACTTATCATTAGCTTCAACGTTTAGGTAATATTGTACTCGAGAACATACCATGCGCAGGACGCACCGCTTGCAGACTCTACAATGATGTGCCCTTGGTGGTTTGTAATGGGCACATTTCTGACAGTACCTCAAATCTCCACCCTGCATTGCGGGCAAGTCGTTGCCTTCAAATCACGAGGTTGTTTCACAAAATCATATTCAAAGACTAGCACAAATTCGCCAATGTTTTTGACCTTGTCAGGCTTTAAAATTGACATGGAAAGCTGTTTACCTTCCTCTTTACTTCGTGTAAAGCAACCCCAGAATCTTCAAGATCTGGCATGTATGATGAAGGAATTCGACCAGGATCTTTCAATACCGCAATGACGTAACAAAGCACCGCCATAACTCCTAGACCCGTGAAGAAAATAGCATTCAGTAGTCCAGGAGCTGTGCTTAGACTCAGCCAGGGTTCAATGACGAGAAACACCACCGTGTGGTACACGAAACCTATCAATACAAGCACTACAGCAACAGGAAGTGACAAGAACCTCCTGAACCCCATGGCTCCTCACGAGCTCCTTCAAATCAGTCGAACAATTAGTCTTCAACAAATTCCTTCTGCGTCTCACTCCGGAGAAAACCAATGATGTTTAGATCGAATTAGCCCAACCTGTTGTACTGATATCCATCTGCTCCCTTGCTAGTATATCTCTGAGCTTTACAAAATCAGGTACTAACTATCTGGAACCTTAATCAAGACCTCTTGAAAAAGTAGCTGGGCCTGCTATACTATATACCGCCAGAAAGTATCTAAGTTTCTTGGCGATGTCGTCTGTAACCCAATGGCTCGTCCGACAGACTTGAAAATATCCACTCGAATGAATAGATTTCACCCAGGGCAATTTTTTCCCAATGGCTCCCCCTTTAATTAATAAATGGGGTTGGTCAGCCAAGTTGCAGCCGCTGGCTCATGAAAGGCAGACTGGAAGAACGCTTGATCTCAAAACCTGTCCAGTACAAGGTTGCCGATGTAAGTGGAGTGGGAGTGAGGGAGGAACTCAATGTCCGTAATTCTGCTGTAGAAATGTAAAGAACCAGCCACATGCAAGAAAGTGACAGATTTGATTTTTAAAACAGCGAAACAACCCCGCTTCGGTAATTGACATTCCAGTCTTGAATAAGATGCATTCAGTAGTGCTTTCAGCTGGTAAATTATCAAAATGAAGGTGTCAAAAACCCCTACATGTGTTCGCTCACGCATCATCTTTAAGCGAAAGTGGTCCAGAACCAGCCGCTTGATTGTATGTAGCACCGAATCTGCTCCGCATTACACGCTGCCGCAACCGGCGTAGGTCACCCATTGTACAAAACCTTCAATGCCCATCAAAAGCAACGGAAGGTCTTGGAACTACCCCTTTTCGCACAGTTTGAAAGGATCAACCAAATTCAAAGCGACGCGGCGAAGAAGCACAACTGACTGGTGTGATTTCTAGTACTGTCCAGCAGATTCAAGTGCCAGAAACGGGCCAAAGGGGACAGTACAGAATACACAAATCCCGTAGCTAAAACTTCTGGCCCATCTCGGCAGGAACCAGGAGAAAAACAAGATTCTGGAACATTATTCCATGGATCTGCTCCGCTATAAAGAGTCTCCGGAAATTCGACAAGTTCCCAGAGACCCAAGCAATGTCCACAAGCGCGGTCATTCACCGGCTCATACCGAAAGAGCTGCCATCTGCGCTGTTCATGAGAGTATCAAACATTCAACCACTACTCTCATTCTTAAACAAACAAATTCGACGAACGTATAGCGACAAATGGTAAACTATGAAAACGCTTTAAAATTGATAAACCCCCCCCCAAGCAGAAGCTGACTGAACTCTGCGTCCGTGACCATTTCGCTCTACCCAGTACGCATCCCGAAAAAGAATTTGCCGATTTGCGCACGAAAAGGCAGCGGATCTGGAATCCGTCTTCAAAAATCAGAATGTTCTGGTCTTCCGGCTTCCGATCCCCCAGATTCCGAAGCCGAATTTGTAATATTTTATGCTCCGACCACCAATTGTCGAACGGGGTTGTTCTTCGCGATGGCGTTGCCGGCTCTGTGAGCCCGCTCGCTCCCGATGGAAAAGCTCCACTGTGTCCAAATATGGGACAGACTCGAATGTGAGCACCACTTCCGTGCCTGAGGACGAGGCCGAGGTCGAGTTTCTACTGCTTGGTGCCTGCATCTGGCCACCTCAGCACGGCCGATTGCCCGTGACCCGATGGTCTTAATTAAGGTCAACATGTGGTGTTCTTGTCTCCCGATGCCATTTTCCACGGTGTACCTTTGGTCGTGCATATTTCATGTAAGTTGACTTCTATTTCGATTTGTTTTCACCACCCTGTTTTTTATTCCGTGGATTCGAATCCTTAAGAGTCTTGAGAACATTTTCCTCGTGTTCCTTCTGCACATCAAGTTGGTCAAATCAAAGGTGCAACATTCATAAATGGAATATGTGTCATTCCAGTTCTCCATACATGAATGGACCACCTTAAGAGCGATAACGTGTGTTCCCCGAGAAGCACAGAGGGTCGTTTATTAAGCAAATCCCTTTGGAGAATTCGCTGAACGTGATAGGTTTGAAATCATGCTGGGAGTAGGATGGAAGAACTACAAGAGCATCAAGCTCACCGAAGGTGGTTATGTAAAGCTATTTGTTATATATTTAAATATTAATGCTCATTTTCTGCGAAGTCGAATCTTGTTTAGATAAGGACAGTCTCGTTGCAGACTTGTTCAAATCCCAGTTGCAGCAAATTTGAAAGGAAATTCTGTGGGTAACAAACATGTTGATGGGCCTCTACATCAGCAGTGGATGAGTTCGGTGATAGTTTGTGCACCTAGTCTAAAGATAGGTGAACAAGATATTAAGTTAGTGTTTTGGATGAGTACTTTCATTATTTAACGATCATGACCTTTATCCACAGAATCACTCAAGCAGGTTCGGTAAGTGTAAGTCATGTATGGACCTGACTTTACCTCACCCCAAATCTACAAAAAAGTTTGAAAATAGAACTAAACTCGCTGTTCACATATTGTATACACTTGTGACATTAACTAATTACATAACAGACATTGAACATCTTAAAAGTGGGAATTTAGTTAATTTGATATCATATCGTGAGACAAAATTAATATTAAGAATTCTTAAAAGAAAGAACCTAAATTCAATTTTTAGATTTATTGATCGTATTTTATTACTTTGAAATTTTTCTTGAAATTTTTGGATCTAATTGAGCAAATTTGCAGCAATTATTTACCGACGTTTTTCAGAAAAAATAAAGAGAAATTAAATTTAGTGCATTTTTTTCCAATGTCGCCGTTTTCCTTAAATTTTTTATTCAATTCACTGTAGCATAGAAGTATGCTTCTCCAAAGAAACTTATTATTTATCAATTGAAGGTTTTCTGGTCAGGTGGGTCTAATTATTTGTCTTTTGTTGCAGTCTATGTCTTAAGGATGTAGAATTTTAGTTTGCATATTTAATTTAAAGTCATTTTCAATTACGTGGTTAACATGTATCTACATACAGGCTTGTGGAGTAAACATTCTGAATTCTAGTTCTTTGCTTCATAAGCCTGGGCAGAAAATTGTGAACTTTAGTGGTCACCCTACTTCCAAAGTTTCAGCATCTCTGTCTGGTATTTCCCATCTATTGTAATGTAGCAAAACCCAAACCAAATTGAACTAAATCCCTGCATTCTAGATCTTCCAAAAGCGGCAGGGTTTTTTGGTCGTTTTCTTGGTGTGCTAGTTAGAACAGTACACTGCATGAACTCATAGATATACTTCATAAAAGAAACATAACTATGTCATACCAGTACATTTGAGATTCATCGATGGCATTGCTCTTGTTCTATTATTGCAGCTCATCTCAAAGTCGCATCAAGTAAGCTTTACAATGCAATTTTCAAAAGAACCAACTCCACCCACTGAGGTAGTCAATTGTTGAAGAGAACGTAAGAGTGCGACAAAATGCAATTGATAAAGATTTTAAGGGTTTCAAGTTTAAACATAGGCTCAGTTTGCCATCATGTTGACACGTCTGACGGTAAAGTGGTGTCTTCTTCATGAACAATGACGAGCACACATCCCTAAAATACTTAAATAAATCCTAAGGAAGTCATTATTACGCGATTTTATATAAAAAAAATACAATGATGTAACGAAAAGATATCAATCTTATTTTTTTAAGTGTGAAATCCTATATAACAAATCTTATTATAATTTTGTAAAACTGCTAATCTAATCTGTCTCTTTGGAAACCAAATACATAATACACTATATATATTGTTGACATTTCTACAAATATAGAAATTTATTTTCTAAAAAGTAAAAAATACCGCTTGTCAAGATATACAACAAATTTATTAGCACAGAAATTTTTTTGACTAAAAGATATACAGTTTTTTTATCCATTACAAATTCTTAAGTTAAACCTAAAGGTAATTTGTTGAATATATAGAGCTTAGAATGTTACAAAAAATTTTATTCACCATAATTTTATTTGAAAAATGGAAGTATCCTGGATTGTTAAGAATAATATAGAAATAAATGATTCCAACACTAAGTCTTACATCAGTGTATGGATGAAAATTATGAATTTATTTTACAGATTCTTCAATCAACGATTTTGATGTTGTCATACATCTGATAATTGATGATTAAATATGAAGAACTAAAAAAAATTTATTTTTGTGCTAAAATAATTTTTCAATAGAAATAAATGTTACTATTTCTTAATTTTAAATTAATAAATATTATTATATTATATTTCATTTATTTTCTGAATATTTTTATCATGAGAGTATATTTTTAGCATTTTGAGGTGAAAAAAAGTTTCCAAATATTGGAAATAAATATTTAATGCTTATAATTTTTCATAAAATAAATGATTTTATATATTTTAATAATTATAAATTAGTTTTAAGAAACAAAAAAATTTTATATCCCGAATTAATTTGTTGATTCAATTTCTTCAATTTAATAAATTTGTAAAAATAATTTGATATTTTGAATTTATTTTGGTTGATATACTAAAAAATAATTTGCATGTATAATTTGAAGTTGCTAAGATTATTATTCTTGAAGAGAAGCTGAGGTTTATCAGTTTAGAATAGAAATAATTATAGATTTAAGCATCATATAATGATTATGCAGAAAATGAAATTTATACAACTTCCGATTGATCTTTCTATTTTATTCAATGTTATAATTCAAAAAAAAAACTCAATAGTTTGAAGGAAGAGCTTTTCAATTTTAATTTTTAATATGCTTAGCTGATTTGTATTCAGTTGTCCCGATTTATATATATTGGAGTGTTGAATAAACTTTCTATAATTTGAATTCATAAATAAATAAAAATTTCAAATATATTAGTCATATTAAAAAATGATCTAATTATTTTTGGACTGAAATATTTACATACAGCCATGTGAAGTCCTGATCCAGTGGAAAATCCACCCAACAGTATTATGATTATCCTTTTTCCAAAAAATACTGTTACTATGAATATATAAAAAAATTTTAGAAAAAAATTCTTTATTTTTAAGAAAAATCTAGAAAATTTATTAGATTTAAAAATTAAGCTCATTAATTTATTACTATCTAAAATAATAAAATTGTATTCTGTCAATAGCTGTTGTTGTAAAAACTTATTTCTCTTCATGATTGGAAAGAGGAGAAAAATATAAAATACTTACAAACAAGAAATATTACTTAGTGTCTCTCACTTACAAACAAGAAAATAAATTGAAGACTGAATGTTATTCGCTCATAACTAAATGAATGATGTGTGTTAACAATTTATTATTATGTTAATGAATGAGATATATTTTTTCCTGCGTTTTGAATGTCTTTAAATGAGTATGTATATCAAATATGAATAAAAGTTGTGCACAAAATCATTCACATACATATAACATGCGACAATTGCATTCAACTAAATTATCTTACTAATCTAAATTGAAATCATTTATAACATTTCACAAACTAGTAGAAATTTATCCCTGAATGGGTATATTACCCAAATCCTATTTCAAGTAATTCATGTTCGAAATATTTCTCCAAATCAAATATCTCATGTTAGAATGTACATTCGATAAGATCCAGAAGCTCATATTTAGTGCAGCTGGTCAACGTATGGACGCTGATAAGTCACAGTGAATCACGCACTAGAGTCTCATTTTGCCTGTGGCAGAGTGATTTTACCATCTGCCGCGAAACTTGCCATCGAATGACTTTCATGGATGTTTTATATCATCCTGAGAAACTTCTCTGGACGTGATCTTCTACGTTAAAGGTCCTGTCCGGTAATGAGTACTAATAACAACTTGACAGTGGATTCTCTAACTGATCTCCGATGGAAAGTTTGCAAGCAATGCAAAGCTTCAACGTAATCTTCTCAATTGCCCAAAGTGGATGTTATACAGTCGACAACTGGAACACCTAATTAGCGATGCGATCTGTCTTCCAACTGCTGCTTCAACAGCATAAAATGGAAGCACTCAGTCACATGTCTTCTGTAACATCTGTGTCCGGTATGTTGCAGATACACGTGCCCACTCTCGCAACGTCTGAGGAGCATCCTTGCAGGACTTGATTCAGTGTTCTACTAGAAGCTTTTTGGCCTCAGGTTCGCTGTTCAACAACTTCTGCTCCAATATGCAATCCCAAGCCTCTGGTAGTCGCTGAATCGCCCTCATGAAAGTCTCCGACAGAATTGCTTGTCTAGCGAATCGTGAACACATGAATAGTGCTTTGAAGACCCTGGATCCCGGGAAAAAGGGTTAATGCATAAAGTGTAGTCGCTTGATGATGTTAAGTCCTTGAACTCCGGAATTGTGCTGTGCTTGGAAGCAGCCAGTTTTCATATATGTCAAAGAACCACTCAAACTGCTGAGTGCACCAATCGTTCTGAGACTCAGTTGTTCTCATTCCCTCTACAGATTCCCCAGGGTGCTTGTTTTGAGCCTGTCACATTTATGGGCTGAGAAGAAACGAATCTGTCTCTCAACGTGAACAAGTTCACACTCAATGGCATCCATGGTCGCCACTCAAGCTCTGACAAGAATCTCGGGCCTCGATTGAGGAATGAGGAACCTAGTTCTACGTTGGCTTTCTCGAAAAGTCCTGTTGAATTTCTCCTGTATTTGACATATTCTGTAGAACTTGGACTGTGAAGAAGGAGCTGGAACAAATGAATTTAGAGTTCACGCAACCAAAACTATGCAACGGGCCGCAACAGAGAGGCGCCGGATTGTAGATAGTAGAGAAAAGTACTCATACCTGAGGATTAAAAATATTTTCGGCAACGACCCATCCTGTGATCAAGGATTTGGTAGTGCGGGCTCGTGAACAGGAATTTGGAATTTGGACTTTGCAAAAGAAGCAGTCGGAGGACACAGATCTAAACTCTTCATGAGACGAAGGTCAGGGAACAAACATGCCACGAACTGACAAAAAACTACTGCAGAAACGGTGACCGTCTCTTAAAGCATCTTTTATTCCCATTGAGGCCCCAGCGCGCTCGACGGCATGTTACCTGATTCGACAAAACAATGAGACAGAGTGTGACTGAAGTTTAAATTACTTGATACTTTAGTGAGAACAAGGTTGCTGGACTGCTGTGAGAGTTTTTATAAAACTGATCATCGTGATGATTCCAGTAGCAGGAGGTTTGCAGTACATAGAGAATTTGGGTTATTGCCTTTCAAGAAATGTACTTTGTCGATGCCGGTGACTCCGAAGAGCTCTCCGACTCTCTATGCATTTACTGTCCCCGAACAATGTCGATAAATAGTTGTAGTTATAAGATACGGCAAAGCGCACTGCAGTAGGCACGGCTCACAAACTCACAAGGGCACTTCGTTGATTCTTGCCTTTACTCCGGTCTTAGCAGTTGACGATAGAGCATGCTCTCTGAGTCAACAAGTGCTTTCTGCGGATCATAATCCAACAGGTACTATAAACTAGTCCCTTCGTTCGAGAAGTGTGTTGACTCAGCAAATTCTGCTATTTGCTATCAAAAGTTTGGAAGGGCTTTTAGGAACAATCATGGTGATCACCACGGTTGTAAGCATCGAGGTGGGATTGGCTTGCCATAATGCTTGCTACGAGACGCAGGCACTTGGAAAGAGCTGATTCAACGGAAAGCGGAAATTTATACAGCTACTGTAGGCGAGGACTCTGAGAAGAAGAATAGTAACAAAATGCAGTATTGTTTGAAACTGACATGGTAGTTTCCGTGAACCAGATTATGGTTTCGCTTCTGCTGTCCTCCGATCTGCAGAGCGGGTGATTTTCCGAATACTTCAAAGGCAACCACGAGATAGAGTATAGGCTGGACATCTGTGCATGGAGAAAGAATTTGGTCCTAAATATACCGTGCACTGCTTGCTCGTGAAGCGCCGTACAAAATTTCCAGTCACATGCTCGAAAGAAAGAAGAGAAGAGAAGGTAAATCGAGACGAGCATATTGACTCATCACAAGCGCCTTCTGCAGGTAAGCGCATTACGTTATTGCTGATAGTTTTTGCAGTTCACATCTTCAAACCCTAAGATCTCATGCCACTCACATCTCTCGCCATCCATAGATGAGAGGATAGAAGGCTGCAGAGAAAAGCACAACTCTGATCATATGTAAGTGTTCAATGAGTAATTGAATGAACTTGAAGAAACGGAACCCAAGTCGAGGACAAATAACCGACGAGTTTATGATTACTAATAATTGGTCGTCAGCACAACAAAGATATGAATGACAGCAGCTGGAAAATCCCATATATCCCGCACTCTAAAGCTTGAGTCAAGTGTCCATTTTCTTCCTCTCAAATCCACAACTCGTCAAGTCAACCTGTGGGACCAATTGAACTGTCATGCCCGTAGACTCCTGCCTTCTTAATTGTGTGTTGATTATTGTAGCAACTGTTGTGTGTGGTCCTGTCTTACTGCTTTCTAGTATGCCGCATATTATCCTTGCCAACATCCAGATTTTCATGTAACTGCCTGTAATTAGGCATGTATTATGGAGATCTTAGCAAAATTTGATACAAAGAAGACTTTGGATAGGCTGGACTCGATATAACGCATGTGATTAGAAAATGTTCACTTAACGCAGATGCTCTTATTATCTCATTATCAACTTCATTAAGAAAACCGCACGGAACCTGAACGCTTTGGGCAACTTACAATTGTATGTGTATGAATGCTAAATCAGTTGATTGCTGTGGACTGATCAAGACTTAAAAACCCCGGACCACGCATCTCGGCAGGTAGCCTACTCGATCATGAACGATATTTGGTTCTGTCTGTGAATTTTTTTCACAGATGTTAAGGTTCGCCACAAGTGACTCAGACGCCCTCGATCACCCGGACTCGCGCTCAAAATACACGGGCTTCCGCTTTTGAAACAAAGATCTGAAATGTCTGGTACGAAGTCAAAGAGTTGCAGCTACAACGTACGTGTTTGGAAACTTATGAGTGACTTTGTAAACGCAGCGCATTGCTTCAATCTCTAGTCCAGTCTCAGCATCCATGCCCCCATCATCGCTATGGAGAATTTTGTACGCTTATTGACTGTACATTCTGTATTCACATGACTCCGATTTTTTTTTCACTAGTTGGAAAAAGAATAACGACCAAAATATTGCAACTTGAAACTCTAAAGAATCAACTGGACTGGACAGATCCTGTGAAAGAGGATATTCCAGCTGCAAATTAACGTCTCTGCAAGATCCCACCTGTGGCTAGATAACTCCTGGTATAGACTGGAATTGGAACATTAGTCTCTGAGTCTGGCTTACAGGTCTTATAATCAAACCATAACTCTCAATAACGCTGGGAATCAAGTTCTAGGTTCACATATCAGCTCAACGGTTTTGACAAGTTAATCTAAAACTTGGATTAAATCTTAAAATCACAGCCTAAAATTACGAGAAAGTTAGGTAGTAAGCTTAATCTTAAGAAAATTCTTAATCAACCTTAAAGTTAACAAGTGGAAAGACGAAGTAAAATATCAAAAGAGATGGGAAGACCCCATCAAATCGAACAAGGAAGGAGTGTTTAAACCTTAAAGTTAACTAAGAGGTGTGGAGTACAATCCTCAACTTGATTAGAAGTTCAGGAAACTATTCCAATGGAAAAATCCGCGTTTAGCCTTAGCCGTAAATTCCATTGCTGGATAAAATACAAACATCAAGTCTACTTAAAGTCAAATACATAAATGACATGCAAAAGATAATGGTTGTAAAAAACTCGACGTGTAACCATTTGATTTGTGACGAATTCCTTGATTAACAGTGAGAATTTACTTCCCGAATGAATCTCATCATTAGAATAAGAAGCCAAGTCAAAGATTAGGAAGCTACTGTAATCAGCTCTCAGGAGAAGAGAGATAATTCTCACGTTATTTGTTCATTTTGGTTCTCTTAATGCAACCTATTTCCGTTGCGAGACCATTTGATCAACATCCGGACATGCTCATGCACGTGTTTTGGCCATTCAAAGTCCAGTGAATGAAAACTGCACTCTTCTCCATACGGCCGAAAAACTGTCTGTCAATGGTCACGTGGAATCCCTTCGAAATCAGTTCACTTTTCATGTCAAAGTTAATCACTTACGTTTCCATTTCGGGTCCCACACTAAAAAGTATCAAGCGGCAATCACATGGACAACATTCAAAACCATATTTCGACCCGAAGGTCCGCTGGGTTGGACTTTCAGCATAAGGACATGGTTTCACAGCTTTTGCGTAATATGGTACAATTTTTCGCAGGGTGACTGTAGTTTTCCTGACTGTTTCTTCATCTATAACAGCACGCATCTCTCACTGGACCCAAAACCTCGTACACAAGTATTTATTTATAAATGTAATAATATTTAATAACAGTCTGAACTCTCGTGCAGTCCGGATGATACCTTTATAGTGATCACACTACCTCCCCGTGCAGCTGAGTCCAAGACTCCAAGGTGCTTTAAGCTAAGCTGTAGCTTCAGCCCACTACTCGTGCTCAAGACGCTTCGGGACGGAAGTCAGTGTTACAGTTCGTGACGTTAATTGAATATAGTCCTCAAGAGGGAGTCTTGAACCAGCAGACGGAGTGCGGAGGAGCAAATTAGCGGTTGCTGCATGGTCAATGGATTCACCCAACGATTTCGGGCATTAGGAGGAATTGGGAGGAAGAAGTCATTCTTCGAACTATACTTATCACGTATTATTTCAAATTTAGAATTTTGTGTAAAGTTTTGGAAGTCATCTAACTGGAGTATGTCAGCTCAGAAGAGTCGTTTATGTGCCTACTTTGGGGAGGTTAACTAGACTTTAAAGATTATATTGTACGGAAAGTTTTCATCAGGAGGGTCATATTTTTATATCCCAACGGAATTAGTGTAAATGACACTAACTTGGAAAGACCGAACATTTCAAAATAACATGTTATCACGAAAATCAAATTATGTGCAAACTACATCTGATTCAGTTCAAAAAGTTTTTAGGTTGATCCTACGGGAGTGCGATCCACACCAGCTGAATTCTATATAATATACTTACTGGGGCACTTGACGTTCACGTTTAGGATTCTGATGGAAACCTGGTCTAAGTAAGCAAACATTAGAATGCATTTGCATGCTTAGAGAGATTATAATCCACAAAATTCTTTACTTAGGATAAATGACAGCTAAGGTTTATCTCCTAAACACGACATGCTCCCAACTTCCGAAGAAGCTTGGAATTTCCCATAAAACCTGTTCCATGTAATCACAATTGAAGGTCAAGCGAGTCATGGTAAAACAGTTTGACCTCAGGAACTATAAGTCTCAGACGGACAGTATTGACATAGTCTCAAACAAGAGTGAAAACTAGTGTGGACTTCGTCGCTTGAAAGAACGTTACAACTTAAGCTGTCCTATGTCTTTCGTCTTCAGATGTATATAAATGAACAATGTCTCCGCAGATAGGTCATTTATCTTCTTCTACCAGTCTTCCAAGGTACTTGTATTTACTTCAGCTAGAAGAGCAAACTTGGATCCCAAATCCATCGATCCAGATCTAGGAGCTTTGTACCGGATTCTGCACTTCAGTGACAGGCTTTTATCAGCTGCTGTCATACGACAAGCGCGATCACTGAAGCACACGTGCTTCTTCTACACCTGTAGTACTTAAAGGAACACTTTTCCTGTACTCTGCACGTGAAGAGCAAGCAAATTGTTGTTGATTCCATCACTGAAAGTTCAAAAGGGTCGAGGGGCTTGATAGGCACAGCCAGTCCTATGGCAAATACTCAGGTGCTAATTGTGGCACTTTTTTTGAGTATAACAATTCTCCATGCCGAGGGAACCCTTCACTACGGATTTTACGCCGAAACATGTCCCAGTGCGGAGGGGCTCGTGAGCTCTGCAGTCACAACTGCCATTATTAGCAACAAGCTAACAGGAGCGGGGCTCATACGCCTATTATTTCACGATTGCTTTGTAGAGGTGAGCCACTTTGAAAAACATAAAAAATCACCAGTCCAATGCTTTTACTGTTATTTTATCAATTATTCTAGCAGTGCTCTATTTTTTGGTACACAATAGTATTAAATGTTCTTCGTAAACCAGTGTTTCAGACTTCAATTTGATCAAGGTCTTGGCACTACGAAACCTGGGACAACAAGATTCAGCGTAACGGAAAAATGTAAACACAAGTTTGTCACTTATGATTTCCTCGTCTTACAGGGATGTGATGCTTCTGTTCTGATCGATTCAGCAGACGGAAACACAGCTGAAAAAGATGCCACTCCCAACCTCACCCTTCAGGGGCTCGAAGTTATAGACTCTGCCAAGGCCAGCATTGAAGCCGTATGTCCAGGCGTTGTGTCCTGCGCTGACATAATTGCCCTTGCAGCCAGGGACAGTGTCAGAGAGGTACTAACACCCTGACACCATTATTAAGCTTCACTGCACACTTCAGCTATTTTCGAGTTGGTATAGTTAAACCTTTATATACGAGAATGAATTCGATCATCTGCGATACTACAGTAGATTACGAACACACATTTTATAACATTCTTTCTCTGCCCGAATCGAAATTTAACTTGGAGTGATGACTTTTTAACAGCTTGGAGGGATATCTTATGAAGTGGAGACTGGTAGGAGGGATGGAAAAGTCTCACTAAGCTCATCAGTTGCTGACTTTCCATCTCCTCTAAGCGATGCACAGACTCTCATCAAAAACTTCAACGCCAAAGGGCTGTCTCTTGAGCAGATGGTTAGTCTTTCAGGTGGGGTCATTTTTCATTTTCAGGACAATTGCAGCTGGAGATTCATGCATGACAATGGTGGAGATACGCTTCAATATCAAAATCTCCAGAATCGATTCGGCGTTGATTTTAAACAAACTGGATATGCTGGCATCACACTCTGCTCAATTCTGCATCCACTCAAGAAATTTCTTTACTGCCTGGATTGTTTGGCTCCAACCTATAGATTATATGACAGCTACTATTATATCGTTATAACATGTATAATACTTCGTCAAATGGATATCCAAATGACTGACATATGTGAGCTGTTGTATTCTCCAGGAGCACATTCAATTGGCAAGGCTCACTGTGGGGCATTCATCAACCGACTGTACAACTTCAGTAGTACTTCGAACACCGACCCAAGCCTAGATTTGTCATATTCAGCGAATTTGAAGAGCATGTGCCCAGAATCCAATTCCAATTCCGATGCTGTGACTGACTTGGACCTGATCACGCCTACGAAGTTGGACAGTCAGTACTACAGCAATCTTATCAGCAACAGGGGTTTGCTGACTTCTGATCAAACATTGTACACATTTTCCAGCACTCAGGAGCAGGTCATCCTCAATGCCAACTCCTACTGGTGGGCGAACCAATTTTCTGAAGCTATGCAAGCTATGGGTCGCATCGGAGTGAAGACTGGCTCAGATGGTCAGATTCGCTACAACTGTCATGCAGTTAATAAGTAAGATAGAAAAGCGAGAAACATGACAGCAAGCAGTCCCGCTCCTGAACAGAATTTTTTTTGGGCTGAAATAAGGACCGAAAGATTTCTTCCGGTACCCTCCACAAAGGAAGGTAACTCATATTGGAGGTTTTCCTGGTCGGTGGATTGATTCTCTTCCCATATACAAGCAGATCTGAATCAAATATTCCTCATCAAGATTCGAGCGAAACTAATGCACCTCGAAAGGTGCTCGAAAGTTGTCACTGCAGTTGAATGTTAGCTGAATTATTAGGATAAAGATTCAGAGAGCTTTTGAGTGATCATAACTTCTGGTGTTTCTTTCCTCTTAATAGTCATTTTTTTTTTTTGGCTGACATTTTGAAATCGGGCCCCTCTTCAACTGACCCAGTCAGCTCTTGAAGAACGACATACACTGTATAAGTATCAGTGGATTGTGATACATGCCCTTTGGAATGTCAAGGAATTGTTCGATTCGGAGTGCGCTCTATTGTCTCCTGTAGCGGTCGAGCAGTTCAACCAGCTCATGAACGGAAATCATATCCGGCAGTTGCAATGGATTGATTGGTCACTTTCTAGGCTTAGGTACGGCGATGAATTTTGTTGGTACTCTCTTCTTCTCGTTGGCAAAAAATTGCTCTCGACTGAAAACATTTTAAACTAAAAAGATCAGTGGAACTCTGCACTTTCATTTCACTTTCAGTTCTCTCTTGCATTCACGCGCTCTGCACCAGGCGGTTAAATATACCTGAAATTGCCTGTCTCGGATCACGTATTCCGTATTCTTTGTACGTTATCCAAAATTCAACGTGGTCCTGAAGGTACGAATGCAATCTCGCGATCAGGTGTCCCAACTCGACTCGAAAGATCGATACCTTGAACAAAGGATTCTGATGAGACAACCCACATGCTTGGATCACGAATAGTTGCGTACCTGACAATGGTTCATTCCAAAAAGTTGCACGAGGGAAGTTGACAAGGTCAAAACCCGGCCCCATGCAGTATGAATACTGAAGTCATTCCTTACATCATCCACCTGGACTCGATCACTCTTATCTATGTTCATGCCTAGCACATCCAGATAAAATATGTGGAGCACACATCCAGCAAACCACGACTCTGAATCATAGAATCCAACGAATCCGATATTTAAGTACAAGCCTTTCTATACACCTTGGTCTAGACATTATCAATAAAGCTGTCAGTGAAGTGCTGAACAATGTTAAGAATGGGGCTGTGGTTATCCTCACCTTTACAGGTAATGGTTTAATTCTTCCCCCTTTTTACAATTTCCAAGTGAAATCTATATAAGAAACACGCGAATATGCTCTGTGGTAGGTACTATTTTGAGCACTATGCATCCAGAATCCGGAAATATTTGGACACAGCAAGTTAAGGAAGCATGAGGTGGGCCATGCATGCTAACACTGCGGACACACATGCACACAGGAGAGTTTTCAACTCAACTTTTCAGAGCGTGTACCGAGTGGCCACGTGAACTATGAGGACGATACATAGGATGGACGTGCGGCTAATCAACTAGATCTATAGCTGTCTGTTCTCACATCTGCATAAAGTGTCCGAGCCTCAGCGATGTATGGAATACGATATACAACATGACAATGTGGCGAACTTAAGCTTTGTAGTCATATTTTGTTGATTTCTGATGCATTTAGTATGCATGTATGTGTGGGAAAATTATTTGATGCAGTTCAGTCCATATTTTTAATATATATTATGCTGTTTATCGAGGAGGTTGTTCTGATTTTATTCAACAGTTGATGAAGATTCACGCACTCTTGCACCCTGTATTGTCACTGGAGGAACATACAGCTGAACGGGCAGTTCAGGGCGGTTCCTCTTTCATACATATCAAAGACACCACCATTACAACGTAAAACAGCTTTATATACACAGCCTGTAGTGGGCATCCTGACTATGTACGATCTCAAGTATTCCAATTCGAAGACAGGAACATATTTTTATCTAAATCTGTTCCTGTCGACATGGTTATGCTCTGGCTTATGGGTACCGGCAGGTCACACAACTGCTTGTGCACATAAGTCTTAGGCTATCGAAACTTGATCTCTACAAGACCACAAACATACATTTGTTGGTCGATGGTGCAACTTGAGATAATGCAACAAACCAGAGAGAAAACTACAAATTCTCTGATGAGAATTCAACGAAATCTGATTCGTTGCAAACATGAACGCAGAAAATAAATAGAAAACTTGACCGAACAGGATCGTCTTCTGAGATCAACAGACTGTTGCAAATGATATCAGCAGACAGACTGGAGATGGTTTCTATCGACTAAGTCCTTCGTTCTAGTTGACAAAGTGACAGTTTCTGCGGATCTCACCATTGGCACCTGTCTTCACTCCAACGCGACCCATGGCTTGAATGGCCTGCGAGAAGCTGGGTGACCACAAAAAGTTGGCATTGCCAAGAACCACACCTTTGGTGGCTCCTGATGTAAACAAAGTTTGATCGGAGGTTAGCAAACCTCTGTTCTGGATAAGGTTCTTGAAGTAGTTGCTGTCCAACCTCAAAGGCGAAGTTGGGTCCAAATCGTTCAGGACGGTGGCGTCTCCGTTTTGAGGGCAGATAGCTTGCAATTGCGCTGCGTAGGCGGGGTCAAGGGTGGGGTCGACGGTAGGATACAGACGGTTGAGAAACGCTCCGCATTGTGCTTTTCCCACTGTGTGAGCGCCTGCACAACATGACCACTTTCACTTCATCACTGCTAGCAAAGAGAAGGTCCATGGAGGCTTGTTTTAGCTTCTGCAATCATTATCTTTGTGATTTATATGGAGCCGGAACTGCTCTTAGTGGCAGACTTTAAAATGCTAATCTTGTAAGTTATCAACAAACGTATGATTCCTTCACTGCTGACCGAGAGCTCTGGACACATATTCATCTCTGGCCAAATCTAATTCCCGCATTCGTTCGATGGACATTGCCTCCACAATACAAGAGGAAGAAACGACTAGGCTCTAGATCTAGATCACTGCAGCACTTTGGATCAACGACCACCAACAGATTTGCTGGGAAAAAGTTCATCGAAGGTAATGGTCATTCGAAATTTCGGCAAAGGTAGACACTCAAATATCTACAAGTTTATTCTTTCTTACCTGAAAGGATAACCATCTGAGTTGGACTTAGTCCCTTCTTGGCGAAACTGCTGATGAGAGCCGATACGTCGTTAAGCGGAGACGGAATGTCATTTGTGCTCGAGGCCAGTGATACGGTTCCATCCCTACGGCCTGTCTCAACGAGGTAAGGAGTGCCTCCGAGCTGCACGTAGATTCCCAGAACATCCAGATCATCAACAACTTCGAAATGATGATGAGCACGGTCTACAGCGGCTGCTATGTGAAGAATTAGCTTGAAGCGTCTCACATGCAAGGCTTGATGAAATCTTTGGATAGACAGAAACAAGAGTGACAGACTCGAATTGGAGACGTACCAGAGTAACACTGTCTCGAGCAGCGATCGCTAGGATGTCAGCACACGAGACTACGCCCGGACAGACAGCCTCAACTGCAGCCTTTGCAGCGTCTATCACTTCGAATCCATGCAGCGATAGATTGGGTTGTGCAGTTTTCTCGGAATTTGGCCCTTCGAGCAAAACAGATGCATCACATCCCTGATCCATCAAGCAGAGATGAATTCAATCACCAGTTAGACACATCGTCCAGATTAACCGATCCTGTACACAATCCTCGCTGTCATACTGACAGCAATTTAACAACACCTTCCCTCCGTCGCCTCTAACCCGTGTGACAATTAGTCCGAGTTCTTCATCCATCAAATTCAAGGTGTAAACGTCAAACCTCAAGATACAGACAACGAACTCGAATTCTTGCGACATTCGCGCATCAGAAAGGATCAGATTCGAAGCTATGTCTTTTTTACAGAGATGCGAAGCCGATTCTGCAGTCCACACAGTTTTCTCAAGGCCACTCACAGTCAAGACCCTCGTTCCATTCTCACGTCCGGTTCCCTCATGCAGATAGGGAATCTTTTGTCGGCAGTGCAGAGTGCATGAATGCCATTCAGATGTGCGTATTCACCTCAACGAAGCAGTCGTGGAATAGAAGTCGGATGAGACCAGCCCCCGTTCGTTTGTTGACGCTGAGGGCATTCGAGACAGCTGATTGAACCAAAAACTCAGCAGAAGGACATGTCAAGGCGTAGAATCCAGTTTGAAGTCCCCCTCGTCCGAATGCTCCATCTACATTGGTTGACCCCATGTACATGCTCGAAAAGAGCATAATTATGGCGAACATGCCCTGTGGCATAATTCTTGTTCTCGTCACCATTCTAGATTGAGGAGCTGGAGATTCTGCAGATCTTGTGGCTTATGTCCACAACACTGATTGTATCGAGGCCTCTCAAAAAGTGGCTAGCTCTGGTTTCCCCTGTACAAATAACGGCCAAAAGGTCAGTTTCGACTTGAAGCGTTCTGAAGAGTGCTCAGATCGGTCGGTAATGCCGGCACTGTGCCACGTTCAGAACGTTCAGCGATGACAGATCGAAGCAGAGTGCGGTCAGATCCTCAGAAGTATTAATTTGAGAAGAATGTACAGCACTAAAAGCTCACCACCTTCCATTACCTGCTGATCGGGAGCTTCAGTGCCACCAGCTGAAGGGTACTTCTGCCAGACTCCTCTTGCTTCAGGAGGAATGGTCAGAAAGATGATCAGAAGACAATAACGTAAAGTCCCTGTCAGGGTGCATGAGTGGCCAATGAGTGAACTGGTGCTGAGTTATATACTTGCCGCCGGACTCCACAGAGAAAGCAAGGGTAGAGTTTGCTAAAGATTCCGCTCTACGTCCCACTAAATCCAAAGTCACAAGAAACGAGGTCAAACGTGTTGAACTCAGAAAGTATTACTCCAAAACCAGGACCAGTTTGCATATGTTCCCAAGTAACAGCAGTTTTACTCAAGATGGCTCACGGTTAAGATCGTGGGAGCATTTCTAAACTTTGACATAATACCGACCCTTATTACTGAACAGTGGCACGTGGACCGATTCCAGTGGTTATAAGGGATACCAACTTTTGAAAACTTCAAACTCTTCAAGAATCTGCACAAGTTGATTAGATGATACCCTCGTTGCTTTGTCGGCTACGCTCCCTTCCCATGAAGTTTATCTTCAACCGTAGGGTCCTCCGATGTCCTCCTGCCATCCTCAAAATAGAGGCTGTCGCGCTGTGGATTAATTTGGTTGGACATGGAAGTCGTCTGTAGCCAATTGCAAGATGCACCTTCTCCAACTGACATCAGTCAAATGGCTCGGTGATCACTCTAGGTACATCCAGTCAGTAGGGACGAAGAAGTTTTCTGAGATGCTCCTCAGCTGAAAGCTCGAGATTTGGTTTCGTATTGATTTGCATGACCAATAGGCCGCATTGCTGAGGATCTACCCATCCATGCTACCGATTTACCTTTCCCCAAAAGCATCAGCCTTGCAAATAAGCTTTCAAGGCCGATGTTTGTTGCCTACTCAGAGATGGGAATATTGTGGTCGTGCACATAGAACTACCAAATTCTTGACTAGCTAACACGTCAACGTTATTCCAACGACTGATCCTGTGTGAGTATGTGAGCCAGTGATTTTGACAAATACATCTGTCTGGTCGCGCATATCGAGTCACCAAATCAGTGTTTTCAATCCTAGCTGGTTTCACCAACTCTATCTGAATTTCAACAACTTCGTTTTGACATTATATTCTTCGATGAACATCGAGTTACCAGCGCTGAGTTCTCAATTTCCCACTTTAATAACTCCGGTTTGTGCGTATGCATAATGAACTTCAAGACAAATTTGAGCTTTTCGAGTTCAAAAGTTTTCAGTTTGCTCATCGTTTACGCATACAGTTTCAGCGTTGGAAAGAACTGGTACTCTCAATTAAGATGAGTATGATATGATACCACGTCACATACGCGTATGACTTAGTCAGGTCTGGAATCAAATGTACAGATATTTAGGCGATCCTTGGAAAGTTGCGGAGTGCTGCTGCTCCTTATGATAAGCTGTATCAGTATCGGTAGATTTCATTTTTAGTCAGCACCCACCTCGAAAGCAAGAATTCAATCAAAGGTTCTATCACGAGAAGGTAGTCTCATGGTTAGCCCTCTGTCAAGTTTTCTCTTCTGTGCAACTGACAGTTTTTCGGCTATTGAACTCGATACGCGCAATTCAAGACCATCGTCACTCTGGGGAGTGCGCGAATACACTCTCGCAATAAATTGAAGCACGAGGCTCAAATCGTGAGATTCCGGACATCATGCAACAACTGCATAAACTTGCAGAAATTCCAAAGCAGGTGAATAAATGCTAATGCATCGTAGTGCTAATGTTCCCTGTAATCAATTTCAAATTAGTTCTCGGTTTCTTCAAAACTCCTTATCGGCATCTCTCTCGTAGTGATTCAACTTATTCTAGAATATCGAATGATGCGCATGTAGCTGTAAGCAATTTTGAGAAAGATCTTGCATGCAAAGGTCCATGTCAACTGCAGGTAAGGTCAAAGTCCTTCACCTCCTCATCGACTCCGATTTGTGGGAAAAACGAATCGCGTTGATTATATCCTTATCCAAAACATTGACTTATTATCAAAGTCTACTACCGTCTAATGTACACTGAAGGAAGCTAAGCATGTGCGCCAGCTCCCAATTCCTCCTTCGGATGGGCAAGGACTATCGACTCTGAGAAGTGTCGATTCAAAGGTTTGATGTTTATTATTCTGGGGTTGCGCTCTAGTCCTGTAACTTCTCTCAGCCTGTTGACAACCCTGGTTTAACTAAAGCGAAGCACTGGGAGAGTGAGATTGCTTGACGTTGACAATTGGATATTTAGACAAAGGCCCATGCTGATTGAGAATATGAATAAAAGTATCGTCAACAAAAGCATGTCTTCCACGAAACTTTCATATAAGACCTTTCGTTCAAGGAATGGTCTGCAGGAAAGTCAGAGGCCGAGAATGCGCATGGGGAGGAGGATGTTGGTCAGCTGGAGTCAAAAGGAATGATTGTCAGAGCTGTCCGGAACATGACAAAAGTTTTGGTGGAGATCTGTGCTCGATTCGAGTTTGCTTCCTTTCTCAAAGTGATTCAATTAATCTTTTAACTTCTTTGGCCTATTGTTGTCTTCCGAGTGGTCCCAGATGCCCACTTTTGATTCAGTCTTCGTGCATATCAAATGCTTGCCAGTAGCGAAAATTGACTTTTGTGACCTTGCTGCTCGCATTAACATAGTCATTGGTGGCCAGTATTAATGACGATTCTAAAGGCCACCAAAATCGGAACCCATTTGCAAGTCACTGGGTCCCAAATACTGCAACTTCTGAAATACTCACGGAGCCCTCAAACTACCCCACCCTCCTTGAGGCCCTCAAACTAGAACAGCTAGATCGATTAAGCTATTCGAGCTCTTGACGTGCTCCTTTCGGGCCCTTTACAATAAATGAGGCATGAGCTTTAGCGATCATGGAACCAGAGTGCTGGAAGATCATTGAAGATCGTTTTGGAGCTTTAGAGATCATGGAACCAGAGTGCTAGAAGATCATTGAAGATCGTTTAGGCACAAAATTGCGCAATCTATACTTTACTTTACCAACTGCTCGTTTTTACCTAGATAGACATACAGAAGACTCCCACCTTCACATGGTGGAACATGTCCAGAATTCATGTCGATCCCTCGACAAACAAGCAGACATAAACTTTATCTATTTTTAATCATCCCTTCCGTTGACGGGAGAGTCCTACCTCATGCTTCGCCAGTCACAGCTCGATCATTCTGAAAGTGTGTCCTGAATACAGAGTCTCAAGGGCACACAGACTGTTTTGTCTTCAAGCACTTGTACAACTTGTCTTCCTCAACGTTTACGATCGGGATCAAGGAGATTACTTTGTCAATCGTTATGAGAGATCTGTTCAGATGAGAATGGATATCTGTAGCAAGGTGAGGTACTTCAGTCTGGATAGCAAGGTATAGTGTATCTTGGATCCAGGTTGAACTGGTGAATAGCACAGTTCTCCCACAATATAGAATAGTATTTGAGGACAAAGTAGTTAGGTTGACTTATTGCCTTAGGAGTATGAAGACCATTGGGAAGCTGCCGACTCATCAGTTCCCTCTAAGCCGATCGATGCATGGACAGTTGTGATGACTCACGCATAGGTACAAAAGAAGTCGTGACTTTCTGCACCCACTTTTTCTGGACATGCACTTTGAGGATCGATTGTGACTAGCAGGACTCACTTAGAGCACGCGTTTTCTATTCCCAGATCAAACCTACGAGCGCTTTTCAGACGTTAGCATACTATGAGGGAGATGTTAGAATGCAACAGGAAGATTCTGCATTTCGGCCTTCAGTTCTCCGTGTCCTTCCATCATCCATCGACTGGCAAGATAGTCCTGCGATATTTAGTGATGGAGTGAGCTGCGTCGAGCAGTTTTTCTCCTTTGGACATGTACACAATTTGCTCGGAGATCGAGGGTGGCATGTCGTCACAAATGTTCGTCTTGTGCGTCATGTGCAGACGCCTAGGTCGATATTCTCCAGCTGACATAACAGGGCAGACCCAGCTGCGGAATCTCTACAATGGCCATTCACCGCTGAAACCTACGAACATCGTAAATCTGAGTCCTATTCATAGTCCTTACGGTACAAATTCGGACCTCCTTGCGCTCGAGAGGTTGCTGTAGAGAGCGGAACATTCCATTCACTGACAGGTTGCTTTAGCACATAACAGTTGCGGTTTCTTTTTCCTTGTATGCATGTCCTCGTTTAAACTGTACATATTTTATGCTAGCCCCTGTTTCGGTTCGAGCTTTTAGGTGCTAGAACAGTTCCCATCACAAGATGTCGTCTACAATCCTCGTGGGCAGCACATGGTTATGAGATGACAGCTTCATAAAGGTCAGAACATCTGAAGACCTCGTCAATTTCGCGTCCAGAAGGCTTTGTGAGTGATGATGGCTGAAGCGTAAAGCAGAATCCTAGTATACGTAGGGACTGATGCCTGCAACTGAAAGGTGAAGTGAGCTGAAAAGTAGCACTTTCTACTTTCGGTCGTCTCTATTGATTGTTGGCTACTATGAGGCTTTTGTCAAGGCCTCACAAGACGCCGGTGGCTTTTCCTGCTCTGCTTGTGCCTTGTCGTTCGCTCTCGTATATGAACCGTCTCTTATCCTTCTATTTTCAGCTCTGTCTTGTGATATCATCCCCGCCCAGCCTTGTCATCCAGGCCCTCAAAACTCCAGCTGGCTGCTCCATACTTGTTTTGTTATTCGGCGGTGAACTTGTCCTGTTAACCTTACATTTCATAGGGTAACCTGTGATTCCTGCCTCAAAACCGATGCGTTTGTGCGGACAAGGTGTCAAGTTGCCTGATTCTTGTCCATTTGAATAGATATTCTGTTTATCGGTCGCGTTCTGAATTTGGTTGCTTTATCAAGTCATGTATTCACTGCTGGATGCAAAGATTGCAAACAAGCAACAGCCATAGGTTGCGATCTGCTATCAAGTTGCAATCCTGACGATTGAGCTCGAAAGCGATCAACAATTTTCGAGCTGTGGCAGTCTAAAATCATTGGTTTTCTGTAAATTCGACGCGTACTTAATCTCAGAGGTCGTTTGAATTGTAAATTGTGATTGCAAAGATACAGAGAGAGAGAGAGAGAGAGAGAAAGTGTGTGTGTGTATGTGAAAGATCAGGGCCAGCCAGAGTAACAGCCGAGCTGATAAGGTTATTCTGAAATTGATGCAAACTTTTAAGCTGAATTTGGTTATAAATTCTTATATATAAGCATCAGCCCTTCCCGAAACAGCTCTACGATCATTTGAACATCACAAATTGAAAATTATGTCCTGCATGTTCTATGAGTGTGATACAAGATCGTCTGATGATATCAACTGCCAGGAAGACATTAAATGACCATAAATTAATTAAGAATCCGATGAATAGCTACTATCGTAGGTAGTTGCTAGTGACGTAGCCCAACACTTAAAGACTGGTGATAATACGTCTCGATTATCTTATACGCACTGTTTGATGCATAAGTAAAACGAATATAATGATCGCACCATTTCTGAAAGCAGGATACTGATTGCAATATGACAGCCCTTGACGATCTTGTGAAATAACATAGAAGAGACGTCATCGCCATGCACGAGAATTGTCTGTAACTAAACTCTTGACGTAGCCTCTGTCTGTGCAAGAGTCGAAGACAAAAACGCATAATTGCAATCAGGAAGGTGTGAGCTGGATTTGAAGTTGTAGTACTCTGTCCTCCCTATGACTCCATCATTTCTTCGCGCACACGGCAGCCTTCGGATGGATCCATCTGGTGACGTTCAACAGAGGTTCAGTACCAAGTCTGTGACTACACCTCCAACACAGCTTTGCCGCACCGTCTGAAGCAGAATATAATCATAGCATGACATGTAGCCGGAAAGTAAAAGAGAAGCCGCCACAAAAACTATTAATCAATTGCATATGTCAGTATATGCGAGTTCATAAATATATTTGGAGCTTTCAGTCGGCCATGAAGGTTGCTAGAGCGTTCAATTTCGTCAATCATGTAGTCGTGATTGAAAAAAGGTATGAAGAGTTGTATGTCCAAGGTATGGCGAAGAATTTGTTCTTCACATGCCAGCTGAAGAGGATCTCCATATGATTGGACAAGCAGATTGTTTTTTAATACCTTATCAAGCTTTAGCTTGAAGCGAATCTCGTTGATGTCTTTCTCCAACTCTTTCAGTCGATACTCTATGAGATTCTCCACATCCTGATAAGCCCTCAGAGTATTCCTTCCATCTGCATATATGGCGATGATGACGGACAGGTGAATAACAGATGCTACAACCAACACCATGTGCCCAGAAATCTTTGTGGAGACTGCCAAGTATAACCAGCAAAGAATCACCGTTCCGAAGAACAGAAAGACTGAATAACGCATCCTTCCTCCTTACTCCTGCGTCCCACCTGCTAGATTATGATGATAGCAGTAAGTCTTCCAAGCATTAGAAACGGCTAGTCTTGAGAAAGATATTCTGTACGTTCCTGTCTTCGCTGTAAGATAACTGCATTAACATTTCAGAAGTGCAGCGATTGCAGCAGTCTCATACACATACTTGCGTCCTATCTAATCAAGACTTAGTATACAAGCTCAAAGTATCACCAACAAGAACAAGTTAAGTACATAAGCCTCAGTTCTAGAATGACACTTGTAGCTCATTCCCTTTATCCTCTAGGTTTCAAACTTCATCGCTTGGAGGAATATTTTCGAGAACAACTCATTCTGCTGTCGGAAGGGATGAACTCTTCTGAACTTACCAGCACAGCCACCAAATTCTCTGCAGCTAGAACTTCCTTCGATCGATTTGCTCGATGGTAGTAGACTAAAACAGGACTGATGGATGAAGAGATAAAGAACATGAATAAGAGGAAGGTGGGACTGCAGAACTTGTGTGACTTATGATGGTCAAAGAAAGTCAGCAGTCTGCTTCGCCGAGTTCCAGCCACTCGGAGAGATTCCACAACGTACTGAGATGACTCCATGCAAGAAGATACGTTTCTTGATGTTGAGCTGAATCGTCAACTTTCTTGTAGTTCGGCCATCGTACAGGCCAGTGCGAGGGGAGATTCGTACAAAATGCAAGACAAATTTCAAAAACCATTTGGGATCTGTTACGGCTTCACACCTTCACACCTTCACAGTGAGTAATTTTCAACTTTCTACAACTCGGCGCTTTTTACTCAATGAAATGATTGCACTGATCATGAATTAAATTTAAGAGCTGGTAACCGTCATGAGCATATCACTATCATTGCATCATCTTGTCGCGAAGACCCCGGAGACTCGCATCTTGAAGAAGAATAAGTGTTGATTTCTTTCAATTGTTTAATCTGTTCAACTTCAACTGTACAAGTTTTGTTGAGTATTAAGGTAAAACTGTTGTGGAACAAAATTAAGGATTCTAGGACTTCCCCAGAGACTTAGTCTAATGGACCGTCAGGTCATTTTCTCCTAGTGCACTGAATATTAATACTCTATTAGCTTGATTAACTTAGCTTATGCACAGCAAACATTAACAGCATGTGATGAAGAAGTTGCAGTCATGCTTAGTGTTGACCAGGCTGGATTGTCACACGTTAATCACTTCAGTCAACAATTACAACTGTAGCAACAATTAAAACCTAGTAGGTTAATCCCTCGGTCGACTCATGAACCATTTATGTGTTCAAACTAAGTAGATAGATTGTGATGATTGAGAATTATAGTCGTTCACCTTCAAGTTTGATGATTTGATAAACTTTTGGCAAAGGAGACGTTGTGAGTGCTAGTACTATCCAGTGCTTCGCTATGATTGCTTAATTCTTAATCCAAACAATCTACTATCTTAGTGAAAATATAAAGATAAAAAGCTCTTGGCGATGCTATCTTTTGGAATTCCCTTGGTAATTCGGGTTTCTCTTCCTCGTAGTATCATGTAGTAAACTATGAAGCAATGAGGTCACATTCATATAATGATCATTACTGTCCATGCAAGACCAATTTTATTTTATTTTTTAATTTTAAATTTCAAACATTTAATTCAAACATGAGATACTAGATTAGCTCAACTTTTTCACTCGATTACTTTTGATAATGACAGTGCTAGCTTATGAATACATAATTCACATAAGATTTTTTCAAGCATTATGATAATGCTATTCAATGGGTTCTACTTTTAATCTTTTTTTTTTTTTCAAAAAAAGGAATATAATGGTACTGAAAATTCCCGCAGAGGTGGGAATAGAGCATCAAATTCCCACCTCTGCAGGAATTGGATGCTCTAAAAGAGGGAAGAATAAACTTTACACTTTCTATCTTCAGATCCTGTGCTCCTATCTGGTCAACAGACGTGAGTCGTCCAGCTAGTAAAATAAACAATATTCTCTTCAACTATATGAGAGTGGTAGATTCAAGTGAAGGTTGATGCTTTAATGGGGAGAAAGCCATATCCGCATATTTAAATGACTCTTTATAAATAAGACTATAAGACGAAACATAGCTTTGAATTATATTATCCGGAGATGATCTTGTAGGCGGGATCAGAAGTAGTTTTTTTTTTCATGATCAATCTATGTAGGGGCCAAAAAGATATTTGGAAGAAGACTTATGGCTTCTAGTCTAAGTTCCTCCATTCTGTTTGACTTTTTGTTTTTGTACTCGAAATATACCAAGGCTACCATCCGACTATTGTTTCGAGGTTGCAAAGAATAGCATTGAGTTTTCGTTACAAAGGTTTTAGCTAGAGGGGAACAAAATGCCCTTACATGCAAATATAGATAGCTTGCGTATTTTTTAGGTATTCTGCTTCTGGATGTTTAACAAATTAAGTTGCCTGAAAAATGTAAAACCAAGAATTTATATTCATATTTTGTAAATAAAATGAAACTTCCTCTGATCAACGTGTTATTTTGTCCTTGGATTGTATACGCCCTTACCATATACCAAAGTTTGGATCCGAAGGCTGCATGTTGGCTAGACCAACTATCCTTGCCAAATAAGTGACACAAATGATACATGTGTGTCACTTATTTGGCACATTATGAGTGTGTGTTTATTGTATAAATAAATATATGCAAAACAGATAAAAAATGGTTAGGTTTTAATTTACTCAAAACTTGATAGTTTTTAATGGAAAATGAAACTACATGACAAAAGAGTAATTGACTTTACAAGTTCTATGATTGGAGACAATGAAAAATCAATTTTATTTCATGTATAATTAAGGAAGTGTCAAGAGGAAGATGAGAGACTTTCTGTAGAATTTTGCAATGAAGATATACTAATAGAGAGCTTTTTATAAAGAAATGAAGTACAAACAAAATTTGTTGACATTTGAAGCTAGCATGAATGACTAAAATTTGTTATTGGGTGAGAAAATGAGAAAAAATACAGGTTATCATCAAATTGAGAACACTGATGAATTGAATGGATAGTTTGACTCATGTGAAGCTCAAATTATTAACAAAAGTTGCTCATTTGTGATAATATAATGCTGAAAAAATTAAGACTGATTTATATGCTTAAAGATGCTCAAGAGAGAAGCTGAAAGAATAGGACTCATGATTGTAATAATATTACAATCATGAGAAAGAAACTTCATGGATTGAGCTTTAATTTATTTTTGTAATAATGTACAACTAATTGAATCATCCCATGAAATTTTGTGAATATGAAAGGGATAAAAATGAGATGATGACATATGATAGTTGCTTGAATGATGGAAAATGATAAAAATAAAAACTTTTCAACAACAAATATTTCAGCATGTTGCAAAGCTATCTGATGAAAAAATTTAATAAATGAAAACAATTATTTATATTTTAAAGATGTATGAAATAAAAGTGGAGTGATTGAGCCAAAGTCAAATACTAAATAATGAGTGATGTCCAAATTAAAAATTGAAGATAGATTCAAAATCACAATTCATTAGTTTCAATTTCAGATTCAATCTTGATTTATTGTAAAAAAATTTGAACACATTTTTGATGATGTGAATTACAAGTAGAATAAATATTGTTACAATCAAAATTCTATATTTACTGGCACAATTTATGAAAGATTGTAAAATTTGTTAGTGATAAATGGATTTTATTGTAAATAATTTAATAGTGTTATGTGAGATGGTTATTTTAGATATTATTTAAATTCAAAAGTAGGTTTTGATAGTATTTAATGTCCCTTTATTTTGATCTTTGTACATGTGATATGCTTATAATAAATTTTGAAAAATAAATTTATTAAAAAAATATTATTTATTTTATAGATTTGTTCATCATAGGATGTAGAAAGGTTTCAATGGTAAAACAGTTCTGATTTTATTATCACTTCACATTTAGAAAATTTAAATTTTCATGAAGAAGAAAAATCTTGTTACAATAGCAAGATTTACAAGATCCTTTCAATTATAAGAAAAGGTAGTCATAGGATTTCTTCAGTCACCATAGAATAAGAGTCATAATATTCTAATAGGGAGAAAAAGGAGAAATTACAAGATTTTTTTAATCTCAAAAGGAGGAAGTCATGAGATTCTTTTAGTAAAATATTTATATGATGCAAGAATAAAAGAATGAGAAAGTAAAGTATTATATTTATGATGGATGAAATGATTAAAATTTATCGAGATTGTAACAGCGAATGAGACTCTTAATTGCAATTATGGGATAATTCCAATTGAGGATGAGAATCAAATTGCTTCAAAGGTGCATTGAGATGAAGAAAGAAAGAGGACAAATGCATGTCATGAACATATATACCCATTACCCTTAATTTCTGTGAAGGTAATAAGTTGATAAAAAAAATAAAATTATTAGATCCCTCACTTGCTAAAATATTTATTGAGTCATTTATAGAGTAAAAATTCACTTTGTAATTAAAATTCATTATTAGATTTGGTTTGGTGTTTCTTATTTGATTAGGCTGCTCAAAGCCTATTCTCAGGTTTTTAGTTTTCATGTGAGATCTTAATTTGTATTCTTTTGAATGTTACATATAACATTTTTCATATTTACAAGCAATTATTGTAAATACAGACCAACCGATGGTTACCATAGTAAGTTTATTTTGTTGATAATTTTAAGTTTTATTATAATTAAAAAAATCTTTTGAGATGTGAAATTCAGTTATGAGATATTTTTTGTATGTGACTAGTTATGATTTGTTAAAAAAAAATTTAGATAAACGATTTCAAAATCATTAAAATTTAATGAATATGTGTTAATTTTAAATTTTTATTTTAAAAATTTTAATCATGATTCATTTGAAAGTCAAAAACAATCACATGATTACAATTCAAACCAAAATCATGATATTTGCTAGACTGAATCTATTGTCTAGAGGCTAAATCATAGTTTCCAAGGTAGAGTTGCAATATCAAGCAAGATTTGTCCTCGTTCTTGTTTACATCACAAATGAAATATTATAGAAAGATAAATCTTAAATATTTTTTCACCTTATTTTTGACATAAAGTGGAAATGTGTTACACAATGAAATGCAACATTAGTTAAGAAGAATCAAAGTAACAATAAATAATATATTGTTCAATGAGTCTGCCAAAACTAAAATACATACCTCATAAGAGTTTATATAAAAAAAAATTCATTGAATCATCCAAAGATAAATCTAACTTTTGTCAAATAGATTTATTTGGAAACATAGATCTACATTCTATACACAAAAAATGTAATTGAAAATACTACAAACTACAACATTGATGACCACACAACAACTGGCTAGAGTTGATATGATAATTATTATTTTCAGAGCATAACTATGTGGTGATAGACATGTTAGCATGCGTAATATCTGCTATAAATTTGAGTTCGCTGGTTCCAGATTTGTATTCTTAGCTTCGTTGAAGAGCTAAAAACTTCAAACTTAGGACCTTTTTTATATATAAAAGTTACAAACTGGTTTTTTTTTTTTTTTTTTTTGTTGGCACAAATTTGCAAAGTGTTTTTAAATCTTAAGTAAAAAATGCATACTTTGACTTACACATTCGTCGCATGAATGCTTTAAAAGACAAGAATTATAATAATCAACAAACCTAGCAGTTCCTAGTCTCAAACAGCATAATAAGGTTGTATTAGCCACATTTCTTAAATTATAATGTCAGATCCATGCATCATAGTCATAACATATCTTCTTGTCATCACCGGCCCCTCATTTAAGGAAAGATGGTAAACCTGGACTTTAATCTAAGGAAGTTGGATATTTTCATGACCAACTATACTTGCCAGATAAAAGATTAAGTTATTCTTCCACGACTTGGATGGAGGATTTAAAGAATAGTAAGAAAAAGATTGAAATCTGAAGATCCCCTTCGTCACCAGAATGAAGTCACATAGATGCACTATGTTACAAGGATGCTAGTAATGACTCACAAGGAATGAATATCCACAAGATGCAAGAGTCAATCACAAAGATGCAAGAGTCAAAAGATACATAAAATAGACAAGGATTATGATAGGTGAATACAGATATATGACCGTCATCAAATTCATTACTACACATTAATTATTCATCAGAATTTTATATGACCAAGCTAAGAAACTCAGTTGATATATTTAGGCAAGTATCGGTTACTTTTGACGCGATGATAAGTTGAAAAGAGGAAAATTATCCAAAGTAAGCTATTTATCAGAAACCGTCACTACTCTAGCTATGTGTACATTGCGTAGTTGACAGTTTGGAGTTAGTGCCTTACTTGTAACTGTAGGGTCTATTTGGACTCTTAGGTGTTAATTTGGGTAAGTGGGAGTTGTATTCAGGGGAGCCTCCTTAACTTTAGATAAGTGCATTTATTCTCAATATATCATATTCTTAGCCATTATGAGCTTGCTCTTGGCAGTCTTTTCCCTTGGTGGTGGGATATGAAATACAGCCTATGTAAAACTAGTTGTCAAATTTTTTATAATTCGAGTAAATTCCCACATCTAGAGGAACTCCTCCCCTCACCACCCACATACCTCCCGCGTGTGTCATCACCGGATAAGCTGTGATAACCACCCATCTAAATTGAGTTATCACAATTTGCAAAAGGAGTTGAAAGAGAACTGCACCTAGTATGTTTCCTCATTGAAAAAATGATCACCAGCTAGCCTTACCTCATGATTATTTTTTTTTTCAAACTTGTTAGAATTTGAACTTGTTTAAAATTAGTTTGTGGGTTATAGTCTAGGGATGTCCCACCACTTCATGATAACATAAACAGATTTTTCTTTTCAAGAGGATATATGCAATAGATCAAATATATATATATTGGACACCTAAAAATTTTCTCATTTGATTTGCACACCTCTTCATAGGACGGTATATATACAAATAGACAAGCTTTTCCTTGATTATTTCTTTACAAGACTAAAGATTTCATCACTTTTCCGAACATGCAAATCATAAATTCATTCATCCAAATAAAGTGATAAAATTGCTTCAAGAAAGTTCTTTTGAACACCCATTTAAAGCTCTTGACAATAAAGTTGCAGAATTAATTACAGCTGATATTCATTAACCTAATCTGTTTCACCCATCTAGACTCCTATATATTTACTTTCTACCTTGCTAATCATAAAGTCTTGAGGCCTCGGCCTGCATGAGTATGTCTTATATTATGAAGAAGAAATGAAACAAGTATTTACATGCATATGTTCGATCATAATGAGGAGTTATATTATTGAGGAGTTGAAAACTGATTAATATTTGAATTTTTTCCATAGACGAGGCCATAATTAGTGTATATATCTAATGAGAGTGGATCTTTAATAAGAGTGTGCTTATATTTTATACAGTAATTAAAGTATCAAAACTTTTGGAAAAATCTTAAACAATAATAAAGGTTAGAAATATAATTTTTTACCATTTTAATCTCCTCCATGACCAGTTTTCTGATATTCCATATGTCATCTACTTTGCCTTAACTATAAAAAATAATGTCTTGATTTTTTTGAAGATAAATGACAGTGATTGATTTTGAGCATTGAGTATCAAAGAAAGTACCTTATGGGATGATAATTCCATTTCTTTCTTTGGTATAACGGAAACAAATCCTGAATTATTGGGACTAAGATTATTATTCTTGTTTTTAATTCTTGGATAAAAATTTATATCCTACATTTAAGTTAATCTTAACCTAAGATGCGCTTCATTATTTTTACTATATGATACATATATCAATTTAAACGTTCATAAAAATCGTCAAAATTATTGCTTATACCCCACTCAAGTATCTACACTAAACAAATATATTTTGATACGTCTATATATATTTTTTACCCTTAATAAGTGTAGATACTTTAATAGGTTGATACCAATATATACACTAAATAAGACATGGATACCCAAAAGCTCTATTTCAAGACGGTGTACTATGAATTACATCGGGACTTATATGTAGCAGCAAAACAGTGGATTAGGATTAAATTTTTGACTGCCAATCTACATCTTCCAGTTCTTAGACTTGACCGCCTTCGATGTTTTCATAGTTAGCTTTGATAAAATCATCAGACTCATGATGAACTTGAAGCTGCGGACTTGCAAATACATATATGTGGCTGAGATAACTAGAGAGCTGATTGACTCGAGGTTCTTGGACCTTCTCTCAGGATAGTGGATTCACATGCCCTCAGCTACAGAGCATAAGAGCTACCTTCAAGCTACCGAATGGATTAAACAAATTTCTGTTTCTCTGTGAAAGTTAGTTTCAAGCTTTTTAACGTTTTGAAGAAATACAAGCTTTGGGCGGTTTTCCATGAGAGTTGACATCAAGCTTCCGAACGGTATGGAACAAATTTATTCCTCTAACTCCATGAGAACTATTATCAAGCTGTCGAAGGGTCGATCGTTTATCTCTTTGAGAGCTACTCTCATGCTTCCAAACCGATGGAAGAAACTGGATCATTCGCATATCTCCCTACGAGGGTTAATTACTTTCAAGATTCGGACCGGACTGAGAAAACTAAACTTCTGGTATGTTTCTCTATGAGAGTTACTTTCAAGCTTCAAATCGGATTTAACAAACTGTAGAAATCGCTGCTTCTCTACGTGAGCTACATCCAAGCTCCCGGAGCACGACATTCGTGGCTGCTGGATGATCGCCGAACTCGAGAACATGAAGTTGGAATCGGTAGTAATCGCGGATCAGCACGCCGCGGTGAATAAGTACTCGGGCCCTGTACTTCATAGTTGGTGTACTTCATAGTTGGGCTGTACCTTCCGTAGGTGTAAAATGTGATGTTGTACCTGGTCGTTTAGATCAGACTTCCATGTTTAGAAGAAAAATAGTAGCTCATTTTCTTTTGAAAGATGAGCGAAGAATAAACACGGATTGAAAAATCTCTTCTGTAAATAATAAAATCTATTTTATTTAATTTAATTTATTTGATTACCCTTTTTTAATCTATAAAATTATTCCACATTCCATATATAATTCTACTATATATTCCCTTCCTGACCCTTTAATTCGATAATAAAGGGTATTCCTCTAATTATACTACAGATCCTCAACAAGTTTAGTCATATTAGCTAAATATGCGTCAGTTCGCGAAGGCGTCATTAGCCATGAGGATTCCAAGAGTATTAATTATCTATAAATCCTGGGAATTTAGTCATATAAGCGAGGAGATTTCGAGTACTATATGTATTGAAAGCAATTTTATGGCGGGCCAGGATAGCTTGGCTTTTTTTTATTTTGATTGAAAACAATTTCTGTTATTACTTGTTATTTGTTCCGCGGTCGTCTACTAGATTATTATTTAATTTCTTGCCCGAAACGACGCAGCGTTTTATTCGGGCGTACCTCTATTGCGACCTAGAGAACCCCAAAGGTTCTCAGGGTCGCAATAGAGGTCCGCCGAGGCGCGTCGAAAGAACGGGAAAGGAACGGAAAGATCATTTTCAATCATTAGTTTGTTGTCAATGAGAGCTACTTTCAAGCTTACGGAAGGATTTTTGGAGATGTAATTATTACCCTGTTTTTCCTCCAGAGCTACTTTCAAACTCCCCACGGAATGAAAGCATTTCATATTTCATTTGTACAGCTTCCCTGTACAAAACGATAGAGTTTTAGATCAGTACATCGAGAATAAGTATTAAGATGTGATGTTTACCTCCTACAAAAGTATGAAAATGTAATAATTACTCGTATTTGTACTTGTTTCATTTGTATGATTTGTGGCAATGATGACTATGTCATTGTTAAACCCAGTTCAAACAATATAAAGCAGTATATTCTAGCAATACAAAGAACTTTCCTTACAACATTATTTTCAATTCGCGGCATGGATGTTATAATCTTGCATACTCGGCGGAACTTCTGTAGCAACAACCAGGAAACATGAACATTCTAAATTCTTACAACAGCAATTTAAAAATTGACTGCAACTTAAACTAGTACTGCTCTGCCCCTTGGAACTAGAAAGGACTTGTAACGGGCATGCTATCCAATGATTCAATCCAAAAATTGAGTATTCTGACAACCAGCAGACGTGGTTCCAATAAATCTACTCTCAAGCTACAAGATATTACTTCAATTTCAAGTTTAAAAGTTACTTGCTGATGGGATAGTAGATAGGAAATTATACATGTTCTAACTTTTCAGGGAGATTACTTTCTCTTATAGGCATATATGTACAGTATGTCTGTTCTCATACATATGTACCGTCGAGGCCCTGTATATATATTCAATGCACTAGTCTTGGACATTCTTGGATATATACATTGTAATATGTTTATATGACATGATATTTAAATACATCATTCCGTGGTACGAGGCGATGAAGATTGTGAAACTAAAGCTACAAGAACGGATATATGCAGATGTTGTTCTCATATATATGATGATGTCTGTGTATCAAGGCTGTTTGTCACAAGGTTCAAGCGTAAAGAATCTAAACTTGAAATGGAATTCTGTGATAGTCGAAATTTTTTCTCCTCTTCAAATTGGGATATATTAAGTTTAGCTCAATATGTCAATGGTATCGTTCTAGGTGAGTGATATTAGCAATATTAGCATGTGACACATAAATTCTTCTAGGATGGCATTCATTATAAGCTGCTCTCGCTCAATACATCTATGTCATAGTCTTGTAGTATTTGTAAGAATAAATGGAAAAACTGGGAGGCATAAAATACAAGGTAACAAGCTTAAGAACCACGAGAAATATGAATCAATTATGTATGCCAAGTAAGTGTAAGATGTGTATATCTCAATACTTGGTATGCAAAATTCCCACATCAAGAATTGAACACTCTGAGAATGAGTCACCGTCCAACTTACTTGATCGATGGGATAGCACCAAAACGAACTTCAGATTTGATCCATTGTACACTAAGCATCGTAATTGTCAGTGACTAATTGAAGACACATGCAGGGTGCAAATGCTAAGGACCACACTAATTAACTCCAATGTATCCGCGGCAATTTCCATGGCCACATTCACATTTTTGTACGCATAAGCCACGGACGAAGACATAGTTGTAGTCTATCGTAATTTCTTCACCCTTCTCCAAATCTCTGATTGCGAAAAGTCCAATGCAGATATCCCCGTCGACCATCCATTTCTCAGTCTTACAGTTTGGCTCGCAACTGTGGTTGATGAATCGACCAAAGTTGCCCTTCAGGCAAGCATCAATCGTCTGAGTTCTACTTAGACTCATAAAATACAAGTGCTCTCGACCTTGACGAATGTAGTCTTGCTCTCGAGCTGCCCGCACCCTCGTATCCAAGACCTCTCCAACATATTCCATGAGAAATGTATCTTTGCAAACATTCTCCAAAACCTTCAACCCGTATCCTTTCTTTCCGCACTCAAAGATTTCCACCGCTACATATTTTTGTTTCTGAAATCGCTGATTGGAGCATGATGCTCCACACGGACAAAGCTCTTGATTACATTCAATGTTGAGGAGACGATTAAGACACCCATCACCGCAGCCAGCTTGATTTTCCCTCGGTGGTCTGCATTGACAGATCATAATCTCGCAATTCTTCTTCCTCCTCTGTCGACAGAGAAATATATTTCGACGAATATACTTCCACTCGGCACGCTCTTTATCTGCAGCAACAAGGTGAGAAACTGGTCCCGCATGCATCAGAAGCCTTTCTTCATGTCCATTGCATAGACTCACCCGTTTACACCCATCGCAATTTGCAGATCTCCACCAGTAGCAGAAATTGATTCGCACTGACAAAAGAACCAAATAGGATTTTTGAGGCTCATTTCAGCTAGCATGAACAATCCGAAGTCTTACCTTTGATTTGATCGGCAGGGTCAAGAAGAACGTAATTGGACGAAATCGAGAAATTTGTTAAGGTCTTCTCCTCTACCTCCTCACCCTCTGCGTGATTCGGATTCGTTGCTTCCGCACATTTCATATACTTTCTTGATCCATTGCAACAATCTATCTCAATCGAAGTCTCCTGATCTCCAGGCTGGCGACATATGTAACGGGATATAAGGGCAAAAGAAGAACTCGGGGGGACCGGAATATCTTCGGAGCCTCCGTCATCTGCGAGCTCAACTCCCTCAGAACTCATTGCCACTGTATGCAGAAATTCAGCAACCTCTGTGAGGTCATGTTTAAACTTACAACTAAAATTATAGTTCACATGATCCTCAAGGCCACGAAAATCATAGCGGCATCTGATGGCAGATTTACAATCGTACGGAACCAAGGACTTGGTAAATATTCTATCATCTGCATGCTCCAACCTTCCTCGAGCCATCCTTTGCAGATCTTCAGCATGTACATCGATCGGGACTCCAACTAAAGCATATTCGTGCATTCCTTCGTGGCTCTGGACTTGATGCTGCGCGTCCACCTGAAGCCTGGAGTTCAGACCTAATTCAAAATCATCAGATGCTCCCATGCGCCCTCATCGAGAAAAACAAAAGCTCATAATCATAGGCACAGTGTCATTTGATATTGATTTGAGAATAACTGAAAAAAATGGAGAGGGATATATAGAAGGAAGACAAAGAAGACAATATCATCTTTGTTCACTCTGATTTAAGCCAGCCTCTTGAAAATGTGCATGAATATTGATGTTCCGTCCCGTATTCTACGCACCTGCAGCTGAGGACGATCTCAGAGTCTGCTTCATAGTCCGCAGAGGTAGGGGTAGATGACTATCTCCAGAAGTTGTAGTACGTTCTGCCGTCGGTGTAGAATATAGCTGGCCGTCAACGGGCTCAGGCGGCCCCAATGCAGCACCTTCTGGGGACGAGGCAAGAAGCTTTCTGTACCGTCTCTTCCGAACCTTGAAATCATGTGTTTGGTTTGCTTCACCTGCCAGACGAGCTTCCAGAAGAATGTCAGTCAGCTTTCGCCTTCTCTTTCCCCTTGTAATCTCGATCCTATAGCCTGATACCGCAGACTTTTTGCTCCTGGTAAATTCGTCCCTTGCCTTAGATGTCGTCGATGATATGTCTTCAATGAAATCAATATCATTGGCCTTCAGCGAAGTTTCATTCCCACTAGTGCTGGACTTGGGTGTCTGTACACTGTGAGCTAATTGCTTAACTTCCTTGAAGTCTGCATCCTTCATGCTCAATCTTTTCCCTCCAACGATTTTTCCACCTTGAAAATCACTATCCTGTCCTTTTGATTTACAGATTTTTGTAATCGGCAACTTACGGCTTGCAGGCTTGCGCTGGTTGCACTTGACAGTTTGGCCTTTGACAAATGAAAAAAGCTCTTTCAAACTGCAAAATTTCTGTAATCTGTCAACAGAAGTTGTTATATCGAGAAGAGAGGCAGAATTTCCTTCTTCTTCATGTCCAGATCCACGCTTCGATCCTTTACGAGATGAACGTAACTCTTTAAAATTACAAGACTGGTGTGTTTTAAAAACACGTTTTGGTCTACTGTCACCATACAAAGAAATTCGTTCTTCATGTCCATGTCCTGTTTCAACCTCAAATCCACGCTTCAATGTTTCACCAGAGGAATGCAGCTCTTGCAAGCTGCGAGATTTGCGCGTTTTCGACACGCGTATTGGTACACCGTCACGATAGAAGGAGATATCTGCATCTTCAAGCGCATTCGGTATTTCAACTTGAACTTCAGACCGCAATACTTGTTCGTGTGAAGTGACTTTCATAGCTGCTGATCACCTTGTGATCCAGCCTCTGCCTATTGAGGCTCTCAGATTCTCAGTTATTCCCCTCAGCTCTGTGAAGATTACAGAAGTCTCGATATCTGTTCACTGATGGTCATGAATTTGCAATTTGTGCGCAGAATCGGGCTTCCATGTCTCATAAGTGGAAAGCTATGAAGTACATGTCTCAGCTTGAAAGTTACGATTATTTGTACAGGTGATTGTTTGCAGTTGTTGAACAACGCATCTCTCGCGTCTACAACTGTCTAAACGACCTAACAACTTGACCAAAGATTTAAACGGATCTTCAAGTGACACTTTTGCAGGTAGAGGATGGTACAGTACAATTATCAAGTTGAAAATCTACCGACAACCGTCGCCATCTTTTCCCGCCACAGTAACTACAGTGGACTGGACAACTCTGGCTCTATGTTCTTCCACGGTCATGGCCTCCAGCGTGCTAACACTTCCACTGCAAGTACTGACATAGCGGTAGTGGAACATGGATGAGTACAGAAAAGGGCATCTTCTCTAGCAACTGATTTCCAACAAGCGTATTTTAGCCCTAGTGTCTCACAGTGTTTGAGCTGGCTTGCTTGTGCACAAAACATACCGGCCCCAGCTGTTACGACAAGTACAAAGGTCTCAGGTATAAGCTAGACGTTCATAATTACTGGCTTAATCATCGCCTGCGAGCATGAAGTCTACTGGGCCAATTGCTGATCAGGAGACTTCGTGCTCATAGAATGCAGTGCTCCTCGTGGAAAGCGCTACGGTAATTTTGTACTACCGTATACTAGGAACGAAGAATTCTAGTCATTATTGTAATATCAGTTTCAAAAGTTGCACTGGTGTAACATTTCTCATTTTTTCAAGGAATGGAAGAGTTCTCAGCTAGACACAATATTACTGACGGTGTAGATGTGTATATTGCAAGAAATTAAGTCAATCTGTCTTAATCACACTTAATACATTTTACTGGCTAACTGATAACTCCAAATAATTGTATGCAGTGAGCGATCTTTTTATAGTTTACTAACTTCAAGCAGCGAAAAGAAAGAGCCGTAATATAGGTTAAAGTGACGACAGGAACTACGTTTCTATCGCGACGAAAGAAAATGAGCACATTTTACAGCTTCTACAAAGCTGCAATTGTAATAGTGGTACAGCAAGTGCACTAGATCAGCAATGAGAAAGCACATGAGATGCAGATAAATCCAGTAGGATGAACAATATTGTAAAAGTGAAAAACTGGACGCATCCAATGAACATGGAATGGTGAAAAGCCATCGAAAGAAACATAGAAGAAAGCATCACGAAATTCAATGGAAGCTCAAGCACAGTCAAAGTCAGGGGGGAAGAGTAGAGAGCTCCTCAGTCTTCAATGGTCAAAATTGCTCGTCATTGACCACACCTGTATTGATCTTGATTTCGAAGACTGGAAATTTGCGTAAAAACATTCCTTTCACTTTCAAGAGCTCTCAGAAAAATTTACTAAAGAAAACATATTCCTTTCTACTTTTCAGACTCTGAGGGCTTCGACAGATTGCACGTGAAATGATTTATTTGAATGATTTTATTCTTATGGAAAGTTAGAAATCTATATTTTTGAGGACAGTCGGTGGCTTTCAAAGTGCCTAGAGCTGTGCCAAACAACATCATCTAACACTAATATTGTATTCGTGTTGCATGGAGGTCTCACCTCGTAAATTTTCCATATGATTCAGCATATACTGCAAGCACCTACTATCCAGGAAACCAGTTGTCCAGGATATTCATTACAGATCACAAAGCTTAGCTAGCCAGTCTCAGAGATTTTTGCCGTATTTCTGAATCTTTGGTTGCTCGGCGTTGTTCTTTCCGATGGTTATACATTCGTTTGCACTATCTGCAAACATTTCACCATCAAGACTCATCAGACTTCCTGCAGGAACATGAATCAATGTACATAATATGGTCAAGATGATTGATATCAACGTATCAAACTTTGATTTCTGTAGAGTTCTGTGGTGATCGACTGTCGTACAAATTTTAAAGGCGTAATAAACAGTGACCTTCGATGACCCTGAGGTGAGTACGGATCGAATAACCTCACGCACTAGATGTGTTTAGTGCAAAATCTGCACCTCCCTAGTTGAAAGAATCATTGAAAACTCCGTCGGAGATCACTTGAGAGAATCGGGACGTCAAATGCAAAGTTACTTCGACCCAGGAGGGAGAGTGTGTAAAAATTTCAGGTCAAATTGGGACGCAAACAAACAAATCGCGGTGCTATATTCTCAATCGGTTGTTCAGCACCGTCAGCTTCTGAGTGAGACGAGATTTAAAATTCAAAATATAAATTTTGATTCGGTATTTTCCACGACCTTATTAGCAAACCAAATTTCTGCATCATGATGTCTAGTGGAACACGACAGCCAATTCGTGCTCACGGAATATAAAAAAAAAAAAAACAATTGTAATGTCAGGTAGACGGCAAATAGGGCAATGGACCGACTCCGAGAAAGAACAAGAATAAAACGCTAGATAGGTCAACTCTAGATTGTGTGCTCTATCAAATGCGTTTGAAGCTTCTACAAATAGCAAAATATAGGTCCAGCAACTCACTTTTTGGTTTTCTCAAAAGCTGTATGTTCCATCAAAACTCTCAGACTTAGAAAATCGTCTAGAGGACTAGATTTCATTATCACGTTTGATTCTAATCCCAACATGCACACCTTGATAATCGAGAAACTTCGAGAGATATGGATTACGTGCTACACACCAAGAATCAACCATCAACATGTTATTGATGCCTTCTAAATCAGGTTCCTCTTGATAGATTTTGGTGATTATTGGAAAGCCTGATCAGCTAATTATTTTACATGAATATCCGACATTCAGTTAGGTGACTTGAGGTCTATTCGTCCTCAACAAATACTCGCACAAACATAGCACGCCTTAAGCTCATGTACAACTGCTTCATCTATAAATAATACAGACACAAGTTATCCTTCAACAGATATTGATCTGCGACAGCATTAGTTCTACGCACAAATCTTTCATACACCTCCTCAAGAAGCAAAATAGGTATAATCGTTTATCTAGACTATATTCTCAAACTGTATGCTTGTATATTTGTCTTCATCCGATCTATATTACCTATCTGCACATGTGCTGTAAGGTTCCGATCACGTCAGAAACTTCATATAGGATCCTTCAACATTTATCTCAGTTTCATAGGTCCGAATGTCAACATCAGTTGCGTTCACAATGTACTTGCAGTGGGACCACGGGTAAGGAGTTGGATCGATATTGTTCTCATTGTGACCTGCTGGTTCTTCAAATTCCTCACGAGATGGTGATCGTGAAGTTGGGGCAGGTGGGGGTGGCAATGATGGTCTCCACATTCCACCTGTTAAACTGTGTGAGGTCATGCAAAATCGTTGTCCTTGACCGTCGCCTACTGCCCACTTATCGAGGTACTTGCACATGTCAGTACCCCTGATATCTGGCTGAAACCCCATCATAACGTAATTCAGCAAAACTTGAGCAAATTCTATAGACTCTGCTCCAGCGTCAGGAAAACTGCAGCAAGTGTAAGGTGCTATGTTTTGACAAAATTGTCGAGGGTCCTGGCAGTTATTGGTCAAGGCATGACGAATTATAGAAACTGCACCAACGGATGTACAAACCATGGTGATAGTGGTGACAGTTATTATCACTTTATGGAATATGACGTTCACTAATAACTTGAAAGTTGCCATTTGAAGCTTAGTCGTTGGCAGCTACCCTGCAGCTGCGAGAGACAAGGTTCATCCACATAACTCTATGTCAAGCAAGATCATCTGAAAGCTTTTCCTCAGATCCCTAGGCCTAGAAAGTAATCTCATGGAGTCCCGCTGCGAGCTCGAGAACAGATCATGCATCGTCAAGGTATTATTGATATGTGACAACTCTCTCAAATGGTGTTGCATAGGCATTGATGAAGGTCCGGTATCCAGCTATAAATGCCACAACTTCAGAAACGTTGTAACTTGAAATTGCAACACATATTAGTACGGAGAAATCATCAGTCAGTCCCTTGATATAGGACGAGCTTCAAAATAAGATTCAAAAGACTATTCTGAATTCAAAGTTCTTTTATACAGACCGTATTATCGAACATACCAGTATTGCAAGCGAAACGTTTCCCAGTGCAACAGCTTACACCTGCATGGTCACACCTCCGTTCATCTCAGCAGTCTTGTGTTTCCTCTCCAAGGAGTAATTTCAGTAAAAATAAGTATCGTAGAAGAAGACTTGTATCATACGCTGTTCGTTACACATAGAACATGAAGCCCGCAAATCTGCTAGACCTGGTTCAAATCTGGTTTAATCGTGCAGTCGGACTCGTCTCAGGTACCAACCAACATGGAGCATGGAATTCTGGATTAGAATCTACGAGTTGACTGAGAATTCGTATAATGGCGATACATGTGTCCCTGAAGTTCAAAGAGATATGCGGCCGAAGACATCACGTACACACAATGATTGAAGGGATTCAGTCAGAATTTAAAACTCTCGAGGACTGAAAAGGAGGAGAACTTCAAGATAAAAAGCTGAGGCATGCAGAAATGGGCAAAGATAATTTCGGAGATATCCATGTATTGTTTGGCTCTAGTGCACCTTATTTCTTCTAATCCGGACAAACTGTTCAAAACTATTGAGTTTTTTTATGAAACGGGACAAAACTTTTAGAACTAAGTAAATTGTACACATCGCGGCTATAGACATCCAATTTCAAATAAAACAAGCAGTATACTCTTATAACATATTTTTGAAGATTTATATATCTATATACATAAACATATAATTTTTGTGGTATAGAAGATTAATAGGGTTAAATATCACTTGAAATTATTATTTTTTAGCAAATAATATTATACTAATCCATGTATCCACAAATTAAGAATATTTCCAAAAAAATATACTTTTAACATGACAAAGTAAAAATTAAAAAAAGAATAAAAAATGATTCAAAGAAATTTCAGACTGCATGTTCTTGATTTATATATAAAAAAATATATATTTTTATCACAATGGAACCTGATGCACCACTCAGATGATTAAACATAATTTCAGTCTAAAGACTTATCAATTGTAATTTCTTTTAAAAAAAATTTATCAAAAGCTAAAATTGCAAATTTTAGCTTTTGATAAAAAATTTTTAAAAGAAATCTTTTTTTCCTAAAATAATAGAGAAATACACGAGACACTGTAGAAAATTTGCGTGATCATATTTCATGTTGGCAAACGTATAAACTAGTTCCCAATAATATGAAATGTCTTAAATCAGTTCATTTTCCAATTTCATTTGGTATTTCCATGTATAATTTTTGAAATTAAATTATAATATAATTAAAGTGACTTTTTTGTAAATATTTTTTTATCAACGATGAGAAAGTCAATTTAAACATCAATGATTAATTCCTACATAGTATATATTTATTTTCATACAATAAATCAATGGTTAAAATTGACATTACGTTTTTAGAATCAACATATTTTGCTGTAGATGCAGATTTGAAATGATTCAAACATGTGAAAAGTTTTATTTTCTTGAAAAAAAATGTTAAACACTTTGAATTTTTTTTTCATTATTTATATTTTTATATTATTAAAGTCAAGGATTTAACCTTCAAAATATGTATAAACCGCTTTATGTCTATACTTTAATTTATTTGTATTTTAATATATGACATAATGACAAAAAAATTCATAAATTATTATTTTTAATAAAAAAGTGTATAATTTTAAAAGATAAGTGAGATAAATCTTAAATAATAGAAATATCAGAAAAAAGTTTCAACATTCAAAAGACATTGCCTTCATCCATTAACCTCATAGAAATATCAAAAATAATTAAATCTAATTTTAAAATTACATAAAGTCTTATTTATCATTTTTTAGAAAAAACTAATTTTTTTTGCATTTAAAAAAAAATTCAACCGCTTTTCTATGTCATGGGCACTTGCATTGCACATAATTAAGATTTCAAATTTGACAATCATTGCAATTATACATTTATATATTTGCAATAAAATATAAAAAATAATTTAGGCATCAATCTATTATGTACAATTTAATATTTTTAGTGAACAATAGATTAAAATGATTAAAAAATCATCAATCAAATTCCATCAAAATCTGCTAATAAATTGCTTCAAAAATATAAATTATATTTTTATACAAATTATATATCCCAAGATTTAAGATCCAATCACATTATTCTTTACTTCAAAACAGGCCAAAATTATATTTGTATTATATAAACGTCATATTTTGATTTTACTAGAATTTTTTTACTTCATATTATTCTAATAAACCATCGAAATCTTTCAATTTTAAGCCTCTTCTTTTTTCTCATAAATGCATATATTTTAAAAATATTATGATTTATTTTTTATTTTTTTTAAATTTAATAAAAAATATGATTTGAAAATAATATCATAAATCTTAAAGATATGTCAGAATATTTTGAAATAAGTGGCCAATATTTTATAAATATTTTTTTCATAATTTTTGTTACAATTATTTCAAAGAACTTAATTATCAATTTTTTTTATTTTTCAAACTGTCTCATTTTTTTCTTGTATTTCATGTAGTTTTTTTTACACTTACTCTTTTCCTAAAGTTATTATTTTTTTGAATAATAATTGACCTTTGGATTTTTTTATTTTATGTCCATGTGTTAAAAATCAAAGTTGAGGTCAAAAATCAAATATTATACCCTAGGTGAACTCATTTTTATTAAATATTGAAAATTATTTTTATATTTGTTTTTGATACTTTAATTGTTACGAATTTTTTTTTCTTTTACCAACTCCAATTCAGTGCTTCTCTTTAGCAACGAAAACTTTGAGGTGTTTGAGAATTTTTATTCATATAAAATAAATTAAAATTTATATAATTTTATGGGATTTTTTTAGATTATTGATTGGTGTCAAATATTTTTTCAAACACATCTTGCACCACCTGAAATTTTCCCAAATATCCAATTATTTTCCAAAATCTGCTGTAGTTTTGTTAATGTCCTTCTCTACACATGATGTGAATGAGTTCTAGCCACTTGATGATTTTGTAGGAAATAACTATCAAAATCATTCATTCGCTAGATTATTTTCTTCTTGAAAGTATATAGACTTTGCATTGAATATTTTTGGCTCCAATGTCTTTCACTGCATGTCAATACCACCCTCATAGAATCTACACTTTCTTTTTTGTGGGTGGTTTATACAGTCATGTGATTTTATAAGATTTATCATGCATTGTCTCAAAGTGTGTACATTTGTCTTACATAATATTCTTCCAAAGTCTCCCATGAACATACAAGTGATGCAGTTTTGCATAATTTCTCACATGTAGGCTCCTTTTCCAAACCCTTGCTCCCTTACTTGCATTTTCATTTGAAATTTTTGACTTCTCTCAACACTTGTCTTTCATATTTTCAACATTCTCCACTTGTGAACCTCTTTTCAAACCTTCCCAAACTCACTAAGATTTAGAATTTTTGTTGCAATTTTGGAAAGGCGAGCTTTAGTTCTTCATTTTGCAAATTCTCTACTCGTTGTAGATTGTAATTAGGAATATTACACAAATGAAGACAGCGTTCTCGCTGCAGATTTTATTCTCGTTTTAGAATTTCTGAGAGCTTCAAAAATATTCATTCTCGATGATTGCTTGTGAGACTGCTTGGTTTTCTCAACCTTTGTGAGCATCAGGCAGATGACCACATTGAGAATTACAAAAAGTAGAGGATCTGAACAACAATTGCTTGTCTTGACATTAAGGGAAATCAAGATTCAAATTTGTGAACAGCTGCAATCTGTTTGGAAAATTTTGTTACATATGAAGGGCTGCAATTTGATATAGAAATCCAATGTACTCAACAATCCACATGACAACCAAGAAGAGAACCTTAAGTCAGTAAAATACATAAATTTTAGTGAGATTTCATTTCCTTTTATAATAAATCTTGCTAAATTGTTTTAATAGCTTTCAATTATTCTAGCTTGTTGTCTTTTTTTTAATCATCAATAAGTGAAGGAAATGATTCCAAAATGGTGTTCAGAATGAGTTCACTTCTCAAGACCTCTCTTTGCTAAACTTTTGGTAATTACATATAGTGAGCAAAAGTTTAGAGTAATACATATACGTAATGATGCCGCTTCTATAAGTTATTCAAAACTTATAGAAGTTTTGAATAACTGATGGAGAAAGCATATCTTACAAATTCTTCCTGAAGCCCATAAGTTGGTCTTTGAGCACAATAGTACATTTGAGTCCGACATTTATTGCCTTAGTATGGCTCATCCGCGTGTGATACAGATCACCTCCTGGACCAGTCACATTGTTAGTATACCGATAATCTGATTCTAATAAAATGAGCAAGTTGTATGAAATAAAGTGACAAGGTTCGGCGCACAAAGTCTCTCATAGAAAAGTCTCCATATTCTCTAAATTTGATTCCCATAGGTTGTTGTACAGGTGGATTCATACTTGAGGGAGCCCTCGTCGTGAGGGAAAATGCGCCTGCATGCATAATGTCCTCACTACAAGGGGGCTCCTCATGAGAATGCATCCTATCTGTAAAGAGGTACCTCAGCGGCAATTTTTAGGAGAAAACGTTAAAGGCAACCTCTGTTTCCTCTTTGTTATTATACTTTGTCCCAGATTCCTCTTTTACCTGCAGGTTAGACTGTAGGATTTCCTATACAAGCACTCTAAGGCGCTATGTAAAGCGTTGTACACGCTAGTGCTTAGAGGCAAAGACGTCCTCTAAATGATGAGGATCTGGTCCCTATACTTTTAGAGGCATTCTCTATTTATCGAGGAGCCGTTTAACTTGGAGGAGCATTTTGAGTACGTCCCACGTTCCATAGATCATCGAGTCTGGTTCCTTGAAACCGTAGCAAGGTTCCATATCAAATGCTGTTGACATCTTGTCCGCTGCCAAAAACAATTGTTGACTCCAGCCATACTGTGTTGGTGAAAAGACTCCACTCACACCGACTTTACATACTCACTGGCAGGCCGAAGAGAGGTCGGAAAGCTCAGATAAGTTCTCTGGCGGTTCAGATTCACAGATCCTCGAGCAACATACAGTAGTGACGATGGACAAGAGAGCAGCGGAACTTATGTTTTTGTCTTGTGCCTTCCTGTTGATGCTGGAGACGTTGGAGAGTACGTTCGGCGAAGAGGAATGATGGGCGAGACATCTCCAAAATGTCGGAAGGGTCGAGTCGAGAGAGGCTTCCAGCTTAGGAAGTTACAAGAAACACACATTTCCAGACGGTTCCGGTGTTCATGCTACCATAACACCTACCGCTGGTGATGCAGGCGTGGAGATGGATGCACTCATCTCAATGGTTTCCATGATCCACGATCCTACGGAAGCACTCTCGGGGTGAAATTCCAGTGACACAAGTCCCTGCTCTTGGGAAGGTGTGACATGCGATACTTCCACTGGAAACGTTATAGAGATTGATCTGGCAGGCATGCAGCTCGAGGGGTCTATCTCATCTTCTCTCGGAAACCTTTCGTTCCTCCTAATTTTGAATCTCTCGAAAAATTGATTCACAGGTGAGAAGGCATTTCCCACCAAAAGTTTTAGACTTGGTGTTTTTGCTCGACAACGCTGACGCTCTAGTTTGACTGATACTCTGTCGCGTATTGAGAACTGTCAATTGTAGGTGAGTCAAACCGAGTTCAATCGACGTCTATCTGTACGACTATATTGATCATTATATCTTTAAGGGAACATTGGTTTAGGAAAATGTTTGATAATCGAGACTGAACTGCATCTCATCGAATTGGGTTTGAAAAATATGCAGGCCTCTGTGAGTGGTTGCGTACATTTGGAGGATCTCTTTGTCCATGAACAACTTTAGCTAAATGTTATCAACCTCCTTTTGATTCAACAGGTGCATGGCTTTTCTTTATAAATATTCTAACATGAAGTATGACAAACTTATAATCTTTTAGGTCACTCATTAAAGGTCTATATGAAATCAACCTATAATAAAAAAAGAGTAATATATATATATATATATATATATATATATATATATATTCAACCTTCAAGCAAACCACAACATATGTCATAAATTCATGATTAAGTGATTTGTATTCCAAAAGTATTTCACTTAACACCCAATCTCCCCATTAAAGGAAAAGGTTGGAAGAGTTAATCCCTTAGAAGGATTACCTTCCAAAGACAATTCAATTCTGACCTCCAACTCATTTTGGAACATGACTCAAAATCATCCAAATTGTTGAAATTGGAGTTATTCTTAATATTTAATTTCAATTCCGTCTAATACTCAACATGTCGATGGATGTGCAACTCTCCAAACGATCAAGTCTGAAATATGTCACATGTTATCACATGCATGGCAGTGAAGTGAAAGGCATTGGATGAACCCTTGAATAAATATGGCCTATCAACTAATATCGACATTGTTACCACGAAAATTTCTGTAAGAGAAATCTCGTGAAGGCAACTCTTGTGAGTAAACTCTAGGTGAACGTCTTTTTCTCAAAACATCTTTCTAGAGATATCTTTCAAACTCAGTTCTTGAAAATAACCTCCAGATGAACATCGTTACCTCCAAACATCTTTCCGGAGAACTCCTGATAATAGTCTCATGATGAGCAGTGATAAACTTCAGAAATACTTTATATTGAAGACTGAAGCTTCTACTCTATGCTTCTTTATCCGGTTGGTGACACCAACCTGATAGTTTGGTCTCATGAAGATTTGAATTTCTATATACTAATTATGAATCACTTGGGATAAAAAAGCGACAAAGGATAACAACAAATCTATGACAAGACACTTGATGGCAACTATTAAGTTAAACGCTTAGTTAATTGAATCTTGTCCAATTAGTGCTTATGTGGATTCCTTCCATGCTATATCCTAACTCTATGTTCACAATTGTCATTAATTCTTGTGGTTGTCTTGTCTTTGTATCCTTCCTTCTTAATTTCCTTGGACGTGACTCAATCATGGAGGTTCTAGCTGATTTAATTTGGAGTTGTCTTTTTAATTCTTTTCTCGGATAACAATTGACTTGCACATGTGATCCTGCTAATGCATGAACCACATCTCTAATATCGTCATATGTGGCTACCCTTTAACCGCCAAAAAAAAATGCAATGTGTGCTTTTGATGAGACTAACCAGCATCCAAGCACAAGGCTCACTTAATCCTATTCAAAATCATATCAGTGTGATTAAAATAGTGTGTGCAATACTGAATAATATGATACAAGGACTGCAATCAACCATGACCCGACACCCTTGCTTGAGAAATAACTTTCTGGATCTTCGAAGCATGAGGGTGCTCTAGGAATTAATCATACATCCTTTGCGTACCAAGTAAACTGACTACATAACATGAAAATGAGTGGAGTGTGACCTGGAAGAGTTAGATTAAATACAGAGAAGAGTGGCAACTGACTGGACAGAATGCACCTTTACAAGGTCGTCTCAGTTCCAAAATAGTGCTAGCCCATATTCTAACTTGAATGTAACAGCAAGCGCGCTCAGACGTGGTAAATAACAACAGGCTCTCCTTCATAGCATACGCAAACATGCTCATTATTTCCATCGTTAGTTGCTCCTTCACCCTAAGAACTCTTTTCTCAATGTACTTGATGACTTTTCCGTATTTTGCGAATCATATCTTACAGATTGCGAGCAGGAACTCTAACGTACCTCCACAGGTATCAGTGGTTGCATTATCGTAACTGTTTAATTCTTAATACATGTATGTATGTATATATATATATATATTATATATAAGTGGAAGTGCGCCTTACAGCTAGAGTTGAGATTCGAGGGTATGGAGACTAGAATAGGGTAGTATGTATTCTTGCGTATTTCATAGTTACGCTTTGCCAAACATGGAGAGTGAATAGTATTTCTCTTTGTCTTTCAATTTGGGTTCCATTTATACTTAAATTGAAGACTTTGGATAATGATATACTTAGATATGAGTGTTTTTGTTTTTTTATAGATTTGAGTGAATTTTGACCTATTTTTCTCAAATTATACATATGGGTTGAGATTTTTTTTTTCTATCTCTTCATTTTCTTACATTGTTTCTATTAGGATCTAGTTGGAAAATCATGGAGATCGGAATAAAAAGTTATGAGTATTTTTAGATTTAGAGTTTTTATAGTTAGTATTGTCCCATATGAGGTTGGGTGTCAGGGGGTTGTGGTTCTGGATGTGGGACGAGATACATGATGGATTGACCAGTGTCTTTATCATTCTCTTTGTGCTAGCTATAGCTTCACTTTCCCTCATGGGGCTGCAAAAAACGGTGTGTCATTGTCTCTTTACCTCGTAAACGGTAAAGATCCACACGAAAAAGATTCACTAAGATTATGATTGGACCACTTGGGATACGTACGTGAGGAGGAAGATCACATTGACATCGGCTTTTGTCACTTCGGGGAATACACAGACTACATCAATTACTTCGTTGATCATTCCGGATATACCAATTGGATCGTGGAAGTGGTTAGCTTCCCTTGCAGGTTCGATTCTAGGGATTTTTGAGGCTAGGGTTCCATTTCCACGTTTATTCCATAGACTCCCTCGTGCACTCCAAGACAAAGCTAGATGTATTTTTCGCTTACCGCTCGATCAGTTGGCACGCGATCCTATGGACGAGTTAGCGTGATTTTTGTTTTATTACTTCCGCGATGGTATCTATGTTATACTAGAGGGAGACATGTAGGACATAGGGAAATGGCAGCTAGATTTTGGAGATTCCGAGCATGGGATTGAACTACATTGCATGAGGAGTCTGTTCGGGCCACACAGATTAGGAGTCAGATTTAGTCACATCATATTTCTGATTCGGTGCGATTGCAACAGTGTAGGGTCTGGGGCAGGCCGGGGAGTATAGCAGGGCCGCACGGGCCCTTCATCTTTTGTCTATGGCTAGTATTACTGAAGAGAAGATTTCCTCTTTACGCCTTCTACATCCATCTATGGGCGAGGAGATACCATTAGAGGTCTTGGAGTATCAGCCAAAGGAACCATTATGTCTTGATAGATCATTATTTGCTCATTCTCTATGCACACCCCCACGTTTATCCTCATGGAGCTTGTCAGGGATGGTATCTAAGCATCTTTGAGATTGCTTTTAGGCAGATGATCTCTCTACTGGTTTCACTGAGTTGTTCCATGTGGCAGCATCAGTTGCATTCGGGGAGATTCTGTTGTCGGTTAGTCAGGTACTAAGTGCTAGTCGGCTTCTCACGATGGAGAAGGACACTAGAGGCATCAGACCAATTGCTATTAGGGAGTTCCCCTTGCGGTTAGTCAGTCGTACCGTTGTCTTGCAGCATCATTCATACTTCAAGAAGCATCTTTGTCCATATTAGTTTGGAGTCGACACACCATGAAGCTGTGAGGCAGTATCGTTGGGCATTAGATCACTTCTAGATATCCATCCCGATTGGGTTGTCTTGTAGGTGGACGTTGAGAATGCTTTTAATACCATCTCATGTGCATCCATTTTGAGAAAGCTTAGAGAGGCTTGTGGACCTCTATCAAGCCTCATTCCTTTCGTACGGTCTTCTATGGTTCACATTCTTCTTTCTTTTATCCACATGCCTTTTCCGAGGAGTGAGTCACCATTCTACAATCCACCGCTTGACATGGAGATCCTTTGGGGGACCTCTATTTGCCATGGCTCATTAAAGAGCTCTTTTGTCTACTAATTTGGCCATGCCAAGTTGTATGTTCCCTCCTTAGCGATATCGTGTTCTAACACGGCTACTATGAGAAGATGATGACATGTGTCATCTTCAGAGTTATTCTCATGACGGTGATACTTAAGGTTAGGATAACTGACGGCGCATTGTAAGGTTGTTAAGAGCTCATGGTTGGATCGACTTTGTAGGGCCAGGATGTTCAAAAGGCTCCAAGAGATATTATCTTGTACCTTATCAAATATAAAACGCAGTCAGGGTGGAAAGGATATGAAAGACATCTAGACACATCACTTTGCTGACTAAAGAGCTAATCTGATCGAAGTGGAGCCGATGTATGACATGGATAGAGGACAATATGATCATCCAGATGTACCGATGTCCAATCCATTTGTGATCAACATCCGGTGTCTTTATCGTGATCACTTTCGGGCATGGTTAGTATATTACTTTGGAGATAACTTTATGCAACAAGTGATAAACTCTCCAGACCTGATTATTCTTCCAATTGCTTACTACGGCATGATTTGGGACTTAACAGTATACATTTTGATTTTGTTTGGACGCTATGGATCTGAACTTACCAGTGGTGATTTTCAACTAGTGGGTTCCAATCTATCACTATTGTTTATAGAAAACAAGCCATAGGGAGTTGATTGTTAGGAATTTTGGCGAGGAGTATTATTCTCAAGTTATAAACTCCCCAGTTCCGTATGTAGTTCCGTTCATACATAGCCGGTTTCGAGTTGTCATTTTGACTCTTTATTAGTGACAACGCATATTGTGTATATGATGGTTAAGTAGTGTGTTTAGGATAAATGTAAAGCTCTAAGTTAATATGGAGCTAATTTGGCGACACTAGAGGTGAAAGTAACACTCTTCATTCTCATTGGTCTTGGAATTTGGACCAATGAGTGCACTTGGATAACTTCTTTGAGGTTTTGGCGAGTTTTGGAGACCTTCTAAGGAGATATTTGAAGATTTGGGGACATGGTTATAGAGATGACGGAAAGAGCTATGACGTGGCCTCAAGAATGGATGCATTTGAGGGGTTTGGCATTCTGATATAGTGATTCAAATACAGAGAGGAAAATTAAGATCTTTGAGTGTATTTGGGATGTTTCTGAGAATCCTACGAGGGTTTTGAGAGATCTGATTCAACAGAGATATAGTTTACAACTTAGGTTTGTGTTTGGATTGAAATTTCGATTCAATTAGATGAGTTTTGAGTACGGAGTGATAGCTTGAAGTTTCTATATACAATCAGAGTTGCAGGATTGCATTGACTTTCATGAAGTAAGTCCAATGATCATATCTTTTGCTCTCAGAAAATTTTATCAATAAAACTTTTCTCAGTTGAAGTTGGATGATAAGTGAACTTCTTACGAAATTTGAGAGCAATTTGAATCAAGGATTGAGATGTATGATGGTTTTAGTACACATGGGTTTGGATATCGCCTTGTGATACAGTGTGTAACTCGACAATTGCTCTAAGAGATCTAGAATAGAGAAACATATGAAACTTTTCCGAGAAAATGAAAAGTTTGTAGAGCAATTTTTTGTGAAGTTTAGGTGAGAATTATTGGTCCAATCATTGGTTATCATAATCTTCTTCCGCTGAAGTTTTACCAGTTGTAATGAACTTGAATGTGGAGTGCTGAGGAGAAGAAGAAGAGATTGTCAACTCACACGAGGTTCATGAGGGTTCTTCTATAACCAAACGCTCAATCGTTCTCAAAGCAAAGAAATGTATATGCAATATAAGTGGTGAGCTCAACATGAAATTTTTGAGTTGGAGAAACTTTCATGAGTTCTCTTGTTACGAGTTTATAGTTTCATGAGTCTTGGTTTATGGTTGAGTGTTTCAAGTTTAGAGTAAGGTGTAGATTTCAAGCTCAGACTATGGGTTGGCCTTGAGATATTAGGGTGCAAGTTCAAGATTTGTTTGGACTTGAGATATAAAATTAGTCAAAAATCAGATTTGTATGAACTCTATAGTGATAGCGTATCGCAGAACGTTGAGTTTTATGATATGTCAAATACCAAGTGATGGCAAGAGTCAGTCATGGGAGGGTTGGGACAATTTAAATATGGAGGTTCACTGTTTGCTTCTTGTGTTTGGATCCCCTCCATATTGGTTTCTTGTGTGTGTGCCATGCTGGATTTGTATGGGCCGCTGATTCTATAGGAGTGCTTTGGACTTGATCATCGGTTACCGCTCTAGTTCGTGCTACATATTTCTCTTTTGAGAAGTTGGAAGTGATGGCCAACTTTCCCAAGAGTACTTGAGGTGGTGGCAGGTTACGTTGCCCAATCCATTAGGCACAGACCACGCGGATCTAGATTTAGATCAGTTTAGATAGACGCAGAAGGTTGGATACTTGGGGAATTGGTGGGATTAACAATCAAGACGACTTTATATCAGCAACAGACAAACTGCTTGTTCAAGATCATAAGGAAGATTATAATGAGTGAGGAGGGGTCGAGCGGAGTCGGCAAGGTACCTAAGGTGCAGCTTGATCCGGCAACAACAAAGATGTTTCAAGCGTTCACAATTTTTTTTCAACAGCAACAATTGCAGGATCGAAGGAAGAATTTAACCATAAGGGCACTGCAAGCTGTGGTGGGGAAGATGGATCAGTTTGACGGGAGGGATATCTCAAAGTACTTGAGGTACTATGTTAGAGAAATGAAGCTGAATCGTGTTACTGAAGGAGAGATGATAGAAATGTTCCGTCTTGTTGCGGTCTCAGAGATTAGAGGCCATGTGAAATCTCTACATGAATAATTTGGTAAGGACCGAGAAAAATATTGCCGTGCCTTGAGGGATGAATACTTCTTGGAAAACTATGATAGAATCACTAAGAAGTCATTCATGGAGTGGTTAGAAAGGCTCAATAAGAAGTTTCATGCAATTGAACTTATAAGGGAGTTTGAGAGACAATTCTCACAATTGTCTTGATTGGAGAATATCACTTTAGAATCACACAAAACTGAATTGTTTTTTCGAGTTACAGACTTTGAGTTGCAAGGGAAGCTAGAGTTGCTTCTCAAAGACAAGGATGAGGAAGAAGGATTAACAGGTAGTTGGAAGGATGTTGAGGAGGCAGTTGGGCTATTGGCGAAGAGGAAGAGAAGGAGAGAGAAGATTGTAGTGAGAGGACCCCTTCAGATTACTACTTATGTTGCTCCAACACCTGTTACTAGACAAGTGGTTCCAAACCCCAATGTTAAAGCTCCGGTTATGAATTACAGAAAAGAAGAATCATCCATCAATGAGATCATACGAGGGATGAAGGAGCTTAAAATCAAATTTGCGATGCTAGAGGAGAAAGAAAGGGGAGGGGAGAAGAAGACTTTCATCAAGCAAGCGTATATGTAACGGTGCATATGTTGTGACAACACTGATCATGCACGAAGGGATTGCGGGGACTTTGCACAAACATTGCAAAGTGAAGAAATTTTTTGAAAAGAAGGGAAGGTAGCCCTTAAGGACACATGAGTATTCATCCAAACCAATTTTGGTAAAGGATTCATGAGAAAATTGATGGATGATTATCATAGTGCACATGCGGTGGCATCGGTTGAAGTCTTTAGTTATGGTGCTAAGGTTAGAGGAGCAGGAGAGGAGTTGGAAGGGCAAGTACCGCTCAATGACTTATGGTCAGTGCCCTCGCTACAATGGAGAAAGGGAAGATAGCTAGAGAGACTCTTCTAAGAACAGCGGCGGAAATTCGTGCTACTATTGGATTGGAAGATCAAGTAGAAACCATGTCGGTTCATGTTTATATTGCTAAGATTCAATATGGAGCATTGGTGGAAGAGAAGAGATAGAGGGAAGAGGAAGATTCTAGCAAAAGACTCTCATTGAAGAGGTTGGCTAGAGAACGTATACACCTCTTCCTCTTGATCACGCTATGGAGGAAGCTAGTCCTTCAAGGTCTAAGGAAAGAGCCAAGGGGGTGAGAATGACAAGGGGAAAGTACCAGCTTACAAATTATAATCGGATATTGAGGCGGCAACAGATTTGAAGGGAGTCTTGGAGTAGAGAATTTTGAGTGTCAAGGTAGAGTTCACCTTGAGGGAGATATTTGGCAGAGCAAAGAGAGAGTTTTATGATGTTATCATTGATATCATCAAGAGGAAACGGCAGATTTCCAATGAGACTGCTCTACTTCATGTGATGGGTACAAAGATATCAAGGGATGAAGAAGATGCATTGGTAGAGTATTGTGGAGTAAAATCTCAGAAGGTTTGCTTTGAAGGTGAGGCCAAAGAAGAAGATGTGAAGATGTCTAGCCACTACACCCGATCGCATTGGGCAAGGGTGACTACTGAAATCCTTGTGAAGCTAGGGGATCCTAATGAACCGGTGTTAGCATTGATTGATCATGGATCAGAGATCAATATAATGTCGAGAGAACTCTACAAGAAGGGGAAGTGGCCTATTGACACCAAGCATGGTTGGGTTATTAGGGCAGCTAACAACACTCGAGAGGACTTGTATGGAACGTGCCCTGATATTCCGGTGAAGATTGGGGATATTGTAGTTGAGCAGAACTTCTTTGTGCAAGACTCAACTTCATACCCATTGATTCTGAGGCAACCATACATTATAGCACTTCGTGCTTGATGATGGATCGGCATATGCACAAATTTGCAACCAAGATGGGAAGCGGTTAGTGTAGTTTTTAACAATTCCGGCAAATCATGAGAGAAATAAAGTGCGGCTGAGAGAGGGAGCTTTCCCAAAATCTGAAGATTTTGAGGATTTTGGGGAAGTACCGCTGTAGAGAGAGTATATAGTGGTACAAAGAAGAAGGTACTCTCACCTACGCAAGAGAAAGTTACCTTTTGTACAAGGTTGATGGAGTTTTCGCGTGATGAATATGCTACATACAAGGAAGTTGTTGATTTGAAAAGATGGGAGAGGAACAAACTGCACATATATGAAGAAAATCTTGCAGATTTGAAGCTTCTTTAGGAAGGTGAATATATATCAGGAGTTTATTAAGATTTTGGTTTGGAAGATACGTTAAAGGGGATGATGGAGATTGGATTTGGCGATGAAGACAAGATTGTGGAGGTGCACTCTAGAGAGCTTTACTCCACCATTGAGATGTTCCAAACACCTGAGGTTCGAGTGGAGACCAAATATAAAACGGTTGATAAAAAGGTGAAACCGATAGCTGCTTTTTTACCAAAGGACTCAAAGGAACAAGTCGCTTGCTAACTTGAGGGATCCTAGTAAAATGGGTCACAAGTTTACTAAAACCACTATGAAGAAGTTGAAGGTTGGATCTAATGGTTTCCTTCTTGCAAATGAGGAAACCATGCTTGCTAGGCATGGAAAAACATTCTCTTTTGAAGCAAAGGAGATAGGATGTGTGGATCCTAATGTAGTAGCTCCCATGATCATTTTTACTGTGCCTTGGGACTTGAGACCTATCCAAGTAGCTAGGGTCCATCTTCCAAAACTCATTGAGTTGTTGAAGGAGAAGATGAAGATGATGATTTTGGAGCCGTCCTTTCCACCATATTCAAGTAGGTGCTTTATAGTGCCAAAAAAGAATGGATCACTACGATTCATTCAAGACATGCAACCGGTGAATCAAGTGACTATGAGGAATATAGGGGTGGGACCAATTGTGGACGAGTTTGCAGAAGTCTTTGCAGGGAGAGCTATCTACTCCATGGGAGATCTTTACTCTGGGTATGATCAGTTTCAACTATCAAAAGGAAGTAGGAATGTTATCACAATGAGAACACCCTTGGGTTTGGTAAGGATGTGCACAGGGCCACAAATTCAGTAGCACACATGATGAATGGGATGAATAAAGTGTTAAGGAACTTTATTCCAGAGAAGACTATGCCTTTTCTAGATGATGTGCCTATCAAGGGATGTAGAAAAGAGGAGAAGGATGGAACCATAAATCAAGGGGATTGTCAGAAGTTTATGAAGGATCAAATTGAAGATTGTGAGAGGATATTATCTCAGTTGGAGGAGGTTCATCTTACGTTGTCAGGAGCAAAATCTATATTTGGGATGCGGAAGGTTGTCATTGTTGGTCATTTGTGTGGATGGTACGGTCGAACATCAGATCCCAACAAGGTGGATGCTATTCAAAGGATGCGTGAAATCTGAAATCTCCTTGACAGAAGTGAGGCAGTTTTTAGGTGATGTTGTGTTCTATCACATATGGATTCCTCACTATGCTTTTATAACAGATCCGTTATATGGATTGTTAAGGAAAAATCAGAAGTTTGTATGAGAGAATAGACATGTAGAGGTCATGAGAAAGTTGAAGAGGTGTATGTCATCACCTTCGGTTTTGCGAAGAATAGAATATCATGGTAACAAGCCAATAATATTGACGGTGGATACTAGTCCTATTGCCATAGGATGGGCCATGGGATAGGATGATGAAGATGAAGGAAGTAGATATGTTGTGAGGTTTGGAGCCAAGGACTTGAGTGAAAGACAACGAAGTTATCCTCAGGTGAAGAAGGAATTGTGGGGTGTTGTTACGTCCATGAAGTCGGAAAGGAACTACCTGATTGGAGCACATGTGATTGTTGAGACGGATTGTTTACCGTTGTTGGGGATGATCACCAATTGCAATACACCATATATTGCAATGTTGAGATGGATAATATACATCAAGACGTTTAATCTGGAGTTCAAGCATGTGGCAGGAAAGGATAACAAGGTGGCAGGTATGTTGTCAAGAGCTAGATATGAGGGAGAAGAAGAAATGATTGATGATACAGATGATGTTGGAACGACATTTTGTTTTGTGGCTCATCAGCAAGGAGTAACACAAAGTTTGGAGATGTTTCTGGAGGATTTGTATGAGGGTGAGTGGTTAGATATTGGAAAATATTTCAGTATACTTGCACGATAAAGTGGTTGGAATGATCATGAGTTCAAACATGTAAGAAAGAAGGCCTACAACTACATATTACAAGATGGATACCTATGGAAGAGACCAAAGCAGAAAGATGACATGCCACAACGTGTGATTTGTGGAAAGGAGGCTCAACAAGAGTTGATACGGGAGATTCATGAAGGCTTATGGGCAGGCCATAGGGGTATATATGCCACTTTCATGAAATTGAAAGAGAGATATTGGTGGAAAAATATCTACAAGGATGTGGTAGGATTTATGGAGACTTGTGAGATATGTTAGATGTATTCTATAATCCAACACCGTGATGGTTTGCATCCTACATATCCATTTGCTATCCATTACAAGTGGGTTGTGGATTTGGTGGTCATGCCGATAGGAGTAGGGCAGATGAGGTATTAGGTGTTAGTGAGGGAGAATCTATCCAATCAAGTGGAGGGGAGAGCACAACGATCAAAAACAATAAAAGAGATTTGTAGATTTCTTTTGGAGGACGTTATGTGTTGTTATGGATGTGTTGGGAAGATAACCGATGATCGAGGAGAGTTGAATATTCAAGAGACAAGTGACTTCTTTGAGAGATATCCAGTCAAGTTGTCTCCCACCATTGCTTATAATCAAGAAGGGAATGTGAAGAGTGAGCGGGGTCATCCACCTATTATCAAAGCAATTGTGAAGATGGCCTCGTTTGTTACCTTTTGCATTATGGGCTGATCGTACAACCCATAGCTCTATGATCGGCTATATGCCATCAGAGTTAATGCAAGGCCAAAAGCCAATTATGCCAATAGAGGAAAACATTTCCACATGGAGTGTGTTGCCTTGGGAGGATAATCTAAGTAGATAAGATCTTTTAGCGATACGCATTCGACAGCTGGAGAGGAGAACGGAGGATGTACAATTGACAATGGAGAGACTTAGAGAGTCATGCTTTAAAAACAAGGACAGATTTGACAAACGTCATAGGCTGATAAGAAGATCAAGCTTGGCCAACTTGACGATGAGTTTGACCTTTTTGGTGAAGATGAGTCATATGGGGAGTATATAGCTGGAGCAAAAGATCAGGTTGACCTAATCTGACGCCGCGCATACCTTGGTTAACTTTTTGATGCATACCAGAGGATGCACAGGTTTAGAGGGGATGGATGTCGTGTTGTGACGTGGCTACTATGAGAAGATGATGACATGTGTCATCTTCAAAGCTATTGTCATGATGGCGATACTTTAGGTTAGGATAACTGACGGCGCATTGTAAGGTTGTTAAGAGCTCACAGTTGGATCGACTTTGTAGGACCATGATGTTGAAAAGGCTCCAAGAGATATTATCTTGGACCTTATCAGATATAAAGCGCAGTCAACGTGAAAAGGGTATGGGAGACATCTAGACACCTCACTTTGCTGACAAAAGAGCTTATCTGATCGAAGTGCAGCCAACGTAGGACATGGATAGAGGACAACATGATCCTCTAGATGTATCGATATCCAATCCATTTGTGATCAATATCCGGTGTCTTTATCGTGATCACTTTCGTACGTGGTTAGTATATCACTTTGAATATAACTTTATGCAACAAGTGATAAACTCTCCAGACCCGATTATTCTTCCAGTTGCTTCCTACAACGCAATTTGGGACTTAACAGTATACGTTTTGATTTAATTTGAGCGTTATAGATCTGAACTTATTAGTAGTGGTGGCTTTCAACACGTGGGTTCCAATCTATCACTATTGTTTATCGAAAACAAGCCATATGGAGTTGATTGTTAGGAATTTTGGCTAGGAATATTATTCTCAAGTAATAAACTCCCCAATTCCGTATGTGGTTCCGTCCATACTTAGCTGGTTTCGAGTTATCATTTTGACTCTTTATTAATGGCAACTCATATTGTATATATGATAGCTAACTAGTGTGTTTAGGATAGTTGTAAAGCTCTAAGTTAATATGGAGCTAATTTGGCCACACTAGAGATGAAAGTAACACTGTTCATTCTCATTGGTCTTGGGGTTTGGCCCAATGAGGGCACTTGGGCAACTTCTTCGAGGTTTTGACAAGTTTTGGAGACCTTCGAGGGGTTATTTAAAGATTTGGGGACATGGTTGGAGAGATGACGGGAAGAGCTACGACGTGGACTCAAGAATGGATGCATTTGAGGGGTTTGGCTCTCTGATATAGTGATTCAAAAATAGAGAGTAAAATTTAGACCTTTGAGTGTATTTGGGGTATTTCTGAGAATATTACGAGGGTTTTGAGAGATCTGATTCAATAAAGATATAGTTTACAAATCAAGCTTGTGCTTGGATTGAAATTTCAACTCAATTGGATGAGTTTGGATCATAATAGTTTCAAGTTTGTGTATTTACTCAGAGTTACAGGATTATACTGACTATCACGAATTTAGTCCAGCGATCATATCTTTTGCTATCAAAAAGTTTTATCAATAAAACTTTTTCAGTTGAAGTTTGGATGATAAGTGACATTCTTATGAAATTTTAGAACAATTTGAGTCAAGGATTGGGATGCATAATGGTTTTAGTACATAGGGGTTTGCATATCGCCTTGTGATACAGTGTGTAACTCGATAATTATTCTGAGAAATCTAGAAAATTGAAACATATGAAACTTTTCTGAGATAACAAAAAGATTGTAGAGCAATTTTGTATGAAGTTTAGGCTAGAGTAATTGGTCTAATCATTGGATATCATAATCTTCTTCCGCTGAAATTTTATATGTTGTAATGAATTTGAATATGGAGTGCTAAGGAGAAGAAAAATAGATTGTCAACTCACACGAGGTTCAGGAGGGTTCTTCTATAGCCAGACGCTCTGGCGTTCTTAGAGCAAAGAAATATCCATACGTTAGTGGATGATATACACATTGTGGGCCTTGTAGATCACATTACGCAGGTATTTGATTACTTGACTACCGAGCTTCATCTTATAGGTTTGAGAGTCAAAGTGTCAAAGTGTAGTGCTTGGTCTCCTTTGGGCATTCCTCCTCATCTCCAGCTTCCAAAGGGATCTATGACATCGACAAACGGTTTACGTATTCTAGGAGTGGCTTAGGGTTTACTTGTCAAGGATGTTTTGCTAAATCATCTTTACTATGTTAATCTCGGCCAAAATCAGCTAAGTGGCCGCATTCTTCGCTCCTTGGGAAACCGCCGTGAACTAGAACAACTCTATTTGTATGGAAATAAGCCGACGGGTGAAATTCCTCCAGAGTTAGGCCAACTGAGCAATTTTACTGGCTTCTATGTTTTCATGAATCAGTTGGAGGGTAGCATTCCTGCATCCCTACGCATGTGTAGTCGATTGTCGATTCTCCGATTGTCTTACAACAAGCTTTCTGGTGAAATTCCACTAGAGTTCGGTCGGTGCGAAAATCTTTACATAATAGACTCTTATGGTAATGAGCTTACGAGTAGTATTCCTGCGTCTCTTGGAAACTGCCCAGAGCTATTGTCGATAGACTTCTCGGATAATAGATTAACTGGTCCCATACCTTCAGAGCTAGGCCATTTGAAGCTGCTAGAGAGTTTTCTTATTGTCAACAATCAGTTAGAGGGCACTCTTCCGGGTTCCTTAGAGCATCCGATAATCTGAGACAGATTTTCCTGGTCAATAATAGCCTAACAGGCGAGATACCTTCGGAGCTGAGCAACTTGAAGAACATGATATCGCTCCACTTGCAACAAAATAACTTTCGCGGTAAGATTCCACCTGGTCTCCTCTAGTGAACCTTGGCAACTTGGAGCAGTTAATATTATCCAAAAATAATTTTACAGGCACGATCCCAGGAATTTGGAAGCTCCTCGTCTTCTCTTCGAGTTTTAGATATCACACATAATAAGTTTGAAGGTGACATTTGTGGAAGTTTTGTGAATTTGACCTCCACTGCCATACTTAATCTTAGCTTTAACAGTTTCATTGGTTCTTTGCCGTCCGATTTTGGAAGAAGGCAATATTCTTTAGAGTCCTTAACGATTTCACACAACAAGATTTCTAAAACTGTTCCTGCCTTTCTAGAGAAGTGTGAAAATCTAAACGTATTAGAATTGAGTCACAATAATTTGACAGGTTTTTTGCCATCAGAACTACGAGGTTTAGCGCAGAAGTTCGAAATCTTCGTTCTGGGGTTCAACAGGTTGAGAGGGTCATTTCCCACTTGGATAACAGATTTGTCTCCCCTGCAAGTATCAGATCTTTCTAACGACAGGCTGGATGGACGACTACCAACGAATTTCTCAGTGCTCCAGGCGCTCCCCCGCGTCCATCCTACAAAAACATCTTACAGTCAAAGACTTCAAATTTTGGAAGAGATTTCTGTGATTATTAAGGGTATGACGTATATTATAAAGTACAAACTATCTCTTCGTACATATTTCGGGGAACTATTTCAGCAAAGGATTTCAGATTTGGGAAGCCTGACAGGTGTTCGATATCTGAACCTGTCCCGAAATAGCTTTGATGGTAGCATACCCACTAGTCTTCGAAAACTTCATGTTCTTGAATATCTAGATCTTTCAACAAATCGTCTAGTAGGATATATTCCAGTCGAATTTCGGAACTTAACAAAGCTGAGTTCTTTAGAAGTGAGCTTTAAAAATGTTACAGGACGAATAATGCTAGAGACCCAAAGCAGAGACATGTACATAGGAAATCCTGGAATTTGCGGCCTGCCTTTGTATGAAAGTCCCCAAAAAGATAGTGAGTTTCAAAGTGTTATTGCTAGAAGCGAATAATTTTGGGGATGCTTGAAGTCCTGACCCAGTGAGGAGTAGTGCTCAAATGAGGTTTACATACTCATGAAGGAGTTTCACACTGTCAGCGGTATCAACAGACCCACGCGGGCAGACCAAAATGAGCGATATAAGGTTAGGTACCTGGATATGTGAAAGGTGAAGAAAAAGAGCAAGGTGCGATTGAAGTTCATAAATAACTATTGATATACATCTTTTCTGGATTTTAGATTGAATTTGTTCATGGTTGTTTGTAAAGAAACTCGCAAGGCCCGTACTGGATACTTGGTCTCGCTATATATATATAAGTAAGGAAGTATCAGTATATTTGTAAGATTTTGTATTTTTTCTTAAGAAGTTGAAGAATTTTTGCATGCTTTTCTGTATCTCCATAGATTGGATAAAGTTAAGAGGTTTTTGGAGTTTTACGCTTACATTCAGTGACGGAGCTCATATGACGTCAAGCGTATACATCAAACCTTGTACGTAAGATCTCATCTTGGTTTGTATCACGTTCTAGACTTCACTGAATTCAAAGCATAAACACAACCTTATTCACATAGAGTGTAACCACTAGTGAAATTCACTTTTACTACGTGCCAATTTCATCACTTTCCGTGCGAATCTGTAGTTATTATGTCATACAGAAGTATGAATTAAAAAAATCAATCATTGTTTGTAGATTGTTAACAACCCATACTAGTACATGAACCTGTAACATGTTGATTTAATTGGATAAAGCCCAAAAAAACTGAGTAAAACTTCACGAAATAAAATGAGAGCACATGATGTAATCTATGGGTTGCTTCTCTTAATTTCTATATATCTTAGTCCTCAATCATTATTTAATATAATATCAACTCTTCGGGAGATACTCTATAACAGTTGGTTCTTTCTTGTCTGAAGGTTACAACACGAGCTAAGTCGAGTACTCCGAAACCAGATATGAAGGTGAAAAAGATTCCTATTTCATTTGTTTTGCCTCCTTTTTAACTGTTACAGTATTATAAATACCTCTAAATCTGATACTTAACCTAAACATGCACAAGAAACTTCCTAATTGTGCCTATGTTCACTTTCATACCTTGTTTCGCCAACTTCGACACATCATGCTATTTCAATAAATAGCCTATAGTATTTTATGATCAATGTACACAAATTAGTTATAAGTTGCACAGTGATAGTTGACATTCTTTGGTACTGTAATGTATGATCGTGATGTTTTTATTATTCATTTAATTTGATCAAAATCAGCCCTAGATAGACAAGCGCTTTCCTAAACTAATTGCAATATATCACAGAAATCAAATTGAAGCAACAAAAGTAAAGACTATTCGGTTTTGAAAAAAATCACAGAAATCACTAAATTTTCCTGATTCTAAAACTTTTGATATTCAATGAGATTTACATATCACACTATGTTGGCTTTTTTTTTCCTCTTGCAGAATTCTTCAGCTCCTTGAATTCAGGAGCTGCCCAACATCGGTTCGATCTTCACATGTTGAGATGAGTCTAGTCTGAGTTCCTTAAAGGCTTGGCACTTCGATGAACAGATTTCTGCGAAAAATATTGTATATCTGCGACACACATTGGTGTTCTACGGCACACGATCTCTCTTTACATCCGGTTTTTCGAATCATCTTCATCAAGGAACTCAAACCTCTTCAACTTTCCACCGAAACCTTCATACAGAGCAAATAACACTGTGAAGGAAATCCTTCAAAAATTTGGTCAGTTTCTTGAGAGGATGTCAAACAGATCATTCTGCTCTTCAAGACCTCCGGACAGGTCGTTTGGAACATGTTAAACTCTCTAAGTCAACTGAAAGTTACCTACACATGGTTATGTCCAAGGATAAGGGGTAGACAGACAAGCACAAATGGATGAGCCACAGCGGACACATGGTAATTTGATCTGATATCCACTCGAGTTGAAGACGGATGAAGGTCCTATAATATTCAAGAGGCCAGAAAACATAGGTGGTGAGTTTTGCTGGTGGAAGTTGTGGCATGTGGCATTTTGGGAATGAATTTCAAGATCCATGTACCGAAGATAGGGCGGTCGGAACCAATAGCTGGAAATTGCAGAATCTGTTATTCGACTGCCAAGTTGAAGGGAGAGTTCATAGAACAAGGCAAATTTCATCATGTAAATAATTGCTCTATAGGTTACAGATATTCAGATGTTTAAGAAGAATAGGTTTGTTACATGTATCAGAGTCCTCGGATATATACAGTACAAGAGTTTGCCCCATAAATGCAATAACGTGTATCTTAAAGCGACGTTTCTTTGACTGAGTACAGTATTAGTATGCTCATATATTTGCAGAATTATGTACGTTGCTCTCAATTTTCTTTCCATTTCTTTCTTTGCTTTCTATGGATGTGATTACGAAGGTGTGCATTTGTTTTAGATTTTTAATAAGCACAGTATACGATCAAACCTGAATTAGACTGAATCAAAATTTTGACTTTTTGGTAGAAAGCAAGCTAAATTAATTCTAGAATAATGTGAAATTTTTTTGTTTCCTTGTGTAACCAAGCTATTTAACTGATTCTTATGTATATTTTAACCCTTAATAATTACTAACATACATAAAGTTCTCTAATGCAAGGTTATTGTCAAGCAAATTATTCAAAAGAGGTGTAAAATAAATAAATAAATATATATATAATCATCTTCTCTGCGCTACCCAGTTTATATCAATGAATTAAACAGTTGACATACTTTCTTGAACAACTCTTTTGACTCTTGAATGAATTAGAAAGCTCTGTGTTCTGAACCAATCAAAGAAATGATGTTGTGTAATTTGGTAAAAACTGAAGTGAAATGTATTTAACTTAGCAAGAAACATTCTGATATATTTGATTCTCAATTCAAAATTTGCTTGTTATCAATCTAGCTTTTGATAAACAATTAAAGGTTACAGAATATCTTTCAATTTTTATATACTCTTAATAAATAAATGAAATATTAAAAAGCGACTTCAATCTGTTCACATGAAGAAGTTGTAGGACACAATAATGGAAACTTGTTTCAGCTTGGAATATTGACCAATAGCTAATTTATGAAGCCAGAAATATTCACAATTATTTTAATTCTCAAAATTTTGTTAACTATATATATATATCTGTGTTTTGTGCATTAATTCTTCTAAACATAATGCAAGTTTCAGTTAAAAAATATTTTTTATATTTTTATTTCTATTTTTCTATTTGGAGAAATGCATGGATACACCTTGCATTTTGTCTTTGGTGTAAAACCATTTCAAAAGTCAATAATATCTGCTATAATGATGGATTTTATACTTGTTGTGAAAAAAATTTGTAACTTGTTTTTCTTTTCATGAGCAATATTTTGCAACTCAAGTAACTCTTAATCCTAGGGGAAAAATTGGTAAAATAGAAATATGGAGCATATAAAATGTACTGTGAAATACGGACCTCACTGAAAAAAAGATCTCCGCTTCTCTCCTTTACTGCCGATTTGAACTAGGGGAATTTTCTGAAAAATAAACATAAAATAAGGGATATACAGGAGTTAGTGAGCTCAAGTGGCCATGGTTGGAATCACAAGAGGTTTCCATGAAGTTTGCCTTCTCCTTTTCCACAAATTTGTACGCAGCTAGCTCATTCTACTGGCGTCACTACGCAGGCATGCATGAGTAGCTGGAATATCACCAGTTACGTATACATTTTGTCATCTTGGAATGTATGTACGATACATACGTTGCACACGTAGGCAGAGTCCATCAGTTATACGTCTAACCCAGGTGATGCCTCTGAAGGTTGATCATTTGGATAATCAGAACTCCTTGGACAACCCGGAATCTTTCCGGGATCCTTTCAAAAATTGGATGGCATCAGGGAGAATTCGGAGTTGTATGTATTAAGTGAATACACTTATTTAGTTTCTCCAAAAGAACAGCACTGCTCTGTGGCTGACACATACATACGCTTTTGACAATGGAGTCATTGAAACTGTGACAGAGGAGATTCGTCGTGAAATGGATGGGTCTGCAATGTAAACCGTGCAGAATGCTGTAAGACTTCACTTGAAGTAAGGTGCATGATCGGCTTTAAAGCATGCAGAGGCACAAGAACAAAGGACCTTGGTATGACTCTTTGACACCCACCGGTCAGAAAACAATTGTCCCCCCTGTGTTTGATCACGATACACACGAAGACGCCTTGAACTAACAGCAATATGATGAACGACCTACAATTTCAATGCTACAATGACAGAGGACTCAGTTAACGATACTTTTACAGATTCTGAAGATGAATATTCCACATGAGCCCTTCATCCATCAAATGTTGGATGCCCTTTGCTGAAACGGCATCTTTACCACTACGACTCTGAAATCTACATTTCTTGGACGGATATCTATTTCCCGTAGAATCTCCGAATCCTGTTTCTTATACATTATATACTCCATACTATATATCATCATTATTTCAATCGACCTTTAACGGTCCCCAGGAAGCTGGGCTGTCTGTTTGTCACAATCATGCTCTCTATCTCCTGCCCGATTGACTCATATCACTTTCACTTTCAAATAGGTACGGACAGAAAATTGCGACTACCGACAACAATTTGTGGTTTTGCTCCTTCAGAGCCCTCGGCGGGACAAACATGTTGTCCCTCAACGGTGCAGAGGTTCATTTACCCCGTCAAAACTCCAACGAGACGAGAAGAATTCAGAGACTTACTATTTGACTGTGCTGGGACAAGTAGTCTTTCAACTGTTCCTTTCCCCAAAGAATTCACCTCGAATTGCGAAACGATGCAGTGCACATTTGATTGCTCGCCCCAAGACACTCTGAGGTTCTCTGAAACACTAACCATGAGGTAAAATGAAGAAGAGCTGGCTGTGTACAGTGGATGAGATTTTGCATTCAATCCATATCGAAGGTTTTCTATCCTTCCGAAAAACTTACAGAAATAAAGCACAAGAGAACTGACTTGCCAATCTTCTTTAAGAGCGTAAATGAATCTTGTGGACAGGAGTGCAGACCACAGATCTTATAAGCTAAATAACTCCTGCTGGTTGGCCCTCGGAAGATGAGCCTAACTCATTTGGACAGTTATGCGAATAGAACGGTCTGTTCTTTACAATACGTTCAATCCCCTCGAGTAACTTTTGAAGATAGTTCTCCTCGTCGAAACAGATTCGACAACGATGAAACTTTAATTCTTAGGAACTTTTCTCAAGCCAGAGAATCACTGTAACTTCAACCTCGTGACCTAGTGGCATATCTAGAAGATCCAAGCCCAGGAATGTTTGTCATATATAAAAAGGAACAGGAATGATGCGCACAAGGATGTTTCTACTAGCTTTGTCATCAACAATCTAACATCCTCTCTACCTGCACAAACTGTTAAATTTGACCGCTCTTGTTCTTTCAGGCGATAGGTGCTAACGATGGCTGAGGTCTCTGGCAGCTAAGAATGTCTGCCAGTACTTATCTTCATGCTTACCTCAACTTGTCCCTACATATCAAATCCTATATGAGCAGGGACTGTACTCCTACTTGAAGAGGTTACCCGATCGCCAGCACTGGCACCCATAAACAGCGAACTATTCCAACCCCCACTCCCAGTTGCTAAGTTGGCACACAAGCTAATAGACAAACTAACGATTTACCACCATGGAGTAGATCAAATCTACTTCTGTTTCAGTTCTAGAACGTCCAAAATGGCCCGCCTAAGACTGGCATTGATTGGTATTGAAAAGTCAACGCATGTCTATGTCACAACCCTCTGTGTGTCATATGGCGATGCAGCCTGAAGGCTAAGACGCCAAAACAGTGAGGGTAAGAATGAGTACGAAAAAGTGGGAAGACGACAAGAAAGCAATAAAATTAACCACTTTTTAAAACGATCAGAGTATAATTAACAAAATGTGAGGGATTGAACATGCTCATTCGAGTAGATCCCATCTAAAATCGAGAAAAGAAACTATGGTGAGGGTTAAAGCATAGTAAAGTATAGGTAGGGAGACACGCATAATTAATTTCACACACACTGATATCCAGACTTTCTTACCTTCTCTTGAATATGCATTTCGAGTGACAGAAATACACTTTTGCGAGAAAGTTCATTCGAAACCTTAAGAGTTACGGCGTAGCCTCGCAACTGTTTGAGGACTAGGGACTCCGAGAATCCCTAGTTGCCAAGATATGAGTTGGAAGTGTGAGAAAAAGATTTGAGAAAGTGAGGAAGATAAGAGCAATGTGTTTAATTGTGTATAATTCAAGTCTCGAATCAACTTCAAAGATTAATCCTGCGAACATCCTTAGCACACTACTACTTTGCACTTGCAACCATAAAAGATGTGCATTTTATCCGGTATATGATTTTAATGATAGGTGGCCTCCGAGATTTAGAAATGTAACCCATGCACGAAGAGACCTGTTCAAAAGTTTCAAGTCTTGCTCGATTTATCAGAAGGAATTGTATTTAGGTTGCGAGCATTTCACTGGCAGAAGGTTATAGGTTATAAGAACTGGTAGTGTGATCCGGCAAGGTTCGAGTGAATGTACCGGAGGAGAAAATGAACGGAGCTGTACTTTAGGTGAAACTATCTATATACGAAGATAATGGGATACCTTGAAGTTTCATGCTCACAAAGTTAGAACCTCATACCCAATCTTTAACCTCAAGATTTTCGGCCTCCGTACCGGTTAGCCTCCCCAAAACAAACAAAGTTAGAACCTCCTACCATAGTGATCAGCTCTCTTCTTCTCCTGATTTTGGGCGTTTTTTCGGCATGGCTGTTTCTTATTTTCACCGCCTGGTTTCAAGCTGATATGATAGTTCTGGCTAAGTACTGCATATTCCGTAAGTTTCTTTTCTTCCTTTTCTCCTCGAACCACTGACAGAAACCATGCTAACTCTGGATTTGATGCATATCGGCCTATAAGTTTATATTATTCTACTCTTCACATTATCACTGGCAGCACCACATTTCTATCCATGAATCTTATTCTCATATGCATGCAAACAGTCACGTTCTTGTTCCAGTTATTTGCACATTTGGAGCAGAGAAAGTTGTGTAGTATGATTGATCTTGATGAATTGAATTGCTTGGTTTGTCAAGTGCATTGATCAATACAAAACCAGTCATTATGACGAACGAAAGGAACCAATTTTCACCACATCTAGTAATCGAAGGGTGAGATTTCGGTGAATGTTCAGGGGATTTTGGAATGCAGATACTTCTCAACGCCTCACTTCTTTTCCCTTTCTGAAAACTATTTCTGAAAAATTCATAAGGAACAGTGGTCAAAACTGGTGCTCAAAAATTGAAATTACTACAAAAGTATCTTTACAAGACTCTAAAGATTAATGAAAATGTATGACCGAATGGAGTCATTTCGATCGTACTGTACCATTCAATATATTTTACTGTCTACATTCACTGAAAAGTAAATAGGCTCTCGCAATCGCGTTAAATAAAATAAACTTCATTTGATACGTATGAGTAAACGGGAGTGCGACAATTGTAGAAACAAGATTAGTTAAGGAAAAGGAGGCGCAAGCAGCAATGCAAACCGAAGGATGGGCATGGGTCACGAAATTGGTACGTGGGCCTTCTCACCCAGCAACAAAGTCCCCAGACGACAAAACTCGGGACAGAGAATCGCCTACTTCGTCATCTGCCACGTTACAAAGGGCCAGTTGGCTCACCTTCACGCCGGTAACAAATGACTTAACAAACTCCTGAGGCTTCCAACTGCTTTAACCTGCAGATTCTGCTAAAGCGATACAGAATCTGCCTGTTTGTACATCCATGTGAGATGCAAGTAGACACGCTCATGGTGCCTATGCTGCCTTCTTAAGTGCTTGCATCTCCTACATAGCGACCAATATACTGCACTCGAATACGGATCAAGAGTACTGCCAGGTGCCAATCAGCCGTTGGCTCCTCAGATCGTCTCCATGTGGTATGGATGGCTCGTTACTACCAGGCTAATCTTGGATGAGGTCAGGACCAGTTTTTACCCTGGTTGGTATTGCTTTTCCCTTCCTCTCTTTCGTTTTCGTGTACCAGTTGACTATGTCGAAGTAAAACTTCACCCAAAAAGGTCATATACTGAAGATCAATGATCAAAGAGAGCAAAACTTCTGTTTTGAAATTATTATTCTTAGCAGAGTCTAAAAAATCGAAGATCATGCAGTACATAGGAAACCAAAAGACAAGAAAGTACCAAGTTCTTTGAAACCATGAGAAAAGTACGATCAAGATTAATCATGGGTTGGCACGTGTTTTTGGTGTCCTCTAATTGGGTACTTGTGTCGCTTCTTAGTATCCAATTTTCCTGATAAGGTTTCATGGAAAAAAAATAAAAAATAAAATGAAATGTTTACAAATGTAACATAGAAAATTAATTAAAAATCCTGAACAGGAGAAGAAAAACATATGATATTTTTTTTATATGAAATTCTCATCCAACCGACGGCCTTCCGTGTGGAGTCCAATAAAAGTCTCAAAATTTTATTTGTAACACATGAGAATTAGTCAGTAGTAGACCCTGGTTTGTCAAATGTCAGTATCTTGAGCTCTTTCCGATGCTATATATGAAGCATATATCAACGAATTAGGTTATAAGCAACGAAAGCACAAGTGCGTCGCCAGAAATCGTATATCTCTTTCGCAATAAATCATGAAAATGAAAATGCCATGAGGTATAAGGACTATGTAGAAAAAAGTGTACAGTAGCATAAAATTGCGTAGCCTGCTTATGATCTAACTGGATTCGAAAACATTATGAAGGCTCTCAAAATTAGTAGATCACATGCAATTACTTCCTTCAATACAACTCCTTTTCATACCCAAGCAAATGTGTGTGCTAACTTTCTTCCGATGATTGAAGTCCAGTAATTTTTTGAAGTTGGTAGATCTCATGGAAGTGCAAAAGGAACAGTCGACATATATACATCATCCTTCCTATCATTGGATTCAAAGAGGGAATGATCAGGTCATTCGACAATATGATGAAGAGTACATAACCCTCCTAGGGGGGTTTCAGATGGAAAAGGGTATCAGGGGTACACCTGAAAAAGTCCCGCATTTTTGCCGTTTGGGATCCAAGAGAAAGTCAACAAATGTGACTAAGCTTTAGATAGCTAACAATCAGAAATATTTTCAGCATGGTTGGCAGCAATAGAAAGATGTGGGGATGCATGAAGTCGCAGATTATTAATCACCAAAGCTCTTTGGTTCATTTTGTGATCTTTTTCATATCAGAATGCAACACATCATTTTTACCAAGATGATGATTCGCCTCTACTATCAAGAGAGCCACCATATAATCTCGACAATAGAGGAGACAAAGCCTTTGATATACTGAAGCAAACTCGAATGTTTTCAGAAGAAGGGAGTTGACTCGAGGTGAAGGTTAAGGCTCACGAGAAGTGTGTGAAAGAAAGGGCAGGTTACAAAAGCCCAAGGAGCCAATCAGCGTCGATCCATCACTGTGGGCGGCCAACACGATCTACCCGCGGGCAGAGGCGTTTCTACCTTCCAGCAGGAGGTAGAAAAGACATTTCACGGTCACAGGCCAGGGGAAAGGGGATATTACCGACACTTGGGCTAAACCGAGGCCGGCTCGAGCTGCAGCGGCTACCGAGTCCCGGCCGCAGCAAAGTGGAGCTATGGCGGTCGTATACGAATTCGGACACAGAGACGGTGCAGCGCAGCGCAGTGGCACGAGAAAGGCGGAGCGATGGGAGTCGAGAAATTTTGCAGCGTGAAGGAATTCGTGGCACGAATGCAGAGCTCGTGTTGCTTCGATTGATGCGAGGATGGCGCAAATTGCGATCCTCCGTGCGGGGGAATAGGTGAGAAAAGCTTTTCGAATTATTCGAGGCTAACAGGGAACCGATTGCTGCTCCAGTGATGGCGCTCCAGCTGCAAACCTGCGCAGATTTGCGGCTGGACGCGTTACATACCTTCTGCAAACCGGTTCGGGGAAGGAGAACGGTACGACCTATCAACCCCCGTTCGTCTCATTTCGATTTCACACATTTTGTTTCCATGCACCACGGGACAGTGTTCAATCCCAGGGTTTGCACTGCGCTCCGAGAAAAAGCGACGCGAGAAAAATACCGTTCCCGCTTTGATTTTTTTTTAAACAAGAGGATTAGGCCGGATAATCATTTGAACATTGCTATGTCGTAACGAGCATCAATATCAGATCCAGTTTGCTGACTTCATTATCAGCGGAAGGGCATTTGTATTCACGAGGGAACTATACTGTGTACTTTCCATTCAAGAATTAGGAGATTATACGAGCAAATTGGCTGAGACCGACAGATGATATTTCCTCGTTTCTTACTTTGGGCAGAGAATTTGGACGACTCGACGGAAAGCTCAAGCAGACGAAGGCTTGTCTGCGATCAAAGCACCTCCAACAGGTGCGGATATCAGAGCTTCGCTGACACAGAGGGCCAGCAATGGAACGCCGAGCTCATCGGTTGCGGCTCCCGGTCATTCGCGCTTGTTGCGCAGGAGCAGACGGCACGAAGCGAAGCTGGACGCAGGGGACAGAATCACGCAGATAGCAGAATGGGTGAGCAGGAAGGTGAAGGATCCACTGGTGGAAATCGATCCGGTGACAGTGGACAAAAAGATCAAGGCAGAGGAACAGATGGCCCGGGAGGAACAGCGGGCCATCGAACAGGAAGAATTTGAAGCCGCTGAGTCGTCGTCGCCGCCGGAAGGAAACACAGCAACCGTAGCTCCATCGACATTCGATCGACCTCCGCCGGGATTCTCCCGAGGAATGAACACCTCGCCCAAAGCTGCGGCAGCAGCTGCTTTGGTTCTCGCCACAGCTGGTGCAGCATACCTCATTTTCCGCAGCAACACAAAGGGAACCGACTCAAAGCAAACCTCGGGATCCCTCTCCGCGTCTCCAGTTCCAGCCGCAATTGGAGGCAGCAGGGATGTGGGCACTTCCAGGATCATAAATCACAGCCCCGGCACCACCAAAGAGAGCTCCCCACCGCAAGAGCTCCACGAGCAATTTCTCTTCTCGGGCGATGGGGATGGCAGTGATCAGGCCTTGAGCGTGCGCGCCTCCGTCGTCTTGACTTCCATTCAATCGCAGACGATTACTACGGTACGCCCCTTGCCAGCATTTTCCGGTCACCAGGAAGAAACGACGCTTCCTTCGTCTCCGGCTGTTGTTGCTTCCCACGAAATTGTTGGGATAGCCGGAAGTAGGAACGGAGATTTGTCTTTCGCCGTGTCTCCTTCGGACCATGAGGCCAGACCCTTGGAGGAGGTCGTGGCCGTGAACGGTGTGGGGCTTGGTAGCCAATCGGGACAAGTGGCGGACTCGGAAGTCGAAGCCACCGAGTTTCAAAACGCTTTGGTTTTCGACAAGCCTCAAGCAGCGAAAGAATTATTTCCAGAGGATTTACGAGCGTCTTCAGGCGAAGAATCTATACCCACTCCCGCTGCTGGTGCTACCGCTGGCTTCTCCTCGTCCGGCCCTGAGTTTGTCGACGACCTAGCGGGGATTTCAGACGCGGAATTGCCAGGTGCTGATTTTCAAAATGCGATGGTTTCAGACACTTCTCCGATGGAGACATCACTCTTTGAGGTGAAACCTGTAGATGACGACTTCGCGATGGAAACGTCAACCTCCCAACTCGTCGAAGATCCTGTACTTTTCAACTTGGACAACGAAGCTCCTGCCCTCCCCGTTGCCAAAGATGTTCACATCGCAGGCATCCTTAATGGGGCAGCAGCTGCCGATTCTGATTTAGAAGTAAGTGCCCTGAAAAACGCTTTGATGCAAGTGGTTTAACAACTCACGAAGTCCGGTGTGGCGCGACGCCGATATTCCTCTTTGGGGATAGTTTTGATGAAGTAATGACCATCCAAGAGAGTCACGAGCACGCAGCAAATGTCGCAGAATGCACACTCGACAATTTGATCTGCATGTGCTTTAACATCCGTAGTAAATAATGAGTGAAAGGGAGGACGTCGAGTTACGAAAGCTTTACAACGTTCCTTCGTGGCTCTGGTAGATTTCCTCTTCTGTACTACTCGTTGTCCCTTTTGGTGGTCAGTTTCTTACTTGTCTCGTTGTTTGCTTCAGCCGGAGGAAGACAGACGCAGATCATATGCCGAGGCGCTCCAGGCAGTTGTTCCCGCAATCGCCGTCGGAGCTGGAGCTTTCAGCACATTGAGCGGATGTTAGTTCTCACTGTCCTCCTTCTCTGCAGTGGCCTCTGTGGCCTACTGTTCGACCGAACGTCCGATAGTGGAATTGTTTCTTGGTCCACGAGAGGTCCGAATGAATGTTAAGAATATGTTCTAGGAAAGATTGAACATGGATATCATATGGTTTGAAGGATGCGGGATTTGATTTAGAGTGACAGAAGTTTCACTCGCGAATGTCGCCTGTGTTCAGTGGATAGCGGTCTTGAAATGGTGGGACTCGTCGCCACGGCAAGCTTCGTAGCTCGAGAAATATTTATGGCCAGCTCGAGGTAATTGCTGCAATCTGCCTGACCCGATTGAAGCTCAGTATTACGCAAGTTTAGCACTCTAGTCATGTGTTTGCTACACTCCGACAGCACTTCGGCATATTTCTTATCGTTTGTAGCAAGGTTACCATTTCTGGGATTCGTGAATCGGAGACTGAAATCAGTTGGGACGTTGTTGGTTCGTTCCTTATTGCAGACAACAGCTTTGTGGGGAGGTTCGCAAAGTGAAGGATCACAAGTCCTTTTTGGATTTCCTGAAGAACCGCGAAATCATCAAAGACATACCACAAGAGTAAGAAAGGACAGAAATATTGAGAACAGTCAAAGCGTCAAGGCCAGTTCGGGGGATGGCTGAGGAAAATCCTGGGCTGGATCCGTTCCTGGATCCGATCAACGTATCGGGCTGACAGAGTGTACCATGCACCTCCCTTGTAGATATATGTATCGTGGCTTGTCATTACGTGATTGTGAGAATTTGTCTTTCCCAATTACCTTCGAGGTAGAACATTCCAATTTTCCGCTCCCGCGTCTCATGTGAGTCATACATCGACTTTGAGACACCACATCCCATTTCCTTTTGGCAATTCAATCATTCAAGTCTCTGCAGAGCTTGAAAAGTTTTAGCAGATGGACTGTAGTCGGGTATTCGCTACATAATAGAAATTCGAGAAGGTGTCTGTTACAAGAGACAGCCTTCGCTCCCTCTGTATTGATAATTAAATCAGAATCATTGTAATCCAGATCTGTAGTGGATGATCTTTCAGAGACTATGTGCAATCCTTTCGAAGCTCTTAAATGCTGATCACATTGTGCCTGACTATGATGGAGTACCGACGACCCATTCTGAGTTTTTCACTAATGCTGTGAAATGTTACGTGAACTCTCGTATATATTTCGTTGTCACATCATTCTCTGTTATGAAATATGGAACATGAGAGAAGGCAGACTAAACAAAAGTTCTGAAATTTCTCATCCTTTACTGGAAATCATATTCTTGTACTCAGATGTCTAAGTAAGATGGTTTCAAGTGCGACTGTCGGTGCACGACTTCAATGAATACCCTTCTATAAAACAATGTGCATTCTTCTTACAAGTTTAGATGTCCTCTTGTTTAGATATGGCTGGTTCTTGTTATTCATGCATTCAATCACACCTTCTCTTATCAAACCCTCTCATGAAATGTTAGTCAGATATTCCGTATCATGATCACCCACAATACATCAATTTTCATCTGACAACTGAAGAGTTTTATGACCACAAACTCTGAACAACTCAAATTTTTTCAAATCATACATCATATATTGCTAAACTATAAAAAAAAAAAAGTTATGCATAAAAATTGTAAGAAATAAGTAAAATTTGTAGAAAATAGTGATTTCTTTGGGCTAATATAATGAAATTAATGTAAAAGTAATTATGATTAAAAATGGAAAAGGGAAAATATTCTTAGTAAATTCATCAAGTTACATCAATTAAAAAAGATACTCTATTTTTTCAAATAACAAAAACTTGTTATTTGGTTGAATATATATCAAGTATAGTTCTGGTTTTCAAACATAAGCCTCAGATATGGCAAACAAGAACAATAAAATGAACAAATTCGATTTGTGAAAAAATATTTCTTTGGTGTGTAAATAGTACATTTTTTCACAGAATTATTATTATGTATTTCGAATAAATAGATTTCAAAATGGCATAACGAAAACTCATGTATACACCAAATGTTGAATATTAAACTAATTTAAATTTTCAAAATATTCTAAATAAACAATACCAAGTGACATTTTCATATATTATCTGGTTCATAATTTCCATAAACACTTACTTTAGTATTGATATGATTTAATTTCTTTTAAACCTAAAAGTATGAAAAATACTGTTTATTTTCCTATAAATTAAGAATCAAATTAAAAATATTTTTATAAAATTATAATTAATAACTCAATTATAAATTATTAAAAATATTTATTAACAATCAATAATTTTTTTCAAAAATTAATATAATCGATTATCACAAATAACTCATACGCAGTTATAATGAAATAATTTTTTTAAATATTTTTTATTTTAAAGATAAATAAAACCACTCATTTTATTTTATTATTTATTTCAAATAAATTTATTTTAATGACATAAATTTCATTTAATATTTATTACAGTGAAACTGATTAAATCATAAATGCTACAATGATAAATATAATAGTTTAATCTTATACATAATAATACTGATATAAATAGAAATTTTGTATATGATATAATAGATTTAATATTAATCATTTATTCAACTTTTAGCTATGTAACTAGTGTAAAGATTTTTTGAATGAAATTGATCGACCTAACTTGAATAATATATAATAATCATACAACCAAATTCATTGGGAGCAAATTATAACCAATTTGTCATGCATTTTAAATTTTAATTCATTTTAATTTGTTATATTATGATAAAATTTGACATCAAAATATAATTCTAGTTAAAAAAGCTTAAAATTATTAAAAAGCAACGATTTTTGTTGGAAAATTTTATATGAAATATTGATAAGTTTTTACTTCATCTTTAAGAATATAGTGTTATAATCTTATTATATCATAAATGATGACTGATTGAAAAAAAATTGCATACTATTTTGGATATTATGCATACATTTTTATTATATCATTTCAATTTGAATAATTTTTTGTTTTTTATTTTATAAGACATGTTTAATAATTTGAAATATACATATTTTGAAATTTAAAATGATATGATAATGACTTTGCAGCATGTAAATTTATCAATGCATCATCAATATGGAAAAAAAATGGTCATAAAAAACAAAATTTTTTATTTTATCAATCTAAGTTTAAAAAAGTTTCATATCATTCATATATATATATGAAAATATTTTTAATATTGATTTAAAAAATTGTTATTTTTCTTACCTGAAATCTATAAAATTTTATATAAATTTTATTTTTAGTTAAAATGAGATGTTATATTTACAATATAAAATTTAATAAATTATTTAAAAATATGAAAATAATTTTTAATGATAAATTAAGTTATTTAATTTTTGGATTTATTTATTATGAAATTTGATGAAAATAAATATAAATGAATTATGGACCACATAAATTTAATGTAAAATTAAAGAAATAGAAACATGTCATTAAATTAATGAGTTAGAATTTTCAACATGTTTTTAATTATGTACAAGCATTTTTATTTTGTCCCTAAACGTTGAATTCTTTACTAAGTGTCATGATAGACTAAGAAGATGTACATACCACAACAAGATATATACACCTTGTGGAAATCATATAAAAAAATGTATGATACCAATTATGGTATCAAAAAATAGATATGATTATCTGCAATTCAATCTCATAGATATGCATGGCTAAGTGAAATTCTTCTATTGTTTCACGCACACGAGCAAGTGAAATGTGAACAAAGTCTTAGAATTTACTCAAACATTAAATTCAATTCTTGATTTTTTTTTTAGCATGAGCATGTTTTGCAATGTTCAAGGTAACTTTATTGAGCTTGTAAAATTATATCATATTTTTACTATATGCATAAAATATTGAAATATGATCAAAAAATTTGTTTTATAATCATGTGTATTTTAACAATACCCCCTTTTATTATTTGATTTAACAAAATATTGATGATTTTAATATTTCAATATTATGAAAATATACTATACGTATAATCAACTATAAAATAATAATAAAATATCAAGATCATTATATCAAATATGAATTATTGATAAAAATATTTATAAAAATATGCAAGTATTATCCTTTTATAATATAACAGACTTCTTATATTTATACTTTTAATTAATTTACAAAATTTATTTTCAATTGAATCCATGTATATAAATGAATTTTTTCTCTTGTTAAATTATTTTATTAAGTTTTTAATTTTTAATTTTTACAAATGAATATATATAAAAAGTTTTAAAAATAAAATTGAAGTGAATAAATCATGTTTAATGTTGATGACAAGATAAAGACATGTTAAGAAATTCTGTGTTTATTTTAAATAATATCATTTCATTAAATCTAGATTTAATTATGAGATATTACTTGATGCCATGAATTATTGTATTTAATCTTCAGAAATAACAAAATGATGGACAATCTTTTTTGTGTAGTGCGAGATTCGCGTGATTATTAATCATGATTGCAACGTTATATGCAAGATCAAAGATATTATTTTGCATATAGATATGAAAGTTGATATATAAGATATTTTTGTACATAAATTCAACATAAAATTTATTATTTTATACGTAAAATTATACATATTAAATATTTTTAATTTTTAATTTCATATTTATTATATGAATAGTCAATAATATATCAGAAAAATATTTTCATAATAAGCTAATCATATATGTCCAATTGTTAAAAATATATCATGGTTAAATTTTTTTATATCATTACATGATTAAGTTTTTTATATAACTAAAATATTTTATGTATAATCCATAAAAAATCATCTTATGACATATTGTGCAACTATATGATTTTCTAGTAATAAATATTTTTTTCATAATTTTCATTGAGCTATGGCCTTCTTCTCGATTATGAGTTCGAACATGTTTTGTTTTCTTAAGCAGTCACAAGTGTAAACATTCTTATAAAAAATAGACATAACTACAGTATAATCTTCTTGTACCGTTTGATACATTTCATCCACCAAACAGGAAGAAGATTATAGTTTAGTTATGTCTTTTTTTCCATGTAGGCCTGGTGAGCGGAAAATTATATGGTACAATCTTTTTTTCGTATCAAAAAATAAAGTTCAAGATATAAGTTGGCAAATCTGAAGAGGACGGAGCAGATTTGGGAGAGACTCGAGGGGCTTTTGTCGGATTGCTGGAAGCACGAGCACATGAAAGATTTTGATACTACGGTTTCAATCTGAAGAGGACATTGATTGATCGATAGCTGCAGATGTTCCGCATTTGACGGACGCGAATTCATTTTCTATATGGAGTAAGGTTCCGGCGCCAGCGGCGCAGGAAGATGAGCCCCCGGTTCATGCGAGTGTCTGTAGAGGCGGTCACGCGGGTAGTCGTAAGTAGTCGAGATTTCGGACTGGAAGGCTGTCGGCGGCGGCTTCATGGACGACGAAGTGCAGCTTACGAGAAGAACATGGGCCTGCCTCCTCTGACGTGCTGACTTCAAGAAACTCCATACAAGTCTTTGCGCATTGGTCTTTTAAAGAGGTTCTCACGATGGCCGCCAAATCCATCCTGCCAAATCCGATGAAGAAGACGGCCATGATCAAAATCAGGGCACCGAGGGGTGGTTTGATCTGTCTTTTAGTGCAGTTTGTACATCTGAGCGAACATGGGGTTGAAATGCTCACAAGTAACGCTCCTTCTCATCATTATTTACCACGATACTCTTGGGCATCTGAAGGGTCGCAGTTTGGGTTTGGGGGACGATGTAGGGCTTACTGCCGGCAGTCCACACGCAACACTTGGATATTTTGAACGATGTGCGTGTTAAGTGTTCATACTTGCAGCGTGGTGTCGTGCAGGCCGGGGTTCATGCGCGCATAGTTTCTTGGAAAACCGTAGGTGAGCTGTCATAATGTCAAAGAGGCTCTCCTCAGGCGAAGACGACGTGGAATACTGTGTACGGTCCCAGGCTTCTTACGATCATACGTACAGAACTCCACAGTTTTCTCTGAGAGGTCTATTATGAAGCAGCATTATCCAAGGACGTGGAGTGGATTGAGCGATCAAATGCAACGCTACCACGCGTTTTGAATGGGCTCGGAGTGTGACATCAGTCCATGGGTTCGTTGAAGCTGCACCCTCGACGTTCGACGAGTCGTTCGAAGCTGTTCAAGCATCTTGACCTCAACAGAGCATCACATATAAACCTGGAGAAGGACAGAAGGGCATGACTGGATGGAATGATCCCTTGCAACGACAACGCCCAGTGACAGAGATCGTGGAGATGGCGTCGGCATCTGCATCTCTCAAGTGACTTGGGCAGCCATGAGGTCGTGACATCAAGTAACGGATACGCGAATTTCGTAAAACATAACTCTCCACATTAATGAAGCAATGGCATTGCAAGCGTCCAAGAGTATTTATTGAGCAGAGGAGAATCATATGTTCTGTGATCAATGGGCTGAGCTTTACATTACAAGAGAGCGGACTTTAGATGGAGAACACCTAGAAGATAATCCAGGTACTGGTTCCGACCTACCGGGCATGTGGACGACACCTCAATGATTGCCAAAATAAGAATTCATTGCGTGAGTGAGGCAAACTGACGCTGAGGCCAAAATTAGCCAAAGCGCTGACTGATTGCTGAAAAGAAAGAGAGCAATCAACTCCACAGAGGTATAAAGTCAAAAGTAACACCCAGAGACAAAAGATACACAAAACAAGTCTGAAAAACATACGCATACCAATACTGGTATTAAAACATTAACCTCTTCTGTACAAAAGACAAGTTCATTGAAGTCTCGCAGACAGATTTTGTTGTTTGAACAGCCGCCTCCACTTCGAGGAGTTCCCCTACTTACCCGCAATATCAAAATCTTGTCACCAGATGTAAGAACCGAACCTGAACCCAACAAATTGAAAGCTGCTATTGTGTTGTACAAGATCACAAGCGGAACTCGCGTACTGATCCCACAGATTTAGTAGCTAACCTCTTTGCAAGAAGTAAAAAGCTCAGCCAATGAATGGAGATCACAGAGCGATGGCTCGAGAGCGAAAAAAAATTGGTTTTGTAATAGACTAAACTAAGTATTTGCATATACATGGTCAACTATTAAGTTACGTTATCTCTTCAGAGGCTGAAGGCTGAACGTTGCTGTAAAGGGACCAAGGTTGGGTTGACATCCCACCAGACGCGGATGCCAAATTCACACTATTGACTATACACTGATGAACTTCAGTGCGAGGAGTGTTTACAACGCTACCCTCGCACACGCGTTGAAAACCCACGACGAACATGTTCTAGTTCAACCACCATCTCCATCTGAAGGTCATGTCCAGGACGGATGACTAACCAACTCTGATGCCCAGAATCTCCACCTTAGTCCCGATCCCTATTCTGTACGTCCTGAAATCATCCCAACAGAATGTCCACATTAGATTGACTAACACCCGCTAGCGCAAGTTAGTGACATTTCCTCTTCTCGATCATTCCAAATACTGTGGGTCCTCTTCTCAAACGAAATCTGCATGAAACCACTGTTCTGGCAGCACATGGTAATCAATTCTCCACAACAAACGCGGCCGTTTGAATATGCTACAATTTCTGACATTCTGTGAGGCTGTCATCTTCGTTATCAAGGGAAACTTCAACGACTGACTACGTAAGGAGCACATCATAAACTCCTGGAATGCAGGAATCCAGGTGCTCTGGAGTCATCTAAAAAGAGCAGTGTAGATGTTGCATCGATAGATTATAACAGGTACATCAACAACCTCCGACACCTCGTCTGAGAGATAAAATAAAAAGGTCCTGAAGCAGCAGCCGTCAGCAGAACTAGGATCATGTTTTCAGGAATAATATTGATCCGCCGTCCTTGCCAAAGTTAAGCAGAAGAAAAAGGCATTCAACACGCTTCACTATGGAATTGTCTACTGCAGGCAGGTAGATAAATATCACCCATTGCGGGGGAGAGACTTAAGCATACCTGTTCTACTGAAGCCTACGCTAATCTGCAAGTCCCTTACACTTCATGTCCCACCATAACTTCCGGTACTGGCAGAGGGGATAATCTTGGGAAGGCCAAAGAATGTCGTGTCATTTGACATGGACGAAATTGATGAAAAAATGAATTGGCTACTCTGCCTTGGAATCTCGATTCTCGAAGCTCTCACGACCCTACTTGAGCCAAGCCCAAACTCTACGCGACGAGCTTCAACAAATGATGCCATGAAATAAGGTTCACAATATAAAACCGCTCTCATATTCACTCTTGATCACAACCTTCAGATATGAATCCAAAAGTAAAATAAAGGTTACAATGCTCGTGCATAGTTCACTTAGCAAGAGTCCTGTCCGAGAGACAGACTCCTGATGGTATTTACCTGTGCAAGCCTGAGGTTCCTGACATGAGCATTCTCCGACTTGACCAAAGCCTCCCACTTGACATCCATCGAATCATCAGTTATGCTGTGCTCCAGAAACTTCTTAGGCCCTGCTTGCTGCCAGTTGCTCATGTTGGACAGAGGAGCTGGAGCCGGGGCCATGAGCTTCCCCAGCCATGACTCTCTAGGGGCCCTGGGAAGAGGAGGTTGGAGAACACTGACAGGAGAGAACTTGTCGGCCGCCGACTCTTTCTGCTGAGGAAAGTTCGTGGATGAGAAATCGGAGTATGACTGAAAAGATTCACCCTTGGAATCGGAGCTCGGAGTTCTCATGTAGGAGGAATCGTACTTCGAGTCGTTACTGGCAGTTCTCGTGTAGGCCGATTCGGTCTTGGATTCCGTGCTGGCAGTTCTCATATAAGAAGATCCGTTCTTCGAGTCGGTGCTCGGAGTTCTCGAATACGATGAATCCGGCTTAGAATCTGTGCTCGGAGTCCTAGTATAGGTGGATTCGCTTTTCGACTCGTTGCTCAAGATCTTCGAAAATGCGGAGTAAGCCTTCCCTAGAGGCCAACCGATCGCTCTAGCATCATCCGTAATATCGGACAGGGTCGAGTTGCCGGAGGTCAACGCCAGCCCTGATCGATCGGATCGCTGCTGCTCGTAGTAATCGTCCCTCCGAGTCTTCGAGGTCGACGAAGTCGGTTCCCGATCGATGGCTTCCCAAGCCTCGTCGCTTATGCTTTCTAAAAATCTCCCGGAATCTCCATTGTCCTGCTTGTAAAAGGATTGTCGCAAGTGTCTGGAGAAGTTCGGTCCTTCGTCGTCGTTGCTGGCGGCGTTGGGATGCGCGGGCGAGAACGATGAAGCACTCGCCGCCAACCTCGATTGGAATGGACTGACGTCTCTTGACCGCAGATCGGGCATACTATCGGAAGTCGTCATCTGCTGCTGCTGCTGAAGACGCGACTTGTACCTGTGGTGGTTCATGATGGACGAATCGGCCAGAGCCTGCTGTCTCCTGGCCTCGGCTTCGCCCCCATCCGAAGGTGGCACCAATTTCGCCATTCCTTTGCCGTTCTGGTTAGAGGTTCTCAGCAGCATGCCCAGGTTGCCCGAGAACTCGGGATCGGGCTTTCTCCTCGGAGGAGGAGAGTCCCCGTGAGTCGGAGTCTCCTGGAGCCTGTCCCTCGGTCCAGCGCCGTAGGCCCGCCTCGAGTCGTCGCTCCTCATGGAGTTCTCCCCCTCGTAAGAATCTCCGACCTGCAAGTCGATACTGAAGGATTGGGACTGATCGAGCGTGTGCTCGTGATCCCTCAGGTACGCCGCCATACCCCCCACGGTATTCGTCGACGACCCACTCCTGGTCCTGAGATTCATCGGCGGCCCCCTGCTCTCATCTTTGGGCATACTTCCTTCGATATCCTGCGCTCGATAACACGCGGCCATACACATCACAACCATGCATCGAGAACTGAACCGGAAAACCTCATCAATCGATCGATCGATCGATCAACGAACCAAGCAAGTAAACAGACAATGCTCACGTCGTCCTCTCGGACTGGAAATCAACATTCACACCCACTAGCAGTGACCGCAGGCCTTCACGAAGGACGTGGGTGGGGGTGTCGCCACACTTACCGCATTGGTCCACGCTGATTCCTTCTCGTCCTCGGGCTTCTCATTGCCTTTGCCTCTGGGGACACCGCCGGGCTGGGGGCCGGGGGCGGGCAAACACAGAGATCCGAAGGAGCTCACTTGCCAGGGGAACTTGCACTTGAAGAGCATACTCTGGTCTTCCTCCTCTGCTTCTTCTTCGTCAGCGTCGAACTGCTCCTTGAAGGTGGCAAATCGAGACCTTCCAGCGGCGGTGGCGGACCGTCCTATCCTGGGGGAGACAGTGGGGGATCCAGTGGCCGATCGGACGCTGCTGGAGTCGGCGGAGTCCGCCACCATGGCCTTGGCAGCGGGGAGAAACCTCTGCATGATGAAGTCTCGAGCACGGGGATCGGTGTGTCTGGACGTGTCGTGGAGGTCGGGCTCCAGGCAACCATCGAGCATACTGACTTGGCACTGGGCTTGGTAGTGGTCCATCAGGGAGTAAATGTCCCCCGGATTGCCGTCCCATTCGCCCGAGCTGTGACTGCCTGTCTCAAAATTGTCACGGCTTCTAGGGCTGGTCGGCAACCTGCTGTTCTTCGACTGCTGCTGCTCCTGCTGCTGTGTGGCGTAAGTGCTGCTGCTGTTCGGTACGGTGGCAGAGGGTGCACTCCTCGTTGGGACGTAGAAGTCCTTCTGTGCTGGCGGGGCTTGGGCTTGGGGCAATCGCTCCGACAGATAATGATGACTAGTTCTCCGGTCTTGAGATTTGTGCAGGTCGCGAGTGTCTGCAACCGCGGAGGCGGTGGTGGCGATGGGGGTCGGGGTGAGACCATTCCTGCCTCGTTCTCGGTCGAGGGGATTGGTGCGCAGGCCGTCGTTGTTGACGTTGATGTTGCTGCTGCTGTGGCCGGATCTGGGCTGGCGAGTGGGAGTCGAACTCCTTCGGGCAGGTGGGGCTGGAATTGGACGAGATCTCGGAGGAGTTCGATCGGTCGCCGCAGTGGTCAGTGGGGTCGCTCTGCTCGGAGATGGCGACAGCTTGGGAGGAAGGCTGGCGAAGGGGTTGAGCTTGTGCGCCGGAGTGCCCGCGGGAGGGGGGTAGAACGGGGACACATCCTTCGCCTTGGTTGGAGTGAGGGATAGCGGAGGGAGCTTGAGTTCTGCGGGGAGAATTGATTCCTCCCTCTCCTCGATCTTCGACTTGCCAGGAGCATTCTCCCACATGAATGAAATTCCTGGTCTTTTGACATCGCCCTCTCTGGGAGATGTTCGTCCGTCTTCGGAGCCATCGAACGACAGCTTCGGAGGCTCATGCGGCTTGACTACGCGTTGAGTGCGCACAGACTTGAGGGGAGCATTGTAATTGATACGTACTTCCGACATCGGTTGAGATGTACTAACGCGACTTGCTGACATGTTCCTGAAGGAGTCATGCTCTTTGCGTCAACCACCTGCCACAAGGGAGAGCTAGAGTTATCCACATGTTGAGCACTCAATCTGAGGCTGGAACGAGCATTCGCTTCCACCAGAAAGACAAGCCACATTGCATCGAGACGCATCGTTGCCTGTTAGGTGCGCAACCGAGAATCCTTCGAGCATCACCAGCATTGGCTGCTGTGGAAACATACGTCTAGCGGGGCAGCCTTCTGCTTCTTCCTCCACAGGCTGAAGGGCCCTCCGCTGCACCGCCGATCACATGTCGACCTATACATTGATTGTTTCGGGTCCCGAAAGCGTACCGGGCACGGAGGAACTGATCATTACTCCATTTACCACTGAGCAGCTGCTCGACAACCGTTCTCGACGTTAACCGGAATGGTATTTCTGACCTTGCTTCTACGGACCTTATGACTGTGACAGTTAGTGGTCAGATAATTGAGCAATTTGACAGTAAAGCTGAATTTTACTGCGAATGTAGAACTCTTTCGCGCGAAATCGAAACTTGGCTGCAGCATTAGTAACATCTGATCTCAAGCAGCATGAAGTTGCTGAGACAAAAAAACGTTTCGGTATGTTGAAGGATGTTGATCCAATTCCTGACATGCAGGTTCCGGGAGAGGCATTTGGCTAGATCTTTGTAAAATGCTCCAGATGATGTATAGAGCTAGACACAATTCTTCCCACAAACGCAACCAATCGAGATCTAACATATCAATGCCAGAGTGTGCTTACTTTGCGATCGCTATCGAATGCCGCGCAGCCATCGGGGCTTCCAAAGCACCATCACCGTTGTCTCTCTGCACATTCACATTATCCGGATGCAATGACAGGCGTGTTTTGCAACAAGGCCTCAAAATCGCCGTCCATTCCTCGGATCAGAAGTGCTTTCGATCCACATCCTCTATCAAAAACATTTTCTAAACCGTCCGGAGTGAATATCGATTGACTTCCAAACTCGTACTTTCTCTGTATAATAAAGCCTCAAAACTTTTACAAACCTCACAATATACACCACTACCTAGACATATCTTCTCGAGCCACAAATTCCTAACCAGACTGCCCAATCTACAGCACTCCATGGACCTCTCAATCTGAGCTCCTTCCTTTCTTCCTCCTTTCCTCCAGAAGCCTCAATGTCACTCGGTGCCTCGAGCTCCTCCTCTCTCTCTCTCTCTCTCTCTCTCTCTCTCTCTCTCTCTCTCTCTCTCAACGTCCACCAGCTCTGCTCCTCCTTGTCCCCTTTGTCGGCCAAGGTTTGCTTTTTGCAACAAGCTCAAGCTCTTGCTCTTCACAAGAGCTTACATCTCCTGTCCACACCGGGATTGCTGACTTCCAGAATAAGCGTGCAAATTCTCCCAGTGACTCCGCAACGCTTTCCCTTCCCTTCCCTTCGGCCTGGCCTAGTCTGGCCTGGCCTTGCCTTGCCTTGCCTTACTTCGCTTGACTTCCGAGCTCCGTGAGCGTGCGTGCCTGCATCCCAGGAAATCTTCGAAACCTCGTCAGATTTGGAACTCATGGCTTATAAATCGTGGCACAGATGAGTTGCAGTTCGTTGCTTGTCTCTTCCCCGCGTCGCGTCCGGTCACCGGTGTTCTCTCTTTGCCTCTATCCTCCGTGCCTCGAGAGCCGTGACCACCAGCGGGAACACGGACAGCCCCAGTCCCAGCCCCAAGTTCCCATCCCCCCTCGCGAGTCCCATCGTCTGTCTGCAGGGTTGGGATTCTCATTCAACCGCCTCCGGACAAGGGTGACCGACGCCTGTGCTTCCCAACTGCCATTGCGCTCCTTCTTCCAGTGGACCTCGCGCACACGTCACTGTCCTCTTCTCCGCGGTCGTTCTTATATCGACTGCTGTCTCGTTCATACTGGGCCGTACCTCTCTTCTCTTGCATTACGTCCCAGTTCTTCCGTCCTCGTCTACGACAGGGTACAATTACCAGTATACAGTTTTCTAGCACTGCCGTACACTGCGGTGATCCTTGCCTCAGCTCCCACCGGAGAGTCTTACAGTATCAGAGAGCTTCAGTGAGTTTGTCCCTCGCCATTATTTCTACTAAAATTACGTCGCAAAACCACAGTTGACCTAAATTGAAGACATTCTAAGGCCTCATTCCTGCGGTGGTTTGTTGGTGACACAAGACCGTCTTTCTGTTTTGGCAATGATTTCGAATGGTTGTCATTCGGAGAACAAAGAAAAAAAATGTTGGCGCAATTGGCTCTGTTCTTCTCTTTTCCTCTTTGGAACTTTCTTTGCCAAAAGATCACGGAAGTATCAATTTTTTGACGCAGTTCTACTTTGAAAACTGAACTGTCTCCATTTCACCATCACAACTCGTGAATCTTTTCGTTTTATCCTGGGATTTATTTTGGACCATTGAAGAATCGTGGCCTTCCAGCCGCACTTGTTGACCAAATGACAAAAAAGTGGCAACTCTTCAAAGAAGAATAGTGATTTGTGTTTGGTCTATGCAATAAGAGCTAAGTGCAAAGAGAATCTCACTCGAAATTCAATCCGCATTGCTGAAGTTTTCAACGTACAACTTGAACCGATTCAAGCAAAGTTTGAAAACGTAAAATCATTATCGACCATTTCAAAAATGTAAATAAGCATTGACATCAATGAGTGTCCATGACTCCCACAAGGCCAGGTCAAAAAAAGAAACTAGCGCATTCCCATCCTTTTTGCTATATATTTCTTACTTCCGTTCCTTCGTTCTCAGAACATTGTTCCGAGAGTGCTTATCCTGAGAAATGTGACAAGCACGGCAGGACCTCCCCATGGGGAGACGACAGGAAGAGACGAGCCGGTTCGGAAACCGACATGCACGTCGACGAAGACCGGCGATGGGAGGTCAAGGACCTCTGTGCATGGAGGGGAAGGACGGGACATCCATACCCACAAGTGCTGTGCCACTATCATGGGGCGTGAGGAGCACGAGCTCGGGCAGGACCCAACAGGTCGCCATCGCGTGCCCGGGCCGCTGGACGACGAGGCAGAGGCCCAGAATGAGCTGCCCTCGACAAAGATAAAGACCACGTCTCTGTCTGTCTCTGGCCCTTCAATCGTCCGGAAAAGCGTCGATCGCATCTTGTTACCACACGAAAATACTCATAAAGTAAAACCTGTTGTACAGACGGTACAGCTCTGGACACCAAAGAAAGAGATGCGCGTGAAAAATCCCCATGAGCTCAGCGAACGGGGAAATTTGCCATAATTTTTTTACTCTCCACAAACTTTTTGTCGATTCTGTACTCCTGCGTCCACAAAATGCCCGAGCGTGACTGACCTGACGGCTAATCCTACGTGGAGACAGTAGAACATATGTTCCACGAATTATTGATCCTCTGTCAATGGTCAAACCAGAGGACGTACCTCGTACGCACCTCTTTGAAGGACCCAGTAACGAGAGTCAGAAGCGAGTTACGGTAAAGTTACCCCGGGTCTGAAGAAGGTACAGGACAGCACTCCCATTTTTTACATTTCGAAGCCATTTGCCCAATTTTCTTGTACTAGGTGCTTGAATTATCATGCTTTAATGCTGTTAAACACCAAAGATCACAGTGTGTTAAGAACCTTCAATCGTTATCAGGAGAATGTTAGGGTCAGATTTTGAGGTCTATGAGATCAGATTGAACATGCGATCAACAAGACCAAGAAGATCTCCCCATCGGGGCCAGAGTTAATGAAATGTCCGGACTTCGTACTTGCATAATGTTTAATACAAAACGTCAATCATATTTCGAGTAGGCTAATTATATTGCGAGTTTGTTAGTTACATGGGCTTGTTGCTATTGAGTTACTTTAGAGTATAACGCCTGCATGTTTAATAGTGGTTCAGTTTGCATATGTGTGGTTTATGATGGAGCAGCAAACTGGGATTTGGACACTTCTGAAGGAGAGCTTTCTCCATTCTTTTGTCATTTACATTGTATGCCAAACCCTTCAAAGAGCGTAGGGATGAAATAATAAGCTGGATAAAGACAACGTTAAAACAGACCAGGATTTGTACAAGTGCATGTTCGTCCATTGGTTGCATTGATCGGCATAATGTCTTTGTCATTCGACTTCTCGGTTTCTTGTGTGGATCACGACTACCCGTGTGAGAGATGGAGAGAGAGATACGGAGACGCACAGAGAAACAAGATTCACGATCATGTGAGGATATTATCATACAGAGAGAAACGTACGTAGAGGTTTGTAGAGATTCAAAAATCCAAATCCTCTCCGTCTCCTATCTCCACATATGTAGTGTTGAAAAGACTTTGCACAACTACTGCTCTCATGATTGTTCAGGATGAGGACCTTCTTGAAAACCTTCAACACGATTTACCATGACTCTTAAGTTGCTTAGAATGATTGTTTTAATGAAAAACTCGTTTATTTTATAATTTCAATCTAAGATGTGAAATTTGATTTTTTTTCTCTTACTTTGTTAAAAAATTTCATTACTTAACTCTACAACGAAGTAGAGTCTCGATTTTATTGATGTGAATCAATCAAGCATGTCGTGACTTGAAACTGATAAGATTCATCCAAAGGTAAGTAAAACACTTGATACTTAGAGCCCGTGCAGCAATAAGGATGAGCTTCGCAGTTTTCTTGTGATTTGAAAAGGTTTTGAAATCATAACTGACAAAGAGTATGAATCGCAACTTTGATGTGCCTTTAGTATCACCCTGAGCATGAGATGTTGATGATGTATTACATGAATTGAAACCATGCTACTCTTAAATATGAAATTCGTGTATGAAGCTCATCATGAAGTAAAAGGTTTAATTGATAATTGTTGGCTGGCTCCAAACTCATGATGGAGAGGATCTAGTTATGAGTCCGATACAGTCTCTGGTCTGATTCAACATGTCAACCTCGAGCGACGTCCACAGCTCGTAACAGTACGTTAATGAATAGAATTCTAAGAGGTCGCACGGTTTTTTGGACGCAAATTATGAAGTTAATAAGTCTTAAAAGTAGCCATCACAATAATGGTGGCTCTATCCATGCAATTTGTCATAGAGGAAAGAAATAATTCAATATTTTTGAAGTTAAATCTACAAGTGATTGTAGAGGAAGCTTCGACATCATTTATCTCCTCAGATCCGATCTTTGTCGATTGAAGAAACTTATGGCATGTAACTTCTAGGATTGATTAGGTACACAATCTGCTTCGGAGCTACTATTAAGAATGTGACAGTCAACACATAAGGTCTGCTTGTTCCAGAGAGTTTCTTCTTCTCTTCCTTTATCTTTAACATATACCATGATAGTCATGCTCTTCAGGACCAGCACGATGTCCAAAGGTCGTTCACCTATTTTGATCGATAAAGTGGAAGTCAACTTGAAACGGTGAACGAGATTATTTAGTCCCGATGTGCATGAAGTTTTTAACTTGTCTATCATGCTTTCCTGCGTGGTTCTTGTTCCGCACTCTGTTTATTTAGTCTGACGTTACAATCTTCCTTGAACTCAGTTGGGACTCCGTGCCACTGGACTATAGGGTACGCAATAATCCTTTTACCTCACCAGCACTCACTTGCCACATTTGTTGGTCGCAGTTTGGTAATCACAAATTTAAAAACTCCCCTTAAAAAGATTCAACGAATTTTTCATATGAGTTTGAACTGAAAGTAGAAATCATTTTTATTATTTCACTTATAAAGCAAAGCTCATATTCACTATGGGATCATAGGGCAGATCAAAAATATGGGTTCGTTTGCAAAGAAATCGGTTTGTAAATTCATCAAACTATTTGACTTCCACATGTTAAAAAAATCGTTTGTTCTCTTATTTGTTTCATTCATTCCGTCATCTTTTATATTTTTATATGGAGTGTTGCTGGAAATGCGAGCATCAATTACCAAGACACCGAACCTTCAAAGATTGGCCATCCTTTGAAGTGTGAAATCACTTCGCAAAGAACTCATATTGAAGAAATCAATCAACATCTGCAGAAATGAGTGTTCTGAAGTAAATCATAGTGATGCAAGTGAATAAAAACCAAGACAAATATCGAAACTAGTCATTCATCGCATGTTGATTTCATCTCAAAGTTCAAATTGTATCATGCTTATTGCTTCTGGTAAGGACATTGTAAGGACATACATGTTGAGTTCATGTAGTTGTTTATTTGTTCACACTTGAAGAGATTGGACACCATCAGTTGCCCACACATAAAAAGTAAGTAACTCTTATTTCTAGATCCATATGATTAGGTCGGGTCGGCGAGGCATCTCGAACTATGCTCTAGGATCTACATGCACCCTTGATATTGAATAAGCATGCAGCACTGAATAATTTATGACACCCTCTCCTGAATTTGACACAAGCACCAAGAAGTGAGCTTTTTTCGGAGTTATTGAATCCAGCATGTAACCAGAAAATTCGGGTCAATCAACTTTATGGGATCGCTGGAGCTGTCTAGAAAAAAAGTTTCATTCAGTCCTTGGTCACAGGTCCTACAGGTTCATGAATCCTGAAGAACGCTTGTAGCAAATATTCCACTTTCCCATAGTCGATTTATTGAGCATCATTGTGTACATTACAGAATCAGTTGAATATTCTTGGACCTTGGATTAGATCATGAAAACAGCAATCAAATTCCACAGGCGGAGAGCTTATCTAACACATGAGACTATTTGAAGATAAAGCGGTCCCCACATCCTCATCACCATTGCATCACAAGGGGTTGGTAGGAACCCACTACCTGATTTTAGCTTTTCATGTCCAAGTGTGCGAATGATCACCTCCATAGTTCAAAGGTCCCACTTACCTCCACAGTTCCACAAAACCAAGGCCATCCACCCCACATGCATCCTCATTTTGAACCAATTGAACGCCCTTAAATTCGGATTGCTGTTCCTTATGTTTCTTCCCAATTGCAGGGGATCCACGTTCCGGTTTCTCTGTTACTTTGTGCTTGTGTCGACTCAACCATTAACAATAAATAGTAGACACAGGTGCAACATGAAGCATTCGTTCGATTCGGCGTTACGAGAGAGATTTTGCAAAGTATTCTTCAACCGTATTTGGAGTTTGATGTTCCTTTGCGTATGATCAGTAGGTTGGATGAATGACAATATGCACTCCGAGAGCAAAAAATCTGATATAATGTTGCCAGTTCATAGAAACAAAGAACAAAAATCTTGAGAAACCATATTTGAGGAAAATGTAATTGTTGAATGTCTAGAAGAACAAAACTTAGTGCATTTAAGCTTAACATGGTGTAATTTTTAATTAGAAGCCGTTAAGAAACGGTCAAAAAAATATATTTGGCCAAGAAATCGGAAAAGTCCTTTCTGAAAAAATAAGTAATTTTTCTCTCCGAAGACACATATTGCACAAAATTCGACGAGACAAAAGACAGCAAGAAATTACAAACACTGACTGGAACAGCTGGAATTGATGACAGTGTTGTTAGTACGTGCTGAATCACACTCATGTGCTGGGTGGATGGAGCTGGTGCTGAAGAGGATGCGGGAGAATGTACAATCCCAAAAAAAATGTTAAGATCTAAAAGATGAAGCGTTTTCCCACATATTAGCGGAAGGAGAATGAATACCAGTAAAGTTAAGCGTGTTTCCAACAAAGGATAGACACAACTAACCAAGGCTATACATGAAGCTAAAGAGAGTGATACCCCATGTTGCCTAGTATGGTAGGCTCTTGCATACTCCCTCACGAACATGTCGAAGTCGATGTCCATGGCTCCATATAACTCCAATAGTACGAGGAATGGCCGGATCCACTAAGAGTGAACGTAGAGCATCCTAAAACTGTCAGTCCATCAATATCGACTGTAGACCTTTAGTCCTATCGGTATCCAAAGAGGAAAAATATGGGAACTCATGTCGTACCTCCCGTGGTAAAGCATCTCTCGTATGTCGTAATAATACTTGTAAGGGAAATGATCCCGTATCCATGTTCCTCGCATATATCTCCAAGATAGGTCTATCTGCGATTATAAATCAAGAAGATAACAAAGGTGCAATGAGCATCCAACTCGCCAAAAATGCTATAGGTACCGTCTCCTCCATCGATAATAAGCCTACCCCTCCACACAAAATTGGCAAAGAAGTCAGTCTCCTTGCCAATTCTCCTGTCATACACTCGAATGTCCCTAGTCCTATGATGTCACCAAAGACGCCCATGATCCTCTTATCAAACATGATATGAATGTAGGTGAAGGAGGAATCGTACGAAAAAGGTAGGTGGGTTGATGAGCAATACTAGATGACAATATATCAAACGCCACATGCGGATCCCCTAGAAGAGGAAGGTCGTTTACATGCAAAACATCCTCGGTAAGTGTAACGTCTTTGAATAAAACTATAAGTTCAATTACCAAGGAACTCAAACTATCATTGAAACTAGTAAAGATTATACATTCAAAGATCCAGTTTTAGATCCAACGCAATGGAACATCTTGTACATACTCAAGACATGAAGATGGCACGTTGTAGTCAACGATTGACACTTGCGCAAGTTCAAAACGTTTTATCCAACAAGTTTAATGTCTAACTTTTTCCTTATTTGATCTTCACTTATGAGAGAAAGTTGTAAAGCAAGTGATTTCATTCTCCCCGAGACATGTCCCCTATTAGAGAATTTTTCAGATAATGACAAAAAGAACACCCACTTCAAACTCTTACGGCCTAGACAAAAGTCAATTGAAATGGGTTTAGATATTGCGGACTAATAACGATAACAAATGAAGAAATCTCTCTAGGACCAGGAAACCGCCACATCAACGTGATAAGTTTTGGCATGAAGAAGCCTTTGGAGGCAATGAAAGCTCTTCAAAGCATAGTTATCCTTGGCATGTTAAAAAGGTTCTTTAGAGCAAAGTGATGTTCTGAATGATTAATGTCAGTTGCAATTTCTTACCTTGCATTTGGTTTTCTTTCTGGTGTTCGTTGCAACAGACGGATAAGTTTATTTGAACCAATGGGCTCAGAGTGTATATCATGCAAACCTACACTGGATTCTGCTTCTAGCGAAGGTGGATAAAAAGAGAAGACCAATGACAACTTCTGATTTTGGAAATTCCGAACGAACTTGACTTGACTGGGGTGGTTGGGTTGTTGACAATTTTTTTGACAAGTTTTGACAATGTATAGGCTGGAGGCAGAAGGTGCAGCCAAATGCAATCAATTCTCAGTGTACAAATCATGCACCCCACGCATGGTGCCCAGCGCAAAGGTGTCAAGATACACAGAATACAACTACGATCTTGTTCCCATGCCTCATGAAGGCAGCCTTGCAACCAAAAAACTACGAGATTTATCATTCGACAATAATGAGACTTCGATCCTTGAGTGGTCCGGTGGGGTCGAGCCTATAAAGTTGCACCAAGCTCGAGGGCAGCAAAGGCACTGAAGCTTGAGTTACCTGTGGGGACACTACAAACTGTTGAGACAAATGACATCATCACTCCCGTGTATTTCTGCATGCTTCTCATACAGAACAGATCTAGAGATTGGAGACATGAAGTGAGACATAGTAAAATAACAAAAGGGATGGGAAGACATGAGATAGGAAGGTTGCCCGCCCTTGGGATTTAGAGTGATATGCCGGAAACCTACCCAACATTTTCAATTTACTACAGGGATGCAGCTGGAGCACCAAGAGAAAACAGCATCTTGGGATCAACTGGATGCTTCCTGGTACAAGGAAGTTCTTACCTGTTCCCGATCTAGGCTCTTGCAGTTTTGCGGCACGTTCCTTCATTAAAAACTGCAAACTCCAAACGCTATTGCTATTTTAGAAAGGATATTTGATCCTGTCTCGTCATTATTCTTAAAGGATGAGAGATTCCAGGTTGACAATTTCGAATGCATGATTGCGTGACCAGCTAGACCAACCTGGTAAGTACCAAAATACGGTGTGTCCTTTTCACATGGAAAGGGCTGATTTTGTGCTAGATGAGTGGTATGTCTAAGGTGATTGAAAGCAAGCTTGATGGGAATTCAAATGGATCCCGTTGCGTCAAATGACAGCCAATTAGAGTCAAAAGTGGGGGGAAAAACTTACTGCCCTTGGAAACGAGGATTCTAGATCTGCAAGAATCTCTAATGAATGACAGGTAAATGATATTTGAATAATGTTAGTACGCTCGGCTGTATTGACCCATTTTCTTCCTCATGGATGTCTGTTTGACTTAGTGACACTCCTAGTGCCATGTTTTCTGGCCAGCCTTGTGAGTGGGAGTTCCCCCATTACGAAAGATGTCTTATCAGCGAAAGAATTAAGGACACGCTATCATTCTCCTACACTATGCTCTATGTCTTCTGCCTTTCTTTCCTTCTCATTTTATCAGTTCTTCAAACTATTTTAGTTTCCTTACCTTCGCTTGGATTCCAACGTGTTTCATATTAGGAGATAAAAGGAAACAAAGGTCTCCTCACTTAAGCAACTTGCTAATTTGCTAGCTGATAAATATTCAAATATTCAATATATGAGGCAAACCTGAACTGGACGAAGACTTTCCACTGCGAAAGGGGAACCTTTCATCCGCATTGAATTTGCATCGACGGTATAGTATGGCAGTGTCGATTCCATCTGATTTGACTTTCTTGTTTCAGAATCAAGTTATTCATATAAAATCCACTAGATCCACATAACAAACAAATTCATTTGTGCTTCATGAGGATCTTAATAATAGTAGGCTGTTCTGATCATGAGCTGAAGCGCAGACGTGGAGAGAAACAGGAGAACTAGAGAGCCATGCTAGATTTAGGGTTGGAGTATAACACTACATGTTATACTCCAACATGTAGTGTGGAGTATAGGAACACATCAGAACCTGTCAAAACACTTCATCTACTTGTTATTTGGATCACTACAAGTATCGAATACATGCCATGTTCTTGGAGCTTCACTCAAATCATAAGTTGACAAAAGCTTAGCAGACGCGGACATCATGCAGCCCCTCTAGTGGCCAATTCCTGACTTTTGGAGGGGAGAAAGGTCTTGATGACACAATTCATGGTGCAAGTGAAAGGCCCCGGGTCGAATATAAATCGAAGCTGATGATTGATTGATGTACCTTTAGTATGATCAGGTCCTCGCTTGCTTGACCTGTAGACAAAAAAACAGGAACCATGAACCATTCCTTAGCATTTTCTCTATATTTGTGCCAGATTCACGGGAAGGTTCGATATGGGATGTTTTCTCTGGGCCTTGCAGTCCTTGGTCCACTGAAACTGGTCGATTCAATGCACGGGAACGAGAGGTGTGCATCTAAGGTCATTGAACTGAAATGATCACAGTTTCAATTATTCTCTCAAACTTCTATCATGGACTTTACATGGTGTTCTAAGATATGAAAAAGTTATTTTTGTATTGTCATGTGAGAAGGAATATCACATTGACTGCTTTTATCTGCATGAACCAATGTCTAGCTTCAAATTTATTTCAGTATCTGGAGCAAGTGAATTCGTTATATTATTTGCTTCCCTTTTACTCCTTTCTTTGACTCCACGTCTGCCCAGCAGAATGTAACACCGGTTCTTTAAAACATCGACATTTATTAGGAATGTATCTTACAGCAAGAAAAAGTAAAAGAGCGATAGGATGCAGAATATATCATTGACCATATTGGAAAGAAGTTTGCATATGTCCATCGATGATATCTGTATATTCTTTGCCAATTTGGATGGGAACCTTTTGAGCGATAGTGCATCGTGCCCAAGTAATACACTGCTTGATCCATACGACGTGTGGTTCCCTCTAGCCCAATGGGGATGGATCGATGGCAATGGACCTCATGAAAATTTATGATTTATATGCCTTGGTGGAAAATGGAGATGCTTGCATGCATGAAAGCTCGAGGATGATAGGCACTTGGAGGAGCGGTTCAGTTTGTGCATGGTAGTTCCAGGCTCGAGGACGAATCTAAGCTAAAGGCTATGTAAAAGCCATAGGAACAGAACCTGCCATGATATCCTTTTATTATATAAACTTTTCTTTCGCTGTCCTTTTGAGGTCTACTTCACTCAACAACATTTGAGTCACGATCTTTGTATGCCTACTTCATAAACCATGTCTGACAACATGAAAACGGCCCAACAAAAAACCTGCGAGTTGTCAATATCCCTCGCATCACCGTCACTTTTAACTTATGGATCAACTTTTATCTTCCAAAAGTTTAATGGAGTTAAATTTGCGTCCAACTGAATTTCATTTGGACGCAATTTTAACTATCATTAAAGTAGATTCGGAGCGTCCAGACTGCTCCGTGGAATCTGCTGTAATGATACTTATTCAAAATCTTCTCACTCTCGATCAATGTTTAATATCATTTGTTACGTGTGAAACTCGGGGCAGTATTTCAAGTCCATGCAAGAAACTTCACACTGGATCCCAGACACAAATTATAATTTATTATATAGCTCCAGGCTCATGCGGAAGTAAGGTTGTTGTTTTTTTTTGACAGACTATCATAATCTTCTGTCGCCGACAAGAAAAGAAAATATAAATTAAAATAACATGAACAAATCTTATCTGCTCGTATTATATCACATATTGTCTTGTCTTTACAGTAGAGACGAAGTTCTTCTCGTGAATAATCGAGCAGGAAGGTAATAATGCTCCACCAGATCGAAATCCAGTCCGAGGGAACTGCAAGTGCTAAACCACCGGTAACGACCTTGGATGGAATGGCTGTAGCAGAGGAGGGCAGGGAAGGGCAGGGCCGCGAGTTGTAGCTGCAGAGACTTCTTGTGGATTTGGAGGAGTGCGGAAGGGGATAGACAGTGTGGGTCCTTGGGATCTGAAGCGGCAGTGAGGATCACACGGTGACGCAGTGCAGAGCTGGCAGAAGCGGGGGAACATGGCATGATCCAGCGCACGACGGGAGTCGCATACTTCATCGCGGAATTTGAAAGTGTCCGAGATTGTGGATTTGTCCTCACTCGCAACTCTGTTGTTATATTTTTCCCAGTCAGTTCGATGTTTACGCACTGATTTGTGGCGGATGATCTGAAAATTATGCGAGAAGATGTCGTTCAGTCAACGGTTCGGCTCAGATGTTCGCGTGCACGAACTTCGGTTTTCTTACTCACCGACCTCTGCTGTCACAGCAACGCATCGCGGATGGCAGAAAAGAACGACTGCCTTGGGGGTCTGAAGAGCTGCATGGTTTCTTCTTCATAGATAGACTTCCACATCCAGGCAAGCAAGGCGCATGAAATGTGTCCTGGAGAGCTTTTCGCAAAGTACACTGAGCCTGTCATGTCCACCATCGTCGCCGATGAACTCCTTTCGCCTCTCACTTGTGGATCGTTTGTTGTCTCTTACGTGTCGTATCACACTTGCACTGTGACAGTGTGCGCTTTAGAGCCATAAACCAGTGCTCCGACTTCTCGAGACTACTCTTCACGATACGTGTATGGTGACTGGGTTCTGGTTTCGTTCGCCATGGACTTCGGTTACACGACGTCACCTCAATGGCGATCTTGTGCTTATCGTAGCCTTGTAGCTCCTGCTCCTACGTAGCTTCTGCACAAAGCGACTTTCGTCACAAGGTGCAGCGAAGTTACGGAAAAGGTTTCGAAGATGAGGCTTTTTAAGACACTGAACAAGCAGCTGGGTAAAAAAATCCCGTGGAAACGACGTCGAGGATGTCTTCTGAAGGTTATCAGCGATGGATTTTGTCTTTCTGCGCATGAAGATTTTCGTACGAGAGGGAAGTTGTAAGGTATCAGCTGGCAAAGAGAGCAAGTGACAGGCAAGGACATGACGCGTTGTTTGCAGCGCTTACATTGAGTCACATATACTAACTACAATAGTCACTTTTCTTCCCTTCGGATTGTTGCTTCTGCTGGTTTCTGGAAGCTCTGAGGTTGTGTCCATGGTTTGCAGCACGTGACGATTCAAGTCCTCAACAACCATTTCGTCCACTACAATCATTCGCTGAGAATTTGTAGGCCTACTTTGGAGCCACAGTTGCGAAGGGCAGATATCTCACTCTCTGACAGACCTGCAGCAGTTGTTGAAGCTTATCGCTTTTCAGAGTCTAGATTCCGCAGAGTTGCTGCTCTTGAGATCTTAGCGATTTGCGGTTAGATTGACGTTTCCCTACTCGGTCTCGCATTGTGCACCATGCTTTGCAGTATGGAAGCACCTCTTCTAGAGCCACCCTCGTCCCCCACTGCCTCCCCCACACAAAGCGTATAGAAAACCACGTTGCAGCCTTACCTCCTCTGCTGGCGCGAATTGCATCAATAAATGCCCAAAAGCTGTCTGTATCATGATCCTCCTACAATACGGTCTGGAACATCAGACTCTACCTCAACACCGTACGACATCTTTCGAACAATGCAGAGTCCATTGTATGAGAAAATCTGGCTCCCTGAGCACCAGAGAATCAGCCTCCAACACCTGTTACTACGCATGTCTCAGAACACTTGTGCCAAGTTTAATATTTTTACAACCATACCATCTCACCACCATACAGACAGAACAGAGCAGAGCACTCGCACCGTTCATCTCCCAATGAACCATGGACAACCGAAGCGAGTTTAATTAGATTAAGCTCAAGGTTTCCAAATTTACTTATACTTACCGCTTGAGTGCTTTATCGGGCATGGCAATTTTTTTTTAACGGGTGGCTAATAACTGCTCTGCTCTTCCGTGCAGTGTTGCAGTAGGCTTATTCGACTCCGTTCCCAAAAAGAAGTATAATGTACCTGCAAACAAAAATAGTGACAACATGATCCCCATAGGCACGCATTCGTTCTGTTAAGGGATATACATATCTTTCCAGTTTTCAATGCATAAAGTTGCGGTGTACAATTGACATGCTCTCGATCATTGTCATCAGAATGCACTGTTGACAAATTCCGTTGGGAGGAGGCATGACTGGATTGTTCGAATTAATTCCGATTGCAGATCCGATCACAAGCGTGTAGCACTATGTCGTCCCGCAGAGAGAATGAGCCAGAAAACTTCACGTTGGGAATGATCGCGCGTTCGTCGCCCTGTATTATAAAACCTCACCTACTCGTCTATTCGAATTCACCGCTTGAAGAAACATGGCGAGGTCCAGGCACAAAGTTCAAGTGAGTAGTTGAGCTCTCGACCATGTGGCGTCAATCTCCACTGCCAGAGGATATCCACGCTTCGGGGAACTGGAACTGGAAGACAAAGCAGCCAGACTTTCCCTTCTCATCTCCTCACCCAAAAGCTTGTCCTTCAGCCTGGAGGCCTGGAGCGCACCATCAGAAGCCGCAGGCGGTCACATTTTGCCCGACTTTTTTTTAACCCTTTGTCCTCGTGTCGACCAGCAGCTCCTCTAGGCATGGGGAGTCTGAGCTTGTCATTGGCTCACTTATATCGATGCGATTCTCTTCGTTTCACAAGGTGAGATACTGTTTCCAGAATTTCCACCAAACGTATGCAGATACCCCTAATATCCATGCAGCGTCCGCTGCAGTGCCCAGTGCCGGGCCAGCTTTAAATGCATTGGTCATGGAACCAATCGCTGCCAAAGTTGCCTCGACTACCCAGACTTCGGACTCTGGATGCCTGAAAAGAAGGAACACCTCCCCTCGGTTGCTGTGGCCATCTTCCCGTGCCTACAACCGCCACAGTCTGTCACGATGCAGCACGGATCGTTGATCAGGGCTGTGAACGAATATGAATTAAAAACAAGCCTGGCTTCCACACCTGATCGTCTGCCTTCTGTTGTCAGAAATCTGCTTAACAAGACCACCCTGACACCCATTGGAGCTATTTGCGATGTCGTAATTAACATCAGAAAGCAGCAGGGGCAGCAGCAGCAAAGATAGCATCGATCGGGTATGATTTCCATTCAGAAGTTCAATGCTTCTCCAGGGATCTCCAAGCACTGAGGAGTCTTGTCTTGAACTAAGCAGACCTCGGCATGTCCAAGACATCTACCCGTAGTGAGCGACTTGACTCGTTGCAGAGCTAGAATATGTTGTTCATTCAACTGGATCAAAGTATAATAACAAAAGGTATGGGAAGACCCCATCAAAGCCTACAAGGAACCAAACTCGTAACATGGGCCAGCCCCAATAGTATCACACCGGAAATATGTCCTACAACAGCTAAAATATTCTAACTATCTAGGTCAAACCGTCTACAAACATCATAGCAAGTATATGAAGAAGCATCACCTAACGAGATTGCTCTCGTATGGATTGCACCCGACTAGTGCTCTACGGAGAGCAATGGAAACATGTTGCATAAAATAGGCTATACAGTAACCTAAACAAAGTGATATCCCATGCCGCCTAGTACCGTAGGCTCTCGCGCACTCCCTCACGAACATGTTGAAGTCGGTGTCCATATCTCCATATAACTCCAAAAGGAACAAAGAGGTGACCTCTCTGCATACCTCTATATTTGGAGACCTTGGCTGCTGCCGCTCCACTCGCCACCCATCCTGGAGTATGGGTGATCACCCCCTCTAAAACTATGTCTCTAGTAGGATCGGTAATCACCACATTTGCCACAATGACCTGGTCCTCGAACCAGGGGTCATTGTGTATGTCCTAACCCTAGTTATTTGCAAGGCATACCAACGTTTTCTCTCCATATGAGGTATTGTAACACTGAAGGCAATGACTCCAGAATGACTTTCAAGATGAGATGTCTTCTCAAGACATCTCCTTGCTTTATATACTGTAGAACTAGAAAAGTCTGAAATCCAAACTATGCCACATGGCTAACATGCGTAAGTTGCATATTTTCGTTATCTTATTCTAACCAATTCCTAAAAGACGTCTAGCACACAACCGATCCACCAATGCATGGAAGCCATCTCGTCAATAAGCCAAAGTTTACCTTTTGCTTTTTGGATCGTGCACACCACTATCTTGTCTTTTTGTTATCTAGTGACCAATCTAAGTTTTAGCTAAACTAACTATAGGTAACCAAGATTGAATACAAACCTCCCCCCATTTAAGACGCAACATACTCGTTGCAAGAAGACTCAAAAGTCTCTACAAGTATCTTGGCATTTGTAAGATTTGTCAATGGTTTCCAAGTAGCTTCATAAAGTGGATAACCTTTCTATTGGACTAGATATTCCACTTTTGGATTCCGCTAACCTCTTGTCCATTTCTTGAGAATTGGCTCAACCTCATATTCCTTTACACCACCAATCATGGCTGGTAAAGGAGGAGGTTGATGTGGGTTGCTGAAGGAAGAAGATTGTGAAGTATACTTCTGCAAGAGAGACATATGAAAAACAGGATGTATTTTCATGTGTGTGGGCAACTCTAACTTGTAGGCAACTTCTCCAATCCTTTGGAAAATCACAAAGGGTCCAATAAATCGTGGACTTAACTTTCAAACCCATGTTAATGACAAATTGGTAGTAGACAACCACACCTTGTCTCCTTTTTGAAACTTCACATGTCGTCGATGAGCATCGGCATACTGTTTTTGCCTATTTTGGGTAATGACTAATTTTTGCTTTGCCTGATGCACTCCTCGTTGAACTCATGCCACAAACTAGTTCACCGCTTCAACTTGGGTTGATGGTTCCTGCATGTGACCTACTCTCACCAAGCTAGTAGGTGTGATGGGATGTTCTCCATACATCAGGAAGAAAGGGCTGTCTTTTGTGGATGCATTGATTGAGTTATTATAAGCAAATTCAATCAAGGTAAAGACCCCATCAAAGCGTATAAGGAACCAAACAGGTAACATGGGGCTAGGCCCCAATAGTATCACACTGGGAAATATGTCCTATAACACCTAAGATATCCTAACTATCTAGGTCAAACGGTCTACAAACAAGAGAGCATCCGAAGAAGCATCACCTAACGTGATTGCTCTCCTATGGATTTCACCAGCTGGTACTCTTTGTAGAGCAATGGAAACACGTTGACTAAAATAGGCTATACAGTAAGCTAAAGAGAGTGATACCCCATGCCGCATAGTATGGTAGGCTCTCGCACACTCCCTCATGAATATGTTGAAATCGGTGTTCATAGCTCCATATAACTCCAAAGCTAGAGGAACAAAGAGGTGACCTCTCTACATACCTCTATACTTGGAGACCTTGGCTGTTGCCGCTCCACTCGCCACCCATCCTGGAGGATGGATGATCACCCCCTCTGAAACTGTGTCTCTAGTAAGATCGGTAATCACCACATTTGCCACAGTGACCTGGTCCTCCCGAACCAAGTACAGGTATGTCCTAACCCTAGTCGACTGCAAGGCATACCAACGCTCTCTCCATATGATATATCCACCCTCTCGTGCCATAGCAAACACCATATCCCTAATGGCATCTTGGGTAGCTATTCTATGCCATCCTAATGGACAACGAGTCATATGAACACATGCTGCATCTAAAGTGATACCACACTCACATGTGAGTAATGAAGATGTAGATGGATGGACCAAGCCAAGACGGAACCTCATCACTCTGGAGAAAGTAGCTAGTGCGAGTCGGAAAGCCCTGATGCATGATCGAGCCAAGATCCATGAGCTTGCACCATTGCCGAGCAAGAGCGTGAGGATGAGCCCTAGTAGAACGAGGAATGGCCGGATCCACTAAGAGTGAATGTAGAGCCTCCTGAAACTGTCGCTTCATCAAGATAGATTGTATACCTCTAGTCCAATTGGTAGCCTAAGAGGAAAAAGATGGGAACTCATGTCGTACCTCCCGTGGTAAAGCATCTCTCGTATGTCGTAATAATAAATGTAAAGGAAAATGATCCCGTATCCACGTCCCTCACATATATCTCCAAGATAGGTCTATTTGCAATCACAAATCGAGAAGATAACAAAGGTGCAACGAGCGTCCAACTCACCAAGAATGCCGTAGGTGAAGTCTCCTCCATCAATAATAAGCCTACCCCTCCACACTAAATTGGCAAAGATGCATGTCTCCTTGCCAAATCTCCTGTCAAACACTTGAATGTCCTTGGTCCGATGATGTCACCAAAGACGCCCATGATCCTCCTATCAAAGGTCGCCAAACGTGATATGAATGTAAGTGAAGGAGGAACCGTGCGAAGAAGATAGGGTCGACGAGCAATACTAGATGACAATATATCAAATGCCATATGTGGATCCCCTAGTAGAGGAAGGTCATCTACATGCAAAACATCCTCGGCAAGTGCAACGTCAAGGTAGCATGAAACAAAATCCTCAGACCCTATTGGCATTCCTATAATGCGTAAACCGTATGTCAATGTCATACATCTCTTATGAAGCTGGAGATGAGGCGGAATGCCCAAAGGAGACCAAGCCCTACACTTTGACACCTTGACTCTCAAGCCTACAAGATGAAGCTTGATAGTCAAGTAATCAAAGGTCTACCTAATGTTGTCTACATGGCCCACAATGTGTGTATCATCCGCTAAGGAGGGGAACACACAACCGGGCACGGCCAAAGCAATAGACGAAAGAGCTCTATACTAAACCATGACAAATAGGGGTCCTTCCAAAGGATCTCTCTGTCGAGTGCCAACGGTAGATTGTAGAACGGTGACTCCCTCCTCGAAAAAGTCATGCTGATAAAAAAGAGAAGAATGTCAACTGTAGAAAGATCGTACGAAAGGAGTGAGACTTGATAGGGGTCCACCAGGCTCTCTAAGCTCTCTAAAAATGGATGCACGTGAGACGCTATTAAAAGCATTCTCTACGTCCACCTGTAAGACAACCCAATCCGGATGGATATCTAGAAGTGCTCTTATGCCCAACGATATCGCCTCACATCCTCATGGTGTGGCAACTCCAAACTGATGTGGACAAAGATGCTCCAAAAAGTGTGAACGATGTTGCAAGACAACGATACAACTGAATAATTGCAATAAGACCTCTCCAATAGCAATTGGTCGGGTGCCCCAAGTGTCCTTCTCTATCGCAAGAAGCCGACTAGCACCCAAAACCTGACTAACTGACAACGGAATCCTCCCTCTCGCAACTGATGCAGCCACCTGGAATAACTCCGTGAAACCACTATAGGGATCATTCGCCTGAAAGCAATCTCGAAGATGCTCATATACCATCCTTGACAAACCCCCTAAGGATAAGCGTGGGGCTATGCATAGAGAATGGGCAAATAATGATCTATCAAGACATAATGGCTCCTTTGGGTGATACTCCAAGATCTTTAATGGTATCTCCTCGTCCATGGGTGGATGTAGAAGGCGTAAGAAGGAAATCGTCTCCTCAGTAGGACTAGCCATGGACAAAGGATGAAGGGCCCATGCAGCCCTGCTATACTCCCCAACCTGCCCCAAGATCCTACACCGTCGCAGTCGCGCTGAATAAGAAGTATCATGTGACTGAATCCGACTCCTAACCTGTGTAGCCCGAACAGACTCCTCCTGCAATGTAGCCCAATCCCCTGCTCGGAATCTCCGAAATCTAGCTACTATCTTCCTATGGCCAGCACGTCCCCTACGTTATACTAGACACTATTGTGGAAGTAATAGAAACAAAAACCATGCTAACTCGTCCATGGAATCGCGAGCCAACCGATCGAGCGGTAAGCGAAAAGTACGTCTAACCTCGTCATGGAGTGCACAAGTAAGCCTATGGAATAAACATAGACATGGAAAGCTAGTCTCAAAAAGCCCTAAAATCGAACCTTCATGGGAAGCTAACCACTCCCACGACCCGATCGGTATACCCGGAATGCTCAACGAAGGAGTCGATGTAGTCTAGGTGTTCCCCGAAGTGACAAATACCGATGTCGATGTGACCGTCCTTTTCACATATGTATCCCAAGTAGTCCAATCATAATCTTTGTGCATCTTTCCCACATGGGTCTTTACCCCTTGCGAGGTAAAGAGATAATGACACATCGGACATGGTGTATCACGCACTGTTTTTGGCGGCATCATGAGGGAAAGTGAAACTATAGCTAGCACAAAGAGAACGATAAAGAAATCCAGCACTCCACCATGTATCTCCTCCCACTTGCAGAACCACAACCCTTTAACACCCCACCTCACATCGGAAAATGCTAATTATGAAAACCCTAAAATCCAAAAATACTCATAACTTTTTATTCAGACCTCCATAATTTTCCAACTAGGTTCCAATACAACCAATGCAAGAAAAGAAAGAGATGGGAACAAAAAAAACCTGACCCCTATGTCTAATTGAAAAAAAATCACTCAAAACTCTAAAAAAACAAAAACACTCATATCTCATTATATCATTCTCCATAGTCTTCAATTTAGGTACCAATGGAACCTAAATTGAAAGACGAAAGAATGAACTATTCACTCTCCATGTTTGGTAAAGTTTGGCTACGAATATGCAAGAAAATATGGTACCCTTTTCTACTCTCTTTCTCCCCATAATCTCTATACCCTCCTCCTCTTGCAAACCTCTCCAACCTCTCAACAGAGCCAAAAGTTATCTCGTGCTAACCCTAAACCCTAAATTCAACTGGATCCGGCGGTGAAGTTTTGGCTTTTGATACTGATGTGCCTTGTGGTTCGCTGAGCCGACATCATTGAGACCTAAATGTTTCATAGGATAGGAGGTGCTTTCCTCTTATTATGTTGTTGTAGTTATGGACCAATCTAAAAGAGAGAACAACCTAATGGATATGGAGCTATAAATTATTATAAGTTTTTGAGAGTATTTGATAACTTACCATGTTATAGTATATTGAATATTATGTATTTTATTTTAATATGAATATTTTTATTGTTTTACAAATAACATTAACATAGTGTAATTTATAGAATAGCAATCACATTAAAGATAAAAGATAACGGTTATCTTAACATAATAATGTTAAGTGTGAAAACACACCACTTCTTTAATAATTTGTTTGAAATAAATCATTCTTCTTTTTGATATATGCACATTTAACTTATAGAATGATATTTTCAAGTTTTCCTAATATTATGTAAACCATCAAAACATAGTGATTGATGAGAAACAAAGTTTTTTGTATGCATGATTTGTACAAATTGCGATTTGATGTGTGACATATCAACACAAGTATTTAGAAAATTATTATATATTTTTAATCTTTGAATTGATAAAGAAATCCCTTAAGAAGAAGATATTTATTTTAAAATTAATTATAAATAGTAAAAACTGAAAATTGAACTCCTATTGTAAGCCCTTCTTTCTTTGGAGTCTTAAATCCATCAAATTACATAATAAACATGACATTTAACTGCTATGAAATTTCAGACACAAAAAAGTAAGTGGACCTACCATCTTTATACAGTTCAACATCTTAAAAAAAAAATACTACCAACTTCATAAATAATACAAAATAAAAATGAAGTGAAGAAAACCTACATGTTTATAATTGGTGCTAGATGAAGAAAAAAAATACTTCAATTGAAAAACCAAAATTATAATAACATGCGTTGACTGGATTCAGAAACCGAAACCAGTGTGGGACGAGGGCCCTCTGCCAGGCTACGCTGGTAACCTAGACCAATGAGACGGTGACAGCGGTCAGTGCGCCAGCCTGGTAGGAAACGCGTGTACCTTAGGGAGCAGTACAGAGGTTTCACTAAGTTCACACCTTACCAATTTATGTCAGTTCACGTATCGTGAAATTTAGCTTCTAACGCTAAATTTAAGCCTGCCCACTTCTTCTTAACGTCGCGATAACAGTTGCAGAAAATCTTCTAATAGTACATCTGCATTTGTATATGATAACGAGTATGAATTTTTAATTAGTTTTATGTAACATACATTCACATTTTCACCAGTCTTATTGTCCATCAATTTTGTAGGAACAAGCGTCAGTTAAAAATATAAATCTTTTGTTCTTAATATCTATAGTATAGCTTCTAACATATATGAAATTTCTTATGATTTCTAAATAAGACTTTCTTTTTAAAATTAAATTTATGATCTTTATGCACATTTTTAGATTTGGATTTATTTCTGATTTCAGTTTTATACCTAATGCGTCATGATTCTATTTATTACAGCATTGAGAAGATTAAATTCATGCAAATATATTACTAGAGATGTTCAAAATAGTAATTAATAATTGCAAAGTGATAATTCAAGAATATACTTATTATTCAACTATAATATTAGATAACTCCTATCACTTCTTATTATTAGAAATCCTTATGAAAGTCCACAATCTAGTATAACAATCTCACAATCTTCCAAGTATGTGTTTTCTTTCTAATCAATTATAAGAATTTTAAAACTGAAGTTTTTATGTTAAGTTGGATAATTTGATTAAAAATATTTTAAATTATTTTAAGACACAAAGAAATAAAGGATTGTATTTTAATCCATATAGGAATAAATAAAATTTTCAATATATTTAAATTAAAAAATGAATAAAAGGTTGTAATATTATAATTTATGAGATTTTTGGTTATTATCTGGAATGTTTTATTAAATTTTTATTTTGATTGAAATAGAATCTAAAGAGATATTGATTGTCTTTTTTTATTGTCAAGCTTTCACATGATCTGCAATTGGAAAAATAAAATAAAAAATTCAGTTTTACCATCAGAAGTGACCCTTCATGTGCATCTATGTGTAGAAAATATTAATAAGCTTTGCCATCATGTAAATGTCACAGTAGAATGAATCTATCACCAATGTTTCAAAAGATCAAAAAACAGGCTTAGTAATGGTAATGTCATGATGGTACATTTGTTGTTTGATTTAATTCCAGAGGTTCAAATTGCCGAACTTGTTATTAAGGTTTTGGAATTTACTTCTTGAGGCTCGACATATATACTTCATGAAAATACTTCATACTCCATGAGTGCCCTCACTGATATCAAGGAGTTACATATTGGAACTGGCTGGAAAACTATTTGGCTGAAGCAGAATGCATTCCAAATGGGTTCTGTGTTCTGCAGGCAAACAAACAACAGAGAGAGCCGTAGACTGCCCAAGTTCATGCAGAGCTCTGCACCAACGTGGGCACACGCTGCATGGATACCGCGGGGATCGAGCTTGAGTCGTAACCGTTGTATGGAAACAGAGCGACGTTTTGCGCAGCCAGCTCCCCTTCCGCCGACGCCTGGCATCGGCTCTCCATCATCTTAGTGTGCATGAGGCCGTGAATTTCCCCAACACCTCCCATCGGTTGCGTAAGAACTACTTTAATAAGGTTATCGTTTGTGGAATTGAAGGAAAGCTTGACTGTCAGCTTTTGGCAGATTCCCGATTGACGAGGTGGATCAAAATCTAGATAACATGGGAAATAAGGCTTGCAGGTACTGAAGAAGAGATAAGAGCTTCGATTTTTCCTGGCGTCCAAAGCTAATCCTCGGATAGACTCGGCATTATATGTAGTCCTTGTTGCAATGATGAAAAAGGTACTATAATTCCTTCAATGAATTGTCTTAGAGCTGCATCAATTATGGCTACAAGAGTTTGGAGGCAGTTTCCCGCCGCCTAGTCACGAGCACATTTGTGTCCACAAAGATGTAGATAGTGTTGCTTATGATCTTATCAAAGACTCAACGTTGAAGTTTGCAGACGCATGAACGTGCCTACACGGATAGTCTTGTCAGGTTAACCGGCCGCTGTGACTGTCATTTTTGTTGTGGTCAGCTACCACGGTTCCTTCTCGTCAAAGCCTGATACCTGATAATCCTTCCGCTCTCTATTTTCTTCATAATCTCAAGTCAGCACCGCATCTCATAGGACAATCTCAGTCTTTGCACCAGCTTAAGATGCTTAGCCTACCGAAAGTCACGTTTCTGTACCTTCTTGTCCGTGTTTACAGCAGCAGATGTTGCATGAGATTAGAGATAAGTTTTTGTAAGGTTCAAAGCTCAAAAAAGCTTCGAGATTATTTTGTCACAAATCCTGAACCAAATACTAACCTGAATTTCTCTGTTTTGCAACTCCAACGATACCCTCCACACGTCGTTCCCTACACTGCCCGTGGGCATTAGGATGTATATTGTGTTCATTGTTTAGACAAGCAGCACTCACCTTTGGGAGCTACAGCAACATAATGAAGACCTCACTGTTTAGAAAGAAAAAAGTAGTAGCCAGTCAAGAACAAGAAACTGGATCTTATCTGTAATCGTTCTCAAATGCCGTCTCCGGTTGGGGGATTCACATTGGTAGAAAATTTTTCAATAACCACATTGAATTGTTGTACATTTAAGAATCTGTTGATGACGAAGATCAGAATGAAACTGTCAGAAAACTTCCAGGCAAACCATGCATAGCACTAATGCATAACCTACAACGCCATCATGTGGATTGCGTTTTTTATGACCCAAATCACTATTGTTGAGAAACACAGGATTGTACAGCAACGACTGTAGGTCAACTTTCTAGACGATGGTGGTTGAAGCAGTTGAGTTCTGCACTTACCCAACTCTAAATCTTGCAGTGCTTTTCCACAATGGTAACTGAGTCTCACTCAGTCAAACTTTCTAACTGTATCCAAATCTCATGTTTGATAGTGTCGATTGCTAAGATCAAGGCTCCATCAAGCTCACAGCTATTTACAAACTCTTTATTGTTACCATGTCAGGGATTGAAGATGTGAGACTTGGTTGGGTGCAAAGTGAGCATTTGTGGATCTCGGCCTGTTTACTGCAATATTCTGTGATTTCGGACACGTCAATAGACTCTCGTAGGCGGTCGGTAGTCGGGTATGGACTCGGTCTAGGACGATCATCCGAGCAGCTTCACAGTCTACGATGAACTATTGTGCATAGATTTGAAGTGGTTGATGCCATTATTAGTGATGTAGGAAGTAAGTACACTTTGATACCGAAACCATGGTCTGTTGTCAGGGTTCTCTATCGATATCTCTCTTGAGACTAGTTGGTTCATTGGAGGATAGCTCATTCCTTAAATAAGGTCATTTCGGTTTTTGTGGTGACGATATCTGAAACAACAATCCTCTATGGATATTTTTGCAGTCTATTGACGGTAGGCCTGGGCAGCAAATAATGCAGTAATAATATTGTGATAGCATACGTCAAGCCGATGCTAAAGCACTCATCCACACAAGTCTCGAGAGATTTCCAAAGTGATAAGTTTATTTTATAGATTATAGATTCTGAATGGATTCACAACAGTTGCACTACGGTTGACATAGTGCAATTTTATCCCTCAGTCCACGGAACTCAGTGTAGCACAGTCTAAATTGCGTGAGTGTTTCAGCTGATGAAGCATATTATGCATACTCAGATGATTAGATGGTCATTTTCATGCTTTCAAGGAAGCTTTATTTTTCATTTTCCTTTTTTTATATATTTACCCATTTTTTACACACCGTCTGTTAGTTTTCTTACTGTAAATATGATGCACAATATGGCGAAGTTAAGGTTAACAATATGGAAAGGTTTGGCTGTGAGACTTCATTAGGGTGGTTTGAAGCATGCCAAAGGATAGAGTGACATATTAGTCTCTAATATGTCTAGGGGCATAGGGATGAGATCGTGGCTAAGACAAAGAAATGGTTAAATTAATTTAGAATCTCCTTTCACAACAGCGTTTGGTAATCTCGTACTCTGCTACTTCATGTATTGCACCGTCATGTGATATGGAAAATTGGAAGTTACGGTTTAATTTAATTATATGGGTTTGTAGTAAACAAATAAAATGAGAGAAAAACGAAATTAAAAAGAAGACTAGGTATTAACTCCTTTGACATGGATGATGTACTTGTTATATCTAGTATTCGAATTAACAATGTACCCAGGGCTCCACTGAATATTTTACAACACCAAAACTGATCGGCAGTGGCAGAAAAAGTCACCATGAAACTCATTTATTTAAAGTAGAAGAGTTGTGAAGGAGAGGTTTTCCCAGATATTCGCGATCTGCTGCCAGTGGAATTTTCTAGTTTTCAAAGCAGGGAAAACCCTTATCCAGTCTTATCCTCTTTTTCGTATAATTTCTTCATTATGTAGAGATGTCTGCAAAATCCATGGTGAAATTGTGAGTGAAGCTTGGGAGTAGGACATATCTACAGAAGTTAATATGGTTCATAATTTTCTAAATTCATGCTTGAATTCAAGGACTACACTTTCAGGTCCTTGTTACAATCGCTATCGACAAAGACTTGAACGTGTCTCCACGCTGTGTAGAAGTTTCTTCACCCGTTCACCTATTTACTTGGGTTATTTGGGATACAATTTTCGAAGATCACTTCACATATCTGTTGACTCAAGGAAGTTAGGTTATGCCCGACATTATTAGTTTCCAAGCGCTTCATATAATGTTTCATGGTATGGACATTTACCTCCAGCAAAGCAAGCTCCGTGTACAATCACCATAACCAACAATAGTACTCTTTCGAACACATGAAGATTTTATGAATGATGCAGTATGATCAATGCGGTTTCTATGAACCTGACACTCCATAAAACTTAGTTTGTTTCAAATGTTCCATATGTTCAAAAATACTCCAAAACAGTTACAGTTCAAAGATCAAAACAATGAGAATTATTGACATGTGCTCAATGCAGTTAAAACGACTGAAGAGTGGTTCAATTAATAAAAAAATATGACATATAGAGACTCACAACTGGGACAGGTTCTTGACCACGGTATTCAGCTCATGACTTTCAAAACCAAAAGACAAGCTCTTGAACTGTAAGTGAGCAAAACGAAAAAGAAGGAAGAGAGAAGTCACTTCTTGAAAGATCAGCCGTCGGTAGTTCACATGAGCCACAGTGGACTTAGTCTCTGATTCGAAAACGGACAATTGACATGTCGGTGAAGTATACAGAAACATACACACACACATTATGTGGGACTGACATTTGTACATGGATCTCCCACTTACCGAGTGCATGTTCAACTTTTCAAAACTATCACATGCGCCTCTGAAAGAGTCAATCAACTACGTCGCATCTTCAAAAGTACATTTCTATACAAATTGCACTTGCAAGTAACAACACACGCCTGAAATTCGCACATACACACTTGATAGTTCGAACAGCCTACCGCATACCCAAATTTCAAGATCTGAGAAAACCTGTCAGTCGTCACATAGCCACCAGTTTTTTGGGAAAAAATGTTCTGAGAATGGAGTGGGCTTTACTGGATTTGTGATCCTTTTGACCTCAAGTCATGTGAGTATATATAGCCTCCAGTCTCTCGACGGAAGCATAAAGATGTCCCAGATTCAAACCTACCATTGGATCACCTGTGCCCAATGCTCTGTCACGCAGAGAAACATATGTTAGCTTGCACGGAGTAACTGAAACATGAAAATTCAGCGAAGAGCTTGTGAGCAAAGTTTTGGTAACCCCAACCTCATATGCCAGACTTACGGTGGACAAACATTCAGAAAAGAAAATGGATGCAAGTGAGGCAGAATGAAACATCGGTAGCATTCAAGAGGCATTTTTACCGACCAGAAGGTCAGCTGAAGCAACAAACAGCCAGACAGGATCCTTGGGCGGGCCTACCCATGCAAATCTGGTAGAACATATTCCGCGTTCCAGCCTACTCGAAAGTCAATCCCAGGGCAGAGGGGCAAGAGTGTTTTATGTCTTATTTGGGATGCCCCATCACCTCCCAAAGACGTTGTAACCTTCCACTTCCAGCCTGTTGTATGATTTATCCAGTCATGACCAATACCAACCTGCTCAGAAACCGGGTTGTAGTATCATTAAAGTACAGTATTTAGATATGCCAAACAAAATGCTCGAACTCTACATTTGTTCCTACACAAATGATGCAAAAGCTTCTACGCTCTCAGGGATTTTACCTCGTGTCCCGATACTCTCGAAAAGGTACAAAGTCATTTTCAACAGTCAAGATAAAAGCAAAAACGTTTCCATGTTTCTCAAAGATAAGACCGGGTCTCACCGATTGTCTAAGCTACACAAACCTCAGCAACATTCATTGGACAAATCATTTCCATGGATATGACTTATAACTTGTCGCGAACAGCCTAAAATTCTGTGGATAAACTGGCAACCTACAGAGTTTTCCATGAGATGGGCAAAGATTGATACCTGAATATTAAGAAGAGGACCAATGGGTATCTTTTTCGTGAGAAGTCGCAAATCACCATGCTTTGGCTCGCAGATAAACTTCCACTTTCTGTCAGCTTTGGCTGGTTTGAACACTATCTTCGTGTTGCAGCCATTTACCTTAAAACCATCAAACTGAATCTTCGCACATTAGAGATAAATTCTCTAAATTCTCTCAAACCATAAATTCCAAACCTGCCTTGCCCCTCGCTGTTAGTTTATAGGTGGAGTCACTTCTGTAAGTATGTGCCCACCAGCACATTCCAAATATTTAACAAAAGATGTACCTCTTCAGCTTTGTTCACTCTTCAGTGTCTGAAAAAAAATTCAGCTGCCTTCTAAAGACTCAAGCTCTGAGAAACATAGACGAATACCTCAAAGTTTGCTCCAAGTTGATAACCCTCAACCTGCTGCCTAAATTTGAGAAAAAACTCCTTCGGCATCCAGTCGATACTATAGAAGTCCTCCCAAGATGCAGGCCTCGGTCCGCCATTCGTTCCTCGGTCTACTACTACTGGTTCAGCCCCGGTCTGCAGCGGTAGCATCTGAAGGTCTCGGGGCTGGTTACGAAGAGAAGGAACCATCGTCGCACCAGCACCGGGATGACTACCGTGTGGAGTCTCGTGGAACTGCGAGGCATCGATCAAACTCAGAGGTCACACTTTGAGAAGAAGCAGAAAGTGGTGCCACATACAGCGGCACTGTATTTGTGGTTGCATTGATTCATATACGCTGCAATTTCAACTAATTCCATGGTGAAATGACCCACAGATACTGAACCGTAGAGGTGTTAAGTTGGTGCTAGAGGGAGACGTACCTCGGGTACCAATGGCTCCGAAACATTCCCAACGCTGGAGTGTCTGAGAGAAGAGTTTTGTTGTGCATCAAGCACGGCTTGCACACGTTCCTTAAGCACATTCAAGAAGGCACTGTTTCCTCTTGAATCTTGTCTCTGGTAGGGTTGACTGCAGCATGCCAGGAAATAGTGGGGGTTTAGTGTATAATTCTGCAATTGCTAACAACCACGAACCATTGCTTCCTTGTGTGTCAATGTGCCCTCCTCACACATGTCCCCTCAGCCGGACAACCCTAAGTCATGCGGCTCTGACATCTGAACATCCAGGCAATGGTGCAAGATTTACTCTGCTGAGATATCTTGTGAATTACAAAATAACTGAATTCAACAGGTAACTTCGGTAGGAAGATCGAGTTTGGTGGAAACGATACTTTGAGATATTCAGGAAAGTCGTTTCCAGTTCACGTGCCTGTGGGAACTTTTATGTACAGAATTTCAATCCGGTGAACGTAAGAAAGAGTTTCTGGCATTCTTAAAGCGGAAACATCAATGTACCTGTTTGACGCAGATGGAGACGAATAAAAACGTGGACCGGTATTGTAACCCTGGCTTTCACCATATGCATCCGTTCGGGGCCAATCTGGCTCATTCAAAACCTCGGCGGGAACAGAGGAAAACGGCTGCGATGATGGAGACACCACGTAAGAATCGGAGGGCCTCCTGCCCGCCATGGCTCCTGACCAACGGAGGTAGACGAATAAATTCGAACAAGTCTTTCCTTTTTTTTGGTAAAGGAATTTCAAGTCTCAATTCTTCATTCTTCAGATATGAACTTAGAGTTAATTGTCCAACGAGTAATAGCTATAATCCAACGCAAGCTCATGCACTGACAGCTCGCTTGTGTGGATCTTCGATGCCTTCGCATACGAAGCGTGGAAGGTGAGCCCAGAATTCGGAATTCGGAAATCTGCAACAAACGCAATTCTACGGTTAGAAACCCTAACAAAGAAGGAACTGAACAGAGCAGCATCGCCTGGAGACTAAATTGATCACTCTAAAAAAATAACAAACTCAAATCCCGCGTATCCCTTCCATATGCCAGAATCTCTTGAATTCAACTCCCCATACATTCTTCACCTGCTCCTCAAAAGGGGTAAATCGACATTTCCAAGCGCTGCGGCAGAGCACGGCACTTGAAAATCGGAGTCCGTCCACACGGACCCTGCTCTTCTCCCCGCGCTGCTCAAATCCCTCCCACCTCAGAATTCTACCAGAGCAACCGTAGCATCGGATCGGAAGAATCCGACATTTCCTGCCTCCTCTTCTCCGGCTTCCATCCAACAAATGATACAAACTCCACCCTCAACTCCAGGACAAACGCTGCTCTTCCACAACGCTCCACATGAATCCGGTACACACGCAATTGACGCCATCCAAACCACTGGACCGGTAGAGCAGGACGGAGGCCCTTCTCTCGCGCCAGTTTTCGAGCACTCCTTTCTCTCTAATCACAATCACTACAAAACGTTAAAACCCACCATTCCGCCATCAGCATCTCCACGTCGGCCAATCCGGACATAACACGCCCTTAACCCGAGCTTAAGCTCCTGAAACGGGCCCTGTTTAGCGAATCGAGCATGATTAGACAACAAGCAGGGATTCGGCACGGAAGTCCTGTAACGAACGTTGTTCTGTCCGAATGAAATACAGAGAAAGCCCACGTCATTACCATCGCTGAACCTGCGCATGACAGTGCGGCTCCGAAGCTCAAGCAATCGATTTTACAGTGCACGACGAAAATCAACGGAAGGACAAATAGTCAGCTTGAGATCAAACAGCAGAAACGACATCGTTTTGGTTCTGTCTTTTCTGAACAAGAAGGAGCCTGAGCTCAACCACGTCCAGCAAATTAAAAAATAAAATAAAGAAAATGATGAAATATGGCTCCGTTAACCGCAAAAAGGTTTTCACGAAACACCACGTAATATATTCACATAGATAGCGATGATGAGGAACTGCAATCAACTTACGACGAACAATCGATGTACATCCATTGAAGAACCTGAACCCAGCTACCTCTGTATAACATGATTCAGATGGACCTTGTTGCGGGAGGGAGCACAATCGAGCGCAATTTCACTATATCTGAACGCTGGAAGGATTCGAAGACATCGCTCTGAACCTATACGGACAGAACATGGCATGAAGTAAGGAACGCGGTGATGGTACAGACAACTATAGAAGCATCTGCAGTTGTTTTCTATATTTTCGCTAACAACGCATTTATGTGTATTTATTTATATGCTTGGCGGGTACTGGATAATGTACGGTGTTCCTGACCATGTATGGGATTGTTATGCTGTGTTCTCGCTTGCTCACTCTTGCTTCTATCTTATGCCTCTTCATAATACTACACATGAGCTACAAAAGAGTTGCAGTCTTGACAGACCTTTTTCAAGTGGAGGTTGGGAAGAATTGTTTTTCTAATTCGACCATCAAGATCATGGACCAGTGGATAGCGGGCCCTTGGTACCTGACCAGTGACTTTAGCTGGTAAAGTGCTTTCCCCGTCCTTTTACACAACGTTTGCATGGGAATATAATTATTTTGATGTTTTAGAACATATTTCACCCCAACGACATTCGGCTATTACGGGCATTTCATCCCCAGCAGTGTTTGCTTGCATAGGTGTGCCCAGAGTGAGACTCCAATCTGGGCACACCTCTGCAACGATTGCTGGGCTATCAAGCAACTTGGAATATCTTGGTAGAATATATTCACCTTTCAATAACCATGAAGGTTGGATTGACCTGGTTTCATTGAACTCCGGTGGTACCGTCAAAACTTTCGTTCCCCTCATCGTTTGGATCTTCTCTGCCTATATTTCATGGTTGATTTCGCCATCTTCTCGTTTGGCTGGGTTTGGCTTCTTCTGCATTAGCAAATTGTGATGGTCAGATTTCCAGCTTGACTATTTTGCCACTATCGTAGGTAGTGGATGTCAAGATCATCCTCAAGCCGTTCCTCCTTTTGCTAACCATGTGACCCTTGCTTACCGCTAGCTTGAACATTTTTGTAGTCTTCACTGTAGAGTAAGTACATCATATGAATTTAAGTTATGTCTTACTCTGCCCGTGACTAAAATCAATTTTTCAGTGCAACAAAAAAAAATGTGGAAGAGAACAATATGGTAGAGACTATGTGGACCCACCACAAAGCGTCTCTGTAGTCACGGGACTGCTTCCATTGGACGCATGGGCATATATATGGAGGAGCTGACAATTGAAGATCCACCAAATGCTTTTTGGTAAGCACCAGGACTCCATTGCATCTGTACACACGCAGGTACACGGTCTAATCCAAAGCCGAGTGACCTCCTGGCAACACTTGGCCCCTTAGGTCTCACCACTGGCTTGAAGCCATTCATTGAGAGAAATCAAGTCCGGAATCCCCTCTCTTAGTTGTTCAGTGAAATACTGTACGTAAAATTAAGCAGTTTCGTTTGGTGAGAAAACGAGATTAAGATTCGAACAAACCGGAACTCGAAGGTGGTCGAAAGTGTTTCCCCCATTACTAGAATCGCTCACTTCTTCTGCAGGGGGGACGATACAACACGCTGTCACAACTGAAGTTTATGTAGCTCATGCAATTACTCGGACGGAAAGATGTAAAAATACATTTTAGTGTACACGTAAAGGCGCCACGGAATTTTCAGGGGACTGAAGCTTCATATTCTGCTGTCAAATGACGGTGTCAGTGACTGGCAACAACGATTATGCCCACACAGTGTTCATGCACTCGATGCTCTAAAATCTTCTGACGGAAAAGAGACATGAACGTTCATTTCAGGTTCCTTCTTGTGCTCTTCAACTCCGGATCGCCGAAACCAAGTAGATACAGCTTTGTGCCCCCCTTGACGTGTTCTTGGAAGATTGTGACAAAGAGGATCCACCGACAACTCTGATGCTTACAGACAGGTCTGTGGCGAGGGAGGGCACATGAGGTTTGATATTGAAATTTGAGTTGTAATAGGTGGAGGTGCAGGATTCATGGACATCAAACCTGCAGATGGGCTATCTTGGCCATACCAAAATCTTTTGGGAGGATAGGAGTTGGTTCTCCAGTATTTTCGTTGTCTGCCAAAACAGAGGCAGAAGCAGCCGAC